>NW_010587519.1:83121-101072 GCF_000705375.1 Tinamus guttatus | reverse complement strand
CATACACAAGCCTTGGTTCCCAGCATATGTAAAGCTGGACAGAGGTTTGTACGTGTATAGGGGGACTTTGAGAGTGGCAAAAAGTAGCTGCTTGGGAAGGACTTGGTGTGAAGAAGGAAGTGGACAAATTTTGCATCACTGACATACATTAAAGAAATCACTTTTCCATTTGTAAATGATTGGATTTTTCATGAATGCAGAAATCTCTATGCTCTGAGGACAGCAGACAGATGATCTCTCTCCTGTATCCCAGCAGCAGCTGTGCACCATTTAATCAGGTTACATGTTATTGGCACATTTCCTGGTTTGCTTTTTGCCCTCAGTCAAGCTCTATTCTCAATCTTCTACCTTATCCTTTGGGTTCATGTTGTTATTTGGTGAACTTACTTCCTGGGCAGTTACTGAGCATGGGACATTTCCTAGCCATTTGGCTCTGCAGGCATCAGCAGTTCCAGTTCTGCAGCACACCAGTGCCACCAATGTTTCCCACCTTCTCGTCACTGGATTCTGCTCATCATCTGAATGGAGACGGAAACTTGTCCTGCTACCATATTCCCCTACATTCCACCTCCATTTCCAGCTGGTACCATCTGAAATATTTGAGCCTTTGCTAACTGTGTGTGTGCTCCTTCCTGCTCCAAAATGACGCAGGAGGCATTCCAGGCTTTTTTTTGGAATTTGGGGAAGGGGGGACTGACTGTGTGAGGAAATATCCAGGTAACACGTATTTCCTGCGGTGCCAGTGTGGGGCCCTTTGGGGACTTTTTTTTTCCTGCAGAGGGAAAACCACCTTGCATGCAGCCCTGCGGAAAGCAATTGAGAGAGAGAGACAGGGACAGGCAGCAGGGAGTGAGAGAGAAGAGCAATTTACCTCACTTAGACCCGCTAATATGTTTCTAGCCTATAAAGACAAGAAGAAATGAATAAAGACGGGCAGAAACACAGTTTGTTTTATTAAAATTCTTGACAGCATTTGCTGTAATGCTCTTGTTAAAAAAGATTAAAAACAACAAAAAGATGAAAGTGTTACGTCCTTGCTCTCTACTCCACACAGTAATACGGGAACCAGTACAACTGGCTTCCAGATAACTGTTCTTATTAGCTATATGCAAATATGTGTAACTTAGCTGCCTACATATGCCTCCTGTGTGTCTGGTCATGGCTCCTATCAGAGGCCTTTCAAACAAATAAAAAGGATGCTACCAAATCTGTGCATACTACATACTGTCCTTTCTTCACAATACCTTGGTGTGATTAACAAAATGATCAATTCTGTTCCTGAGATTAAACGATAATACATATTTCCAAATGAATTACACTTTGTCGGCATCACCACTTTGTGAATCACAAGGACTGCAGCTCACTGCGGCAATGTCTGTGAGGACTTTCTTATTAAACTTGTGCCATGGGAGATGGCTGGCTGGAAAACAAGAATCCTATGCTAACAAAATGCTGTAATTTTATTTCTTTCCATTTAAGAGCAGATGATGAGGTCTTTTCAGAGGCTGGAGTAGTTAGGATTATAGGAATTAGGGCTATCATCAATATATGCAATCCTTTGATGTGCAAAAGATCAGTAATTAATCTGCTACCCTGGATCAGACAGATTACCCTCTGCTGCACTTTTGTATTGAAGGTTTTCCAGGGCTTAGATGATCAAACTAGAGAGAGCTCTCCCATGAAGAAAATCTTCATAGATATGAGAGATCACTATTTAGGCAGAGTAGAAGTCTCAACACCAGTCAATCTTAACTAATCTTAACTAAATCGCCTAGACTCCTGACCATTCTGGAATCTCTTTGGCAGAAGTTTCCCCACATATCTGAGAAACATATTGAATACAGGTCATATATATAAATTTCCTTCCCACAGAAAATTCTGTGAGACTGTTATACTTCTGGAGTTTCAGATTTGATGAAATGGTATCTTGTTGAATTCGGTGAGAATTGTTCTTGTTATACCGAATGAACTATTGAACAGTGTGCTCTTCAGTGTTCAAACTCCACTGCTAACAGACGCGGGAACGAGGAGAAATATTTGTATTCAACTAATGAGGAAACATCCCCTGCTCTGGGTAGAAGATATGTCAGGCTGGATTGTTGGCAAGTTTACGACAACTGCTTTTCATCAGCACTTTTTTTGTCTTCATATCATTATTAAATTTGGAAACAATTAAAGAACTTAACTGGGTTGAATACCTGAACTTATTTTCTTAATATCAAGATGAGTATTTTTTCAAATATTTTGTGATTATTTCCCCATCAAACACAAGCTTTGCTTATGTGCAATTCAGACTTCACCCCGTCCCCACTGCTTTTTCAATTCCTAGGTCAGTCTACCAGAAGTGTGTACAGCTGAACCTCAGGGAATGTGCATCCGTTTCTGGAACCCTGGAACGTCACGTACCTTACCAGTCCAGATCCGTTTCTCCCACGTTCTCTGACAAGTAGTGCATACACTAGGTTTGCTGTGTACAGCATGTAGGTGCTAGCCTTTGCTGTGAGAAATGGAGATTAAAAGTACTGAAGTTTCTGCAACTTCACTTCTTCAAGCAGTTTCCAATAATCCTACCATGAAATTACAAAAACAGCAGGACCAGAGCAAACATCACTATATATTTCACTTCCTCTATTTATAAAGGAATCTAGATAAAATGTAGATTTTTATCACCTAAATTAAACAGTTATTCTGTATGGCCTGTACAGCACGCTGCATGGACTCTGTTTCCCATTCCGAAGTTGAAGAATCTAGCTAATTTTGATGGTGTGCATGGCAGATGGATAGAATTTGGGCTTATTTGCAGTGATCCACACACCTTCTGTGCCTTTCCCAGGTTCTTAGAGCTTCCAAAGAGTTTGTCCTTGAGCCAAGTGTACAAAAACAGGCATGTTATTTGCACTGTGAGACGGTTCTCCACAGAGAAAGTGCACATAGTTTTTGGAGAGTCAACCTGTGCACCCAGGCTGATCTGCAGTGTAACTGCCCATCATACTTCATGCCGCAGTTGAAGTGTCTGGCACGTCTAGCAGCAGTCACTATTACAGAAACCATTTATAATGAATGCTTTAGAGTCAAATAAGCCTTGGTCAATAACCGATTTGCATTGCTTCATTTTGCACAGCATACTGTAACTGGTCCCTGCTATTGCAACCCTTAAGCTCTCTTCATCCTGGTGCTCTTCTGTTAATTTCCTTAATTCAGGCACTTATTCCAAATTGGTTTCATTTTCTTTTGGATGATAATAGCAGGAAAGTTCTGCAATCACCAGTGGATCTGGGCATAGTGGAGATTCCACAAAATCACCTCTCTTCCAGAAATTGTTTTGTCTGCTGTTTTAACAAGAGCACTTAGACTTCACAGCAGGTTAGAGGTTTTCCCCCGATTATACTCACTTAAACTGCCACCTTTTTCTCAGCACTGACATTATCTATGAAATATTGCTGAAGATTCTCAACAGAGGTGACCCAGTCCTATCTGCAACTATCATACAAAGCTAAAAGATACATATATATTTAACCCTTTTCTTTCTGATATTGCTCACCCTCAAGCTATAGGTGCTATAGGTGCAGTTCTAACTTCACTGCCTAAAATCCCCTCTGGTCCCACTCTGTCCACTGTACTCATAAGTTAGGTCTCTATTTTCAATCTTGACTCACTTCCCCCACCAAAACATCCATATGAAACAGCAATATTTACTAACTATATAAATGTGTAATGCCTGATCAGCTGTACAGCCATCTGTTTGGAGAGGACATGGCCACCTATCAGAGGAATACTACTATATTTAAAAAGAAAATCTTCGTTTCCTTTACAGTCCTAAGAGAAATAGTTACTCAGCTATTTCTGTCATTATTATTGATTGCCAATCAACTCAGACCAGGATAAGGCCACTATTGTACTAGTAGCTTACAAATATTTCCCACAAATATTTCCCTGTCACAGGAAGGAGGTATTCCATAGCGATTAGAAATGGTCTAATTCGTGTAGTGCTGTCCTGAAATTCAAGAATAATAGATTTAGTTCCCTATTTATTTACTGTTATTCACTATTATTGAATTCATAAGGATATCTCAGAATAACCTAGCTTTACCACCACTAGATGAAGGCTCCTGACTTTTATAGCCTCATCTGTCACATAAGGCCTTCTTTTTGGTGTTCTCTGGGAGAACTGATTAAAGGTTATAATTTTTGTTGACTTTTCTCTATATATTTCTGCCCACATAAGGAATCATTTTATCCCTAGTTCTGCCACCCATGCCACAAATACCAGGTTGTGCTGCAGAGACTGCCCTTAGTGCAGCGGTGGGAATGCTTCATGCCCCACTGCTACACAATTTTCAGGTTCTGTCTGCATCTGAGACATCACCCACGCTTTTAGTAGCGGCCTCAAGCAAAGGAGAATCCTGGCTTATGAACCTATTTACAATTACTGCATTTCCAGGCTAGGAATAAACTGCTCTTAACCTAAATACTCCTCTGAGGACCCTGAGCTTGGGGGAAGAAACCTAACTAACTGTGTTGTTTCAGCTGCAAATGGAATTGAGTAGGAATAAGTAAACCTAATATATACTGGATAACTCTAGAAAGACATCAGGAAAACAGCTGGAAAGTTGCGGGGGAGGAAGAAAGAACAGTGGTAAACACAGCTAAACAATAATGGCCTCTTTAGATTGCAGTAAGTGTAATGTTTTCAAATAAAACATATACTACTGTGGCTATGAAGACCGTGAAGACTTCTAAGGCAAAAGCTTTGTCCAAATGCTGCCCATTACCTAATATCACAAGGAAAAGTAAAACCTGAGCTTGTTAAAGCCCTGCCCTGCAGGAGGAGAGGAGCGAGCCAGGCTGCTGGGGAAGGTTGCGGTGTGTTGGGCACAGCATCTGTGACGTCCCCGCAGCGCGACCCTGCACTCCACGTGGCCCTGGGAGGTTGTTTGCTCGCGCAGCTCCCCGTGCCCAGGTCTGCGTGGGGCCCCAGGCGGGGAGGAGCCCATGTCCCTCCTTACGCAGGGAAGGAGATGTGGGCCGCAGGGCCAGAAACACGGATGGCCGAGGCGAGTGCACACAGGGCAGCACCTCATCCCTGGCAACACCTCTGAGGACTTCGGGTATCTTGGGAACCACCTCCTAGGTGTGGGAAAGCTCATGAGAGCACACGCAAGGGCTCGAGAGCAAAACAGAGACTGAGGAATTAAAAGGACGGAGGGAGAAGGGGATATTCACAGCCAGGCTGAAGCATTAATGGGCACACTGAAGGCACTTGCAGAAATGGACCTAAAAATCCTGTGACAGCAAAGTAGGTGTGGGAAGGAGTACTACATCCATCTAGAGAAATCAGTATTTCCACTGATAATTCAACAGAATAAAAATATTATGCCCCAACTTTTCAAAAAAACACTGAATAATTAATTTAGCAAACTAGAAAGTGATAAAAACAAACAGACCAACATGGGCAAAGTTCATTAGTGCAATAAGTAGCATAAGGGTATACTTTGATCATTCAAATTTGGCGAAAACATGCTCACTATGAAATGATATAGAATTCACTGCTAAATTTACAGGGAAAATGTTTTGCTTTTTAATCAAATCTACGTAGGTCAGTGAAGGTCTACCACTAAATCTTAAAGCATTTTTAAGCTAGAGCCTTAAGGGAATGTTTTTGGAATGCTCTGAGGGAATTCCTCTACAGGGAATACTGCTTGGGATCACTCTGTACTTAATGCATTTCAGCATTAATTTCACAGCTTTATTGAGAGATTACTCCTTATGAAGTTGGTCTTATTGAAGGTGTTAAATAATGGATAATATTTAACTTTGGGTTAAGAACTCAGGGGATTGATTTGGAAGACATAGGCAAAATACTAAAAAATAAAACTTTAATCAATAACTGGTAGAATAGAAATTATGCATGAAATACGTGAACATAAGAAGCGTGTCTTGCTCACTGATTCAGGTAAAGTGTAAGTAAGTGACTAATCACTTCATAGTTTTACCTCTGTCTGAGCTTCTCACCAATGTGATTCAAAATACATCTAAGCCCTGAAAGGAATTATCGGAAATCGCTTTGCTTGACACTGCTGTGATGGTTATTTCAAAAGCCAGAGCAACCAACAGCAATACTCCCTCCTCAAAAAAAGACAGTACTTTGGCTAACCAGGGCTCTCTGTTAAGTGTAATGAAGTATGAAGTCAGTCAGTGGGGGACAACCCACTCATACCCACAGATACAAAAGTAGCATTTTGGCAGGGGGAGGAATACCTACAACTTAGAAATGTATTGAGAAGCAATATAAGGCCTTTCTTACTCTTCCCCTAAGAAGTTTCTAATGCTCAGTAAATCTGAAATATGTCATTGACAATTCACAGAAAAATTTTCCTGTGAAGTATGATTTGGGTAAGAAATTATTTATATATGTGCTGAGAGGCAGACACACTGCCAGAAGTCTCTGAAAGTGAGTCCTCAGAACTGTGCTCCCTGGTGTTATTGAAAACTGCTGCAGCACATGCTCTAAAGCCACAAAAGAATTGCACTGTCTGAAGAACTGCTGCCTTCCACAGAACTGCTGAAATGGCCTTCATTAGGAAATTAATTCCGAGCATAGAACTGAATGATACTAAGGAGTAAAAAAAACCTTAAAATACAAGAAAGATTAAAAAGATTTTTTTGTAAATAAGGCATATCATCTGTATCTGGGTGATGTCTGTGACCTCTGAACGGCTAAGCAGTAGTACAGAAATTTAAAAATAAGCATGGCTGAAGTAAAACCAGATGAAATCCTTCTTATTAATTCTTTATGGAACCTTCATGGCCAGCCTCACATATCAAATGATATTTACCAAATGAGTAGGCCAAAAACAGAAAGCTCATTTAAGAAAATATACCAGTGAAAGCATGTTTTTTTATAAAACCTTGTATAGAATCTCAATTGCAGATTTTTTCCTTTTTTCCTTTTTTTTTCCTTTTTTCCTTTTTTTTTTTTCTTCTTTTTCCAGTTCTAAAGTAACAGTTTTCACTGCATCTAAGAAGTGCTTACTCCTCCCTGCTCTGGGCAGATCTTCCCAGCAGTTCCAGCAGGAGTCCTGTTCTGCTCTGCACTGCTTGCAGGCGGAGGGTCAGAGCTGCCTCTTTGCTCCACGACACACAGACCGTGGGGGATGTGTGGGCGGGTGGATGCACGTGCACACACACACACACACACACAGTTCTTGGACTTGCCTCTGCCAACATACAGAAAGTTAATGCTGTCAGGCACAGTAGTCAGTATAATGGCTAAAATTTACATCACTCCTGGAAAAAGCGTAATGCCAATGGTGCTCACTTTGAATGACCCAGGACCTTGCATGTGCTGGACTATAAGCTCAGACTTCTCAGTGTCATTCCCTCAGCGAAGAACGCTAATAGCAACAGCCCAGAAATGACAACAAGCACTATTCCAATAGCTGTGTCATTGTGGAGGAAAGAGTTGCCAGCTGACTTTCATGCTGTTTCTAATGCAGCAGGGGTGACTGCTGGAAACCTGCTGTGGCAAATCACCCAGATCTCTCTGCAAATACTGCTGAGAAAATTGAGTTACTGAGTTTCCAGAACCTTGGCCAAGCTTTGGTGCTTGTCCCAACATGGCATGCCTGGTGAGGCACAGCAGAAGAGCTGCTCTGATATCAGAGGGACCATCCACACAGGGAACTCGCTTTCGTATTGCTTATTCCAGAGGAGAGCACAGCTGTGGAAAGATCTGACATGTAATGCAGGACCATACGACCTGTCCTCCCAGATTTTTTTATACATAGTTTAGTGGCCACTTTATAATTTTAATAGCTGTGCCATACAACATAAACCACTGAAATAATACTTGTAAAATACTGGTGTCTTATTCTCATCTACACAAATGTGTACGAAGCAACAACCTGGCACTATTGCCCTCTGCTGGATAGAATAATTGTAATTATTACCCACAATAAAAGATTTATCTTGCCTCACTTCCCTAGTTAAGGATCAGTTGTTTTTATGTCGTGTCTAGGTAAGTAACATGTACATACTGTCTATCTAGTTGAAAAAGAAGTCCAGGTTCAGCCAAACACAAGAACATTATCACACACCCAGTCAACAGCCTTTCTCTGAACAAAGCCTTCCTACCACATAATCTTTCAGCCATATACTCCCCATTTTTAAAAAATAAAAATTCATACCTCTATCTAAGATTTCAAAATAGTCATAGAGATCAAAGAGATGAAGAAAAAGTCTTTATATTAGTAGAAAAGGGGCATCTCAGTATGATAAATGGGAGAGATTCAAAAAGAAGAAAGGTCCTTGTAGAAACACTCGGCAGTTAAATTCTACCAAGGCTAAATCGCACAAAATTGCTAATATTGCAGCACCGATCCAGGAATCACCTGTGTGAGTTGATGAGCAACTGCCCTGAAGTCACTGGTGCCACCCCTGCCACTTAAAGCTAAGTCCATTCCTAAGCATCCCGTCATACATGAGCACAGCTGCTCCTGAGGAACGTACCAGCCCAAGAAAGGGCACCGGGCATGAATGAGGCAGTGGGAGACACTGGCCTCCCAGAAACATGTTCCAGGAGCAAAGCTCTCAGAGAGAGCACGTTTCTGGAGAACATCTTAGGACTTTTAACAAGCTGCTGGAAAGCGGGTCATTGCCTCATAGGATAGGCACAGTTTACCTCCCTGGAAGGGGGAACGGCTAGAGATCACACTAATGCCCATGTCTAATATGGTCATGAGGTGGGCAAGAGAAACAACAAGCAAAGGCCATCTTCAGCAGATCATTCTTGAACATATAATGCAATTAGCATAGCTTCTGAGAGACTGATACATTTACTTTAACAAAAGATTTTATCTTGGGGCAGGGAAGTCAATAGATAATCTCTCAGCATCTCTGCTGGCCTTATTTCTGTTTTTGAAAGGATATACTTTAGTTTTTCCCCCTTCAGCTTTCACTGTTTTAATTAAATATGTATGTTTAACTTACTATCAGAGTCTGTGACTAGCTTTTGGCTATCACTGCAAATCGTATATTGGCCTTGGTGAAACACAATCTGCACACATCTGCAAAAAGTAAAAATTTTTTAAATTCCCACAAACCTACACAAGGCTTCTCTGGGTCTGAGCACCTCTCTAACATGTATTACGGGTCTCCTTGTTGTGAATATTACATTAATTTTGAGGGGAGAGACAGAAAAGCTTTCACAACTTGCTTAGAAGTAAAGCACTGTAGTACATTCATATAGGTAAGTGCCAAGTGTATCCAGGTGTGACCTTGAGAAAGTGTTAGACTGTTCCAGGTCTGTGTCTGACTTTACAAAACAATCACCTTGGTCAGTCATTGGACTTGTTCTTTCCTTGTTCCCAAGGAGCATTAGAAGTGATTTGATTTAGATGTTGTCTCTTTGATCAATCTTCTCTGGTAGATTTTTAAGTTTAAATAATCAAGTGAAGTTGCACTATGATTTGCAAAGACTTTATCTATTCATATTCTTCAAAACTATGTACTGTCTCTTCAGAAACAGATAATAACTACAGAATAAACAGCATGATCTGATTCTTCTTCCACAATTTCCTTCAGCTATAGCAATCACAGCAAACCACTAATATCTCACAATTGGAATGTGGCAACGGACCCCAGCAACGGAGCACTGTATTGCAGTTACAGCCTGGTTTGTGCCATACCTCGCTGCCGAAATCCCTGCTGGAACTGATGTTCGGGGTTTTCTCAATCCTACACCTGGAGCGGACAAGGTGAACCCCAGTCTGTCTCCAGGAACTTGATTGCACTGTTGAGAGCTGTTTCTGATAGCTACACTTTTAAAAGTCCACAGTGGAATTTTCTGTTTTCTTTTTATTTTATTTTTGGAGAAACAGTAATACTTTGCTTTTGGGTAAAATTCAAATCAATGCAAACCTCATAACCCAATAAAATTTTATAGATTGTTATCCAGTATATAATATGTTACACAATATCTATGTGCCTTCTGTTTACTGAGACATAAAGAATTTATTTTTTTAAGGCTGACTTTATGTGAAGGCCATATGAAAGAATAACCTTTCATACCTATTATGCCATAAACTAAATTACCCTTACCCTAAATCATTTGTTATGTTGTGGCACTCTAATGATACCAAAAAAAGCAAATGCAAAGTGCCTGTAATTTTCTTCAAGAGACAACTTCTATTTATATTACCACAGTCTTCAGCTTGTAGCTTCGTAGGCTGCCCACATGGATTCTTCAGTGGATAACCCAAGATGCTCGGAGCATTAACTGAAGAATGTGACTGTAAACCTCATCAAAGCAGCTTTTTCACTCTTGCGTCACACATCAGAGGATGTGTGTGTGTGCAGACAAGATACTAGGTATAGCTACCTACATTATTTTTATTTTCTGGTAGTTTCCTGTTGCCGAGTTGGACTAATATACAGAAGGATGGGTAATCTTTACTTCCCCAAAACATCTGCACAAGCAGTAATGAAATACAGATCATCTCAACTTTTGTGATTTGGGTAAAGAGGCTGAAAGAGTTGGAAACCTCTACAGAAAGAGTGATAACTACAATACCTGTATTGTACTGCATTGTAATGTACTGTACTTAGTATTAAGGCATTCCACTTCTAATACAAAAATTCTCTTTGAAACATACATTGACCTGTACACTTTTTTTTCTTTTTTCCCCGCAGGCCATTCCAAAGAGAAGGAGTAGCTTTGGAATAATTGAGATTTCTTTACTTCTGCCATTTCCCCATTCTATTCTATTCTATTCTATTCTATTCTATTCTATTCTATCCTTTTTGAGACAGACACAGAAGCACAATCAGCTTTTACTGTAGGTCCTGCTTGAAGTATGAGGGTACTGGCCTACAGATACACAGATGGAGTATAAGCCTATTTACTGTGATGCAATTGTATCATAAGCTAAGTGAAGATCCTAATCTTTAGAAAGCTAATCCAAATCTTACTGAAGTCAGTGAAATATGTTTCCCTGACATTCATAAGGCTGAATCAGACCTTGTATGCTGTTTGTTACCTACATTAATTACTGTGTGATTTACCCTCCACATGTAATTGTAGTTGATATATCCTGATGTATACAGATATTGAAATACATGTTGATGATCTTGCACATTGATGAAATCTGATTTACTTATTAGGGAAATAAAAAGATATCCCTTCAGACCTAGTACTTGCTATTTCCCCTAATAAATAATAAGCTTTTCAAGGAGGAATAATCCATCTATTTGTTGCTCTTAGCCTAGAACCGCTGTGAAATTTGATTTGTGTGACTATGTGGTAACGATATTGTTTTATATGTCAAGAAAAAACAAACAGTCCATTATTTAGATCATCATCAGTAAATAGATGTTTTCAAGAACGAAATGCAGGTCTATCATCTTCTTAGCATCTCTATTCAATCTCCTAAACTCTTGCTGAACCTCTAACATATGCTTCTAGAGAAAATCCTGCTCTGTGAGAGCGGCTGAGCCAACGATTGGCGTGACATGCACTGCAGCATCCCCAGAAGTTATTAGGCCTACAATTTATGAGCGCAATCAAATACGCAGATGACAAGAAGTTAGGGAAGAGCTTCAATATCCCAGGAAACAATCTGCATTATTAAGAACATAACTCTAGTGAAATATAATTAGCATACAAAACTGTAGATAGTTCACTTGAAGATCCTCCTCAATGCCTCTTCTTCAAAACAGGAAGTGCTTTGAAACCCTTTAGAGATTGAATTCTGTTTTAAGGTTTTATAAATGGAATTCCAAATAAAAACATAGAAAAGCGATGGAACAGATTTACATACAAAATTGTAACTGATACATTTGAAATATTTTTTGTAGAATTACTTGGAAGGGTTAGTTGGATTTGGAAAAGCACTAGAATTTAGCTTTTGAGGCTCTTTCACAGTAGTCTATTCTAGCAGCCAGATAAATCTTGAAACAAAATTTGGCCTCCAACATTTATCTTATTTTACCACTATAGAAATAAGGTCATGTATGGATTTAAAAATGCAGCAACTGTACACAGAAATTTTCAGGATGGAAAATGCACAGCAGGAGAACAAAAGAGGTGTTCAAGGTTGCATATAGTTCCCCAGAACCTAGTTATATTTGGGAGCACTTAATCAAGAGAGTCAATTGGGTCTTGAAAAATACCTTTTCCTCAAAACGGCCTTGAGTATGATAGCTGAATGTTTAGCTCACTACCATTTCTTTTTTTGCATTATAACAGATCATTTGGCACTGTGCAATTTCCCCTCCATTATCATTTTCTGTGATTCAAAGAACTTTATTTTAGTGCATAAAAGAGTCTAAATGAAAGTTGTGAATAGAATGGTATATAAGAGGCTTTTCAGAACATTGATGTTGTAAAAAAAAAACAGTTTAAAGTCCTATTAGTTTTCAATATACAGTCTAATAGATGAGAAAACAAATCAGAAACAAAATGGGGGTCCTGCCTCTAAAAAAAAAAAAGTTATCTCAGTAAAAATCGCTTTCTAAATATTTACATCTAGTCATTACAGTCTAGCCTTTACATCAGAACATTCACATTTTAGAATGGTACATTCTTAGAATCAATACATTTTAAGTAAGCACCTTCATTAAAGCTGGAGTTATCCTAAATACTATCTTCTTACATATTAGAAAATCCTAAGTAAACTCATTATTATCTAACTGCATAAAAATTTGAAAACTTTTTTTTTGTTTTTCATATCTTCTTGGTCCTGACTCTTAACTGGTGTAAATTAACATGAATCCAAAAAGCTCAAAGCAATTTCTATTTACACTACTGAAGTTTTCAAACCTGCGTTCCTGTCAAAACATGAGAACAACTCCAGAATACTATGCTCAAGTTCAAAACTCTTTGGTGAATCCAATAAGAGAAAACATTTATAAATACTGAATACTATTCAAGCTAACATTTTGTAACATATTCTGACTCTCTACACAGTCTGCTGTATATTCAGCAGATGCAAATGTATTGAGACTTGCATATGTGCCTTGTTTAGAGTGCAGTAAAATTATCAAGAAATAAAATAATTTTTTAACAAATTATCTGCTATGTGAAAAATTGGAGTCCAGTGGTAATTAATGGAATAAAATACATTAATGTTCCTCTTTTTCTTTTAACTGCTTGGTGGCACTTGATAAGATCTGCCTTCTGAACAGGATGGATTGCAAAAGAAATTCATGAAGAACCAAGAATTACATCGTAATCTCTAAGCATCGTGATGCAATTGGTCTATATGGAATGAACTGATTTTGAAGGAACTTCGATGCAACAGAATTCTAAGGAAAAAGAAAGACATATGTAATTGAAAAATTGGCAATTAGTCGTATTTTAAATGTGCCAAACGTTCCTCTGCAGTAAGAGAAGCTTCTATCTTCATTCTTATATTTATATCACATAAACATATTCAATAACATGCTCATAATAACAAAATTCCCTTTCTATTAATATTAGTAACTGTAAAGGAAATACAAGAAGTTTTTACCTCTAGAAGCTTTACTCTGCTTTGAAACAGGACAGTCTTCTAAAAAACAAGATAGAATTAAGTATCTGTGTATGGCAAGCTGTTTAAGAAATACATAGCTATTTGTTTTTTATAAAATTCTAATAAATAATTCATCTTCAGAAACTCAATTGAGAATAGGAGACCTGTTCATTCAGTTCAGACTCGGCTGGGCAGGGAAACTTTCATCAATTTCAAAACCCTCCTTCTTACTCCTACAAAGCATGGGCTGGCATGTGTGCTACAGTGCTCAGGTTGGGACTGTCTTTACACTCTGCTCCCTGTGTCAAGGTGCAAAGACAGTTTAGTTTCCAAGCAGCGCTGTCCGGTAATTCTGCTTGGACTGTGCTATCAGCTTGAAAGCCCCATCAGTGCCATGTATAGGTACTGCAGGGTTGCACCACAGTGAGAATAGGGTTGTGGGTTGTTTTCATCTCTGCCTTTCCATGGAAGGAGAAAATATTCAGAGGTTGTTACCTGATGGACATTTTCCTGATCATCCTTGCAAAGACCACGCATGGTCTGCATGAGAAGAGCTAGCATGCAAGTTCTTTTAGGACTGAACATAGAGACAAAAACATGGTCTAATCATACACATTTAGGACAATATCAAATATAGCTTCCTTGACAGCTTCTTGGCTTTGACACATTATCCATGCCACTGGACAACCAATAGCCATTCCCTTTGACACAGTAGTTTTCACAAAGCAGCAGTCCATTTTGTTTTTTCCATTCACAACAGCAATGCAAACTGTCATGCAAACTGTCATACAAACTCCATTCACAACAGCAATGCAAACTGTCATACAAACTGTCTCACCTTATACCAAAAGAATTGAGCTCTAAGCAGTCTGCAAATATTACAGGGACCAGTTTGAGAATCCTATAACTGCCCAGTATAAGGAAGTTTTCCTCTAGTTATTCAGTTCCTAATCAGGTGTCAACCCCAGAGTCTTCTGCCCCTCTCTCTTTGCAACAGAAAACCTTCTATGGAAAAGGTACCTGCCTTGGTGAGGCCATTAGGAACTCAAGCACTGTCCTCCTTGGCTTTGCCTTTTTGTTGTTGTTGTTTTCCCTGGATTCCACCACAACCCATATCAGTTGTTTGAGCAGAATAATTAGGTAATTTATACAGATATACCTTTCTCCAGATCAGTTTTATCTCTGTCTAGATATTAATATAATTGCTCTCATTGCTGGATTGATTATTCTGCTTGTATATTCACTGTTCTATAGCTTAAGATACACAGATCACACAAAATTAAGTTCAATCTCATATAAAAATCTATTGATTCTTTTCTTCTGTTCTCAGTTATCAGAGATTTTGGATGATAGTAATAAGCAGTAATGGTATCACCAAGAAGAAACAGATTGGTAAAGATCATCATTTTATGCAGAATCATTTACTCATCAAAAAATAAGCTATGAAATTAAAATTATCTCCTGACTCACATATGCCTATGCATACTCCTGATGCAGATATGCATGCAAATAAAATAATTATAGAATCCATTGTAGGCAAAAATAATGAACAGGTATGGTTAAACTAATCTTAAAGTCACCCTGGCATTATAGTCCTACCTGGCTTGTGTTTATGTTATTTAGTATTTACTCTAGTCTCACTGCTGATTGGTTTAAATTCCCCTAACCTACTTGCATGTTTGTCCTTCTGGGTTAGCGTAGAAATAGACAGGCCTCCTTATTTATGATTACAGACAGTGTGTGGCTATTATAAATTCTAAATATTCCCTGACAGCTCTGGGGAAATCCAAGGCTAGAAATTTATATTCATGGTGCTGTTAATACTTTCTGCCATGTTGAATACCAGTTATTAATAATTTGGCATGCTTCCAGCTTCTTTTCTAAATTTAGCTTTGCTTTCACTTTTTGTTTTGTTTACAAATATGATATCTGATGCATGATTTCATGATGCAGGAGTGGCAGATGGACTCACTATTCTCCTTTTGAAGACATTTCTCTAAAATCCTAGTTCAAAAGAGCCCTTCTCCAATACTTCCAAAAGAACTGAACTCCCTGATGTTTTGCTGAACTACACACTCACTTTCGGGAGAAGGTTTAAAAGGAGAATCTCATTTACAAATTTGACTGTCATAAAGTAAAACTCATTTAGGACAGCCACTGGGAAACATGCCAAATGTGCCTAAAGCTCATTTTCTCTTAGACATTTTGCTTGTATCCTTTTTCCTTAAGGAAGGAAGGCTTAGACAATCACCTAGACTGTGTTGATGAGTGTCTTTCTGATACCAGCAATAATTTCAGGAGAATTTTTGTAAAAGGGGCCTCCATGATAGTAAGTTTTGTGAAAATGTGTTTAGTGGGGAGGAAAGGTCTCTCCTCTTCTTTCTCCTATCCTCCATGCTCTTTGAAGGAAAGACAACAGACTACAATCATATTGCAGTAACTGCTGGGGATTCCACACAGCTGCTCCCCCGGTGCCTGGGATCCACAAAAACAGCCCACACTGCTTCTTTTGCTCACGCATGCTTTTCTCATTCCAGCTGGCTCTAGTAGCTCCTGAGTAGATCATAAACTTCCAAATTTAAAACACAATCTGAGGGAAACAGGGAAGTCCTCTTTGGTTTGGGGTTTGATCTTTACAGGATAGCCAACTTGTCATTTCTTGATGTAAAATCCTAGTGGACACAAGATACAGTGCTTCAGGAAAGCTGGCTGCAACCTCTCTTATGAAATCTGTGTCACCATAATATTGGAGTTTCTTTAGTTTCTTACCCTTTCTGGGAAAGGGAGACTATATCACTTGCCCAAGGGAAGAGATTACAAGTAAATTTATTAGTGCATTTGCAACTAAATGGACAAAAATGCTTGAACGTTTATTTCTGCACAGATCAGGCTCCCTTTAATTTTTCCTACAATTTTGCTCTGTGGAACCTTTCTGTTCAATCTGAAAAATCTCCTATCTTTTTTTCCCTGATAGAAAGTCCCAGGATTATTTGTTGAAGGGGAAAAGAACTCAGATGATAATGTTATAAGGGAGTGAGGGAGCCAAACAGGAGACATATTATCCACCACATCATTCCAAGTACTCACAAGCACAATTTATGTCCTACCTTCTTTCATACTTCATGCCTGGCACACTTTACAGGCCACGCACATTATTCTTCCCCTTTCTTCTCCAGAATACAGAATATGAAAAAATAGTTACTCAATAAGTTGTTCTTAACATGATTTTTTTTAATTAGGAGAAGCTGCTAGTCAAGTGTTGCACTAACAGGTGTTTGCTATCTGCGCAGTGTTTGTAAAGCTCAGCATTAAGTTGTATAGGTGTAATTCAGAAGAATAACAATGAGCAACAATGAAGTGAGAAAGATCATTTTAGATATTAGAGCAAGAAAGTACAAATGAAATTCGATGCCAGTAAATATATCAAGAAGTCAAGAACAATAAAAGGAGGGACTCAATAAATGGTAAATTCCTGCCGCATACTCATCAAAAGGGATCTGTGAGCTATTGCAGGGAAATCCCTCAGCCATTATCTCAACAACTGCATTCAGGTAAAGGCAGTGATAGGTGTTTCTTGCTGAGGAGGGCAGACAGAGGATTGCTATTATACTTGAGCATAACACGGCATTTTGACCTTGACTGCAGTATTATATACAGAGGAGGTGACCTGAGACTGCATCCACCGCTCCATGCCCTCTTATGCCTTCCACGGCAGCCAAAGGTTTTTATGTATGCAAGGAATGCAGGATTAAGAGCTTTGTTACTAAAGGATATTACTTGTTTGAAAGGAGAGAGCCAAAAAGATATTACAATAGCTTTAATACAAATTTTAATAAAAGAACTGGGATATTTAATACAAAACAAGCAAAAGATTAGAAAGAAAACAGTGAATAGCAGACTTTCTGCTGGCACAAATTAAAGTGTTCTTGTGATATATGGCTCTTATTGAAAAAACCTCTGCATAAGATCTTGGAAGAGGTGAAGTCTTTCAGACACCATTGTAAAAGTTTATCAGCAATTCCTTTATTAGCACCCCTATCCTTGAAGAAACTTGCACAATATCTTTTGATGCCATTCTCATTTTGATTCTATAATATTGAGTAAATGGGAATTTTGCTACTAACTTCAACTGCAACAGAATCAAGTTTTTTATCATCATAATGATAATACTTGGAAGGCTATTGTCTAGAGTTCTTAATTTGTTACTCATAGATATTGAGTAAATATTAAACCCTTGGTGTGTGAACCTCATGAAATTCAACAAGGCCAAGTGCAAGGTCCTGCACCTGGGGAGGAATAACCCCAGACACCAGTACAGGCTGGGGACTGACCTTCTGGAGAGCAGCTCTGCAGAGAGGGACCTGGGTGTCATGGTGGATGATAAGTTGACCATGAGGCAGCAGTGTGCCCTCGTGGCCAAGAAGGCCAATGGGATCCTGGGGT
>NW_010587519.1:2259-83041 GCF_000705375.1 Tinamus guttatus | reverse complement strand
AGGAGAGGCTGAGGGAGCTGGGCCTGTTCAGCCTGGAGAAGAGAAGGCTGAGAGGGGACCTGAGCAGTGTCTATTAATACCTCAAGGGAGGCAGTGAGGAGGATGGTGCTGGCCTCTTTTCAATGGTGGCCACCTATAGAACTAGAGGAAATGGCCACAAACTGAAGCACCCAAAGTTCCATAGGAACTTAAGGAAAAAATTCTTAACAGTGAGGGTGACAGAGCACTGGAACAGGCTGCCCAGAGAGGTTGTGGAGTCTCCTTCTCTGGAGACCCTCAAAACCCAGTTGGATGCAGTTCTGTGCCACGTGCTCTAGGTGACCCTGCGTGTGCAGGGAGGTTGGACTAGATGATCTCTAGAGGTCCCTTCCAACCTTAAGCATTCTATGATTCTATGAAGAATAATGTATGCTCTCCAATCCCAGTCTTTTGGTAAGAAATGAATCTGTGAACATTTAAAAACAATGTGGTAATTAGTTTAGAACTTACCCTTTCAGTTTTAAGTTCACTGTTTAAAAAAAAAATCAGAAAATGTTTTTCTTCATGAATTGAATTGAAAATTGATTCATACTACCAAAGAGGTTTGAGCCAAAGATTTGAGCCTGTTATTAGACCTGTTGTACACATCTCAGTGTTTGCTCATAAGTTACTACTGACTGCATTGAGTGACTAGCTCAGAATCTTCTACTTGTTGAAAATCTACTGAATGCTGACTTACATAAAATATATTTCTCTTGTTCAGCTTTAAGAAATCCCTGAAGATTACGCTCAAGTTTCCATCTCATCAAACGTAACAGGAAAGAATTCAGACATATGAATCTTCATTCTCACATATATAAAAATTAACTGATATCAGCCCTATTTTAGCTGAAGGATTTGAATTCTCACATATATAAAAATTAACTGATAGCAGCCCTGTTTTAGCAGAAAGATTTGAAATCTCACATTTGGCCCTTGTAGACCTGTCAGCTACAGGAAAATGGGAGCTGACACTGTAAAGATTACCCTGGATGATTCATGAATTTTGAAATCAAAACCCATATCTTTGTATGTAGTTAGGTTTACTGTACAAGTGAAAATGCTATCATGTTGTAGCAGGTGTTAGCATTTTTCTCCCATGTCTTTAATATGATTGATAGATTCCATATGAAAATTGGATTTTGGATAGTTTTGATAAAGACTGCTGCTTTGGCATATACTGTTATTTAAATATTTAATAATAATAAAGATGATCACTTCCAGCTCCCCTCAATAGACATTCTGACAGCAGGTGATACCCTTGTTGCTGGTACTGAGTCATGAAAATGAGTGAAAGTAAAACAGCAGTATGTTTGTCAGGTCTGTCCTGATAGTTGGAAAAATGAGTTAGATGACTTATATCCTGTATTGAGAATAAGCTGGCTTTAGGTAGTTTTTTTCTCTGCCATCATGGTGAAGGATTCCAAAATGTTTCAAGTCAACTAATGTATGTAATAAATTTTGCTTTTTCTAATTCCATGCATACTGCATATTATACAGTGGAAGACTTACCCTGTAAACAAGGGAAGGAAAATGGAAAGCTGTCTATGAGGCTGACGCTTCCAGCATGCCTCTAGGATTTGTGTATCTGCAAATAAAAAGAGATGGCAGGTCAACAGCACACAATCTTTTGGTCAACCACTGTACGTATTGCCTTGAGAAACTTACAGGGTTTTAGTTTTTCCTTCCCTCAGTTGCTGGAAACACGGTAGTAATCACTGAATGCTGATGTCACTGCTGCAAATCTTCCTTTATGGTCATCCACTTCGCTCCAGGAAGCTTTTATGACTGGCATTTTTCTTTCTGTCAAACAACATAGGATAAATAATTACTTTACCTCACACTACTTTTGCCTCATTTAGTTTATAAGAAGAGTTGCAGGCTAACATTCCACTGTCAAAGGCATTTATGTTTACCCCAGTTATGAATTTAATGCAGAAAACAACATTTTCTTAAAATCAGGAGTGATAATTTTTGCTAGGATCAGAGAACACTTAGACGCACGGTTATACAGCTGGAACCGAAGTACAACTGTAGCAGCATAAGAGACTTTATGTTTCTTGACATCACATTTCAGGATCTTAAAGATGAGGAGCTTACTCACTGTAAAGGAGTGCTGATCCTGGCTGCTGCCTCCAGGAATATCAGTAATGCATGCTAATGTTCATAACACATTTCTAAACTTCTTAAACTGATATGATTACTTTTTACAGTGCATAGGGTAAAATAGGGTGACTAAAAAAAGCACATAAAAACAATAATTCATTGAATATTTTAAGAGAAGACAATATTTTTACTAGTTTAGCATTTTATTGCTAAGAGACATTTTTATGTGGCCTTGTCAACCACGTATCGTACTAGAGTTTGCATCTTTCAGTCTGCATGTTTTGGTTAAATCCTGCAAATACTTGCAATGATTCTTTCCTACTAAGATACAATTACTAACAATTGTAAATGCCCATGGAAGCGTTTGTGTCGTTGCATTAAACGAGGGCACCTATCCATAATGTTCTAGTGAAAATGTTTCACTCACTACTATCTTCCCAGAGCGTTAGCACCGTAATACTAATGTTATCTATGTAAATAAAAACATATGAAGAATCAAAATTTTGACTGAACAACAGATGGTGCATCCTGTTTGTTTGGCACCTTGATCACCCTGAAGCTGCTGCCTTATCCACAGGCATCATGAAGGGCTATTTATTTAATAAGCTAGTTATGGCTTATGCCAATTCCACTGAATGCATTTGAGTGAAGTGAGGCCTCATCATACACACAAAACTATAATCTGGCTAATTACTGCTCATCGGCTAGTAAAGTGCCTAACTAGAGAAGTTGAAGGAGCAAAGCACATAAATTATTGCACAGGATAACAATTCCAAAGTCATGTGAAACCCAGTGGGCTGTTACAAGTTAGGGAAATGTTCTGAAGATCGAAGATTTAAAGCCTCCCGAAGGCTTTATGCGCTGAGTTTGAATTTTAAGTAAAATGTAATATTTTCAGTTTTCTTAGCAAAAACAATAGAATAAATAAAAGTATCAATACAACTCCTTTTGTTATGACAAAGGGAAAACAGAAGTGATGAGTATAGAGAGTGGTATAGATAAAAGGTACATCATATAGGTCATATACGTCCTTTTTATTGTTTATTTTCCAATAATTCCAAATAAGCAGTAAGTGCTACTACGACATAGGCAAATCTTGCTAGAGCCTGTAGAGCGGCTTTCTTCTGCTGCTGCTCTGGTTTTACAAGTATTTGCTATTCAGTCTGTTATGGATATCTGGAAAAGAGTTTGAGTGCAGAAAGTGCCTCAGGGATAAAAAGTTTGAAAAGAAAAATGTAGCCGTATATCATTGGCATTCATGAGAAAATTCACATTAGATGCTTTCAAATCAGGTGCTCTAGAGACAATATAGAGATCAGGAACAATGGTGTGCCAAGAATGCAAGCCTAGCAGGGACAGACTCAGCCTATTTCCTGGCAGATGAAGAATACAAAAGTATCTCAGGCCAAATTCAAAAGATAATATAGATGTGTGGAAGGTGGAGGGAGGGAAAGCTGAGGCTGCAAAATAAAAAGGCTGTGCATGCACTCCCTGGATTATAGCCTCTTATCTTCACATTTTTATTCCTTTCCTCGTACATGCATTCAAGAGATCTCTCTCTATAGTTAGTTATGCCAATATATCAATACTGAGGGGAAAGTCCTTTGCTAGCATCACTGCAGAATTTGGTACAAATCCCTATTGTTAAACACCGTTTCTTTTACCATGTCAAAAATTTACTATTTCTGCAACCACAGCAACATTTTGCCATAGGTAAAAATGTCAATTTGCTTGAATTTAGCTACGAGCAAAAATCTCATCCTTTTCTTTGCCTGACATTTACCTCAGAAAGATGTCAGTTTGCCACCTGAAACTAACTCTTTTTTACTTTCACAAAACTAACAGACAATTGTGGCAGAAATGTGAAATAAAGAATATTTTCATGAAAACTCTTGTGACACAAGTAGTCCATTTTTTTCCTTTGTCACATATTTTATCTTTTAAATCAGTTGCTTAAAAAAAAAAGTAGAATAAAGCATATACTTCAAAACCTAAAGGCTAGTCATTACTTTAAACGTCATCTCAAGTTACAAAATAATTGACTAAGTATTGGCACTTATGCTAATACATTAAGTATATATCAGATCATTTTAATGAATTAAAAAAAACTCTACTGAACCTGCTTTTATATAGCATTCTGCTAAGAAAATAGCAATGTAATTGCCAATTTTTGGACACACAAAGTAAAAGACTTTCCCCTCTATAAGCAGGCTGCTATGCCATGAAGTCAATGCATCTACTCACATACCACATTTAGACTGAAATTTTCCATCTTTTAGATACCTAGAAACACAGATTTGATGAACACAGTACTTTTGCACTCATTATTTCCAGTAGTACTAGCTAGAGTATTTTCAGTGGGAATCCAATGCTGCACAAACCAGTTAGACATGAACTTTGCTTGCACTCTCTTCAGAGACGTAACTGACCTAACGTATTTACCCTCTGTTCATTTCAGCCACCTTTTTTCCTCCACAATATTTCCACCTATTTATAAGAAACCTGCATCTATACATTGCAGACATCAGATGTGGATGTTCCAGGAACATATGTATCTTCCTCTACCACAGATAAGAAAAATTGACAGCTAAAAAATATCTGAGGATTGAGTCCTTTTATACTGATTTGTTGTCTCTAATGGGAAAACAACAGAAAAAAATGATCCTGACTACTTCTGCAACAAATATATTGTATAAATTACATATTGCTGGCAAATGGACATGCAATCAGTATTTTTAGGGCAAAATGTAATGTTTCCCACATGCTCATATTTAACATACTTTGTTTTTCATCTATCTACCTAGACTGACTGTTCAAGCTGTGGCATAACAATTACAGTAAGTGATAGCATTACATCCAGAAAACAAAGAGTGTGATGGTACAATTTATCTTGTACATTTCTTGATTTAATGCCAGTCTGTGATTCTAGTCTGAACCAGATATTTCTTATGCCATAAATATTTCATTTTTTTCATTTATTCTTGATTTAGCTTGACAGTAAATAATCCCATGGAAACTGCTGTTGGAAAGACATTGTAAGAATTATTAAGTGCATGGTTGCCAGTTAGGTCCTTGTGTTTGTCATAGTAAAGTAAGTAAAACAGTTGGTTAGTTAAAGGAAATATATACACATACATGCATATATATATATGTTTATAGTTACAATATTGTTCCATAATTTGCAACTTTAAAAGCAAAATTACAGTTCTGAAGATTAATCAATATCATATATGAATAAGAAAATTTTTGGAAATATATTCTTGATTCTCACAGCAACAAGTACTTGGTTTCAGAAGACTCAAAGAGAGGAGAAGAGCAAACCAGGAGCTTTTCAGAAGGATCTGTCCTTGTAAGAAAGGGCAAATATCTTGGAAGAGGATAGATTTGGTTGGTTAACTAGGTTCACTGGTGATTTTTTTGTTGCTCAGAATGTGCACTCTCAGAAGGCACATGCTATCTGGAAACAAATAATCTGTCTTTTGAGCCATAACTGCCTTTGACAACTGTTGCACCTTTACGAAGGGTTGTGGTTGACCTGCACATGCAATAAGTCAAATGCTAAATGCATGGCAACCAGAAACAGGAAGTTTTTGAGAGCACTGAGGAAAGCTAGACCAGAACAGGCAGCACCCTGATGTCTGGCAAATGCTTTTTCACCAATAACATCTTTGCTCCCAGCTGTTTCTTTATCTGTTCTTTTACATCTGCAAATCCAGTCTCATTTTAGGAAAAGTGGCCTACATGCCCACATCAGCAAAAATACTAAGGGAAAGGTCCTGCAGATGAGGTACACACAAGCAGAAACTCCAAGGAAGCACAGAGAGAAGCCCATAGGACTGTGATGAACTGCCTGTGGTTGCAAATGTGAGCGTCTCCAGTGGTGAGGTGAGGCAGTCCTGCTGCAGTGGGTGAGGAAGGTGACAAACACGACTGCAGAACAGGATGAGCCACAGAACGAATATTTGCTGTTAGCTGCCAACTAACAGAAAGCAGTCTCACCCAAGAATTTCTTTTATCAGCAGAGGGGAAGTAAGATGCTTTGTGCATCTTCATCCATGGTATTCCTGGCCACTACAGCAAGAAATAAATAGAGGTAGCAGTTGTTTGTGGATTATGGTGATACTTTTTTCCTATGAGCAAGGACACTAAGGGCAGTGTCATGTATCTAAGCAGAAATAAATTGGTTGCTCACCTTTGGGAATGAACTCAAATAGAAGTTTTGAGTTTTGTAAGGTTGTTCGGTGTAACAAGCAGAAGAGGACTAGAGCAGAAGCAAGGTCCATTTAACAAAAGGAGAAGCTAGAGTCACAGCTGTGTCACTCAGCATGAAGGGAAAGGCTTCAAACTACAGCCATCAAGGCTTTGACGTAAGGTAAAAGGTGCACTGGACTCGGAAAAAAATGAGAACTGGGAGAGAGGATAAGGTAAGGACATAAGGACAGGTCAAAGTCACAGGAGTAACAAAATGGCAAAAGTGGCCCAGATGATGAAAATGTTATCTATCTAAAAATAAATATAAGACATAGGCAGATTTAACATGACATCTTAGTAAATAATTAAAATTCTAACTTAACTGGGAAACAGAAACAAGTAATAGAACTGACATGACTGCACTATTGATCTGGAAGGGCACATCTTGCTCAGGAAGGACAAGGCAAAAAAAAAAAAAAGTTTTTGTAGTTTTTTTGTCCCAAGTATCAGAGACATATACATTAGCTTGAAAATATTTAATTACAAACAGGAGAAAATAGTATGATATAAATATGATGCAATTCAATAAGGACCAGTACGAAGTTTCACTCGTAAGTAGAGATAATCAGTGTATATCTTCAGTATGAGCAGAGACTTTAAGGAAGATGTTACAAGGAATCATGAGTTGAATGCAATATAGAAGAAACAATCCTTTACAAATTTACCAATGTTTAAAAAGGAAATGGCTACTCCACATTGGGAAGGCCTTGGCACGAATATTATGTTTAGATATGGTCAGTATACTTCATTAATGCCAGGTATTTTGAAAGAATCCAAAAGAGACAAGAACAAGATGTTAAAAATTAACTTATGAGGAAAAAAAAAAAAGTTATGGTGATATTCTTCAAATATGGAAAAGTTACAGAAAGAAATATCCTCTGAGATTAGCCCAATAAACACATTTATATTCAATTTTAAACTGACAGCACTGTTCGAGTTTCCTGGTGAAGTTAAGGAAACTTCATTACAATAAGTCTTTAGCATAGACAAATATCTGTGAGCCTATTTCAGGTGCAGTTAAGCTTGTCTGAGGGCAGGACTGTCTAATGCACAAAGGTGCTATCCAGCTCCATCCTCTTTGGTTCTATTTCAAGAGAATTATCCAAATATGTTCTATAGCACTCAAGCCATTTATAGTTTTCAATGACACTAAAGTTCTTCCACAGGCCCCAGATGAGAGTAAAGCAGGCCCTTAGAATGATTGAAAGGAAATCTGCTTCTTCCTTCTGAACATTTGATCGTTGCCCAGCTCAACTGGCAAAGGGGCACTGGCTTGATATGTATCTATCTCCCCTGAGACCACCAGGCCACAATTTTCGGCCAAATTCATAAAAATCGATGAACACAGTTGGATCCCTTACAAAAGTGGAATGACTTCCAAAACAACTGAAGTTCTTCACTGTGTGAAAACCTTCTCTCATTTATATCAGTAGTAAGTTTAAGGACTATGTAGTATTTTTTCACACTGGTATAAAAAATAAGGCAAATGAGAAGACTATATAGATCCACAAATGTGGATAAGAAGCATAATTTCTCAGTGTAAAAAAATCAGCATTTAGAAGGTTGGGAATGATTTTATGATTCTGTCAACCCATTTTATTAAGTGATTTCTGTTTCCTGCTCTTTTATGAACTTATTTCCAAAAATAAATCATTAGTTTGATAAGTAGTAAAGGCCAAACAGGTTTTTTTTGTGTGTGTGATTTTTAATTCATCATATGGTTGTTGAAATGTCAAAAGAAATTAGAACAAATTGTTATGCAAATCCTTACAGATGCATGTTTCAGTTCTTATGAATAAACTTTAATTTAAAAAACAAAGTTTTTTTTTTTTATATAGTCTGTGTAAGGCATTATATTACCAACTCTGGATTGTGAATGTTCTGACTATGGATCAATGAGGATTTCTGTTAATCATTGTTCACCACAAGATCCCTTTTGGGTCAGAAGCCAAATCTGTGTAAGAAAAGAAACACCCCAAAGAGTGACTAACATTTAGAGGGCAAGAGGCTGCATTTTTGCCCATCCCCTTTCTCCTAATTCAATAGCGTTTGCTGAATGGTTCACAGATTTTCTCTTCGAGAAACTCATTCCTGAGGAGCAATCTCCATGAGACTGAGGATGAATGGATCTCAAATATTGCATATTCCTTACATTGACATTTCCAGCTTTCTGTAATTTTGTAATCATGTCGAAATGACCCTATTTGAACCATTTATTGCATCTGTAGCATCTTAACTCATCAACGGTGCAGTAAAATATGACTCTACATAGGGAAAATTGGGATATTTGGTTTGACTTTATAGTTTAATTACCCAATATCTCTTACTGTTTTTACAGAATATCAAGGTAGTCACAGGAAGACACACTTTACTTTCCACTGATTGGATGGGAGGAATTTTTGACCTTGGAAAGTGGAGATGGTGTTGCTATGGAAACATAATTCTGCTGCCATTCATAAGCTGCAGCACAGGTAAAATGTTCCACTATTAGTGCTTGTGATTGATAAATCTGTATCAATATCATAATTCTTTTAGAAAGGAGATGCAATTACCAAAACTAACAATACTTACTCGCTTGAGCAAGTGACTAAGGAGCTTTTCATTGGGACATCCTTTAATTTTCAGCAATACAAGCTGCTGCTTTTGAATCAGAAAAAACATGTTTCAAGATCACAAGAAAGCTGTACCCTAGGAAACAGCTTCAAGAGATATTCTAAACTACAGGATTCACCCTACAACTCAAACTGAAATTTGAGTTGTATCCTTGAGTATCCTTTAATCTTCGCAGCATTGCCAATCCACGAGGTCAACATCAAATAACTTGCAATCTCATTTGTGATCTTTAAGGTCTATTACCTGATCAACTTGCAAAACCCTTTAAACTTTTTTGTTTAGCCTATACAGAAGGTTCTAGTCCCAATAAAATTACTGCAGTATCTGCAATGGGTTTTTGAAGATAGAACTTTTAGCTCTATGACTTGTAGTCAGAAACTATAGGATTCAGACACCTCCCATGAGGCTGCTGCAGGTCAGGGAACTTAGTTAACAACATGCACAAGACTGACTTTTCTTAGTCACAGCATTAGCAATTCTCAAGTAATCTAGTGAAGCAAGGTAAAAAAAGAACCCCTTAGTACAGTGTATAGGAGGGTGGCTGCAAGGATGGATTTGTTTGTACACTTTAAGAATTACCACAGCCTCAGCATGCATCTGTATTATTAAAATATATTTAAATCACATCTAACTTAAGGACAAAAAAACACATTAATTTATAAAGTTCAAATTAGACAGGAATGAGTTATCAAGACATAGGTGTCAATAATGAAAGGAAATCTTGCTTAATGATCGAATCAAATAGAAACCTTTCATCCTTCTTTATACCCAGTTGGCCTCGTGACAGACCCTTATGCACCCCAGGC
Source organism: Tinamus guttatus (assembly GCF_000705375.1). The sequence goes on along the minus strand of NW_010587519.1, from coordinate 73,247 downwards.
TGTCACTGATTGAGGTCCTGGGCATGCTTTCTGTCCTCAGATATGAACCAGGAAAGATGGTTCTGGATGGGGATAACTGCTTTATCCCCATCTCTTTCTTCAATATTCCTGGTGCTTAATTAAACCATCAATGGGTTCTTAGCAGTGTAAGGTAAAAAGTGCACTTGTCTCTGGCTGGGCATCGTATGTGCTTCAGAGTTTGGTACTCAAGGGTTTTATTCTGTGAGACTTTCTTCTAATTCAAAACATGTATTTTGACAATCCTACTTTATAAAATCATATAAATGAGACTAATATATGTGACTCATTACAGGCTCATCTAAGACCAGGCTCTGCAAAAGAGTAATTGTAGTCTCTGAGGTTACAATGGATTTGGGATGAAATGAACCTTCATACTGTCTATGATGGAAACCATGACAACTGACTTTTGTCTATAATTAATGTATTGAACTCTAAATAGCTGTTATGTTATTCACGTACTTACAAAGAAAATGGATTAAAGTAACCTCAAATGATACTTATGTACTGCATAAGTCAGAAGCTGTTTGAAATGAAGAAACTATAGAACCAGAGTGCAGACTACAATAGTATTTCAAAGTACAATTTAAACCAGACAATATTTTGTCTAACAGATTCCAGTTAAAAACATAAATCTCAAGATTTCACTTTCCATTACATGAATAGCAAATGCCTCTTTCAGTAAGAAACAGCCAATAGATTAAGGATTCCATATTAAAAGCCCCTCATTTAGGCACAAGTATGCTAAATTTAACATATTTCTGACCTGCTTAGGAACTCGCTCTTTCCTCCGTTGTCAGCCAACCCAGCACAGCTATTTTGCTGTCACTAGGTTCTTCCCTTATGCAGAAAGACTCTTCCCTTGTGGATAAAAAGTCACATATAAGCACTGGATACATGGCAGACATTCTTCCTCTCTCCCTAAAATGTGCTGAAAGTTCAATGCCAAATACTCAGCTTTGGTCCGTGGTCAAATTAAGCGGGAAATGCTTGGGCACTTAACCAGTGCTTCTCATGAATTGGTGCCTTCTTTGTTAGCCTAAGTATTTGCACCAATTTTGAAGAGTATAGGATACGCCTGTAATTTATTGATTGCTGTTAGCAGTTCTGAAACACACTGCAGCCCTGAAATAAACATTGCTGGACAAGCAGTACTACTTAGTGATGGACAACATCTTATTTTTGCACCTATGTTTCGTGATTACAAACCTAACCTTTCCATTCCTTTACTTTCACAGACTTTATGTCTTCAAACAACTTCTCATTTTCATCTTTCGTGCTACAGGGGCATCTTTTAATGAGCCCAGTATTGTGATATCAGCTAGCAGAATTAAAAGATACTAGCAGCTCACTTCTACATGTTCAGTTTTGTATTGTTTCCTTAACAATAGGAAAAATTTAAATGTTCTATATTCTCAAGCATCAGGAATAAATCAAAAGAGCACATTTGTCCTGATCATGCCATCATTAAAAGTAATAGCAAAAGCTCCTACATAGTTCATTGTGATAATTCATACTCAGGTATAAATTAACTTATCTCCATTGATTTCAGCAGAGTTGTGCTGATTTCACTACAGGGCATTATAAAATATGCTTGATGGTAACAGTCAAACTTTATAGTTATGGGCAAAACTTCTTTGGTATCTATATGAATATTCCACATCAGAGTAGATGGAATGGAACTGAATGAGAATATCAGAAAGTAGGAAGGCTGTTGTGCAGGGCAGTTTTGTGAGCCTTGGGCTGGGGCCTGGAAGACAATTCAGTTTGTTAGATGACATTAGTCAGTCCTTTAGAGCTTGTTTCTGTCTCTGTTATATAAAACCTGTGGAATGAAAATGACAGTGATGTGTGTGCAAATTTTAAATCTAAGGATTACATGTTCTGTAGAGCAAAGCTAGATATTATTGCCAAGAAAATAAATGCCTATTCAATTACTCAAAAATATTCTCTGTATTCCTAGAATTCGTGGAAAGAACATGGAAAGAGCAATATTCTTTCCAATTCTTATTTTTCAAAAGAGCGTTTTTTTATGTGACTCACATATTTATTTGACTTCGGTGTGGTTTTTTTTTTCCTTACTGCCTGAAGGGATAAAGTAAAATAAAATAATGTATGCATGCACAGTGACACAGTGAGGGAATAGATTAGACTTTTTTTTCCATAACCCACTGCTATTTAAATGAGATAATATGATCTAAACAGAGCACCAGAGGCAAGAAGGGTAATGAAGATAAACTCAGAGATCATTATTTTAAATTCTGTGTATTTGCTATAAGGACATATGACAGCCGTCCCTTTACACTCTTGTTGAAATTTAAACACTGCTTGATATTAATATGTTAAGAAAGAACTCCCAGTTTCTGGATTAGAGATTCAGACAGAATTTTGAGAAGCTGATTCAAACAGAAAAGTGGCCAGAGACTTCAAGAAAGAATTTTTTCATCAAAACAAAACTGGTTCCAAGTCTTTCTCTCATAGCCACTTCTGGCTTTTCCTCTGCACTCTACCGTTATTGTGCAAGCCCAGCTGACAGCAGTATCAAAACAAGTCACTGAACCCAGCCACTGAGTTTTCCTGCTTCAATCTTTCACAAACAGTTTTATTCAAAACTCTTTACCATTTGCAAACAGGAAAAGAGCTGCTTTCTAATTGTTTCTGAATTTTCTGTCTTCCTCTTGGACCATTTATCCTGATTTTCTCCACGTCCTTCTCATGCCCAGTGGCTGTCATAGTCTTTCTGTTACCTGGTTCCCATGAACTTCTGTCTTGGGCTTAGCTTTTCAACTGTCCTTTACTGTGATGGTCTCAACTTAGGTCAGCAATAAATGTTCGTTTTCAGAGGTAAAGATGAGGAAAAAAGAGAGCATCATTAAAACTAAAAGGGGCTTAAAATTATCTACAGAAAAAAAATAATATTAAAATACAAGCTAGCTTGTCTTCATCTTGGAAATGTGTCTGTAACTATACTTTTACAATGTATTTTGGTTTAGTGAACCAAATTCAATTGAAGATGCAACGGCAACCTCCCAGGCTGTATTCTGGCCTAATATTTTGAAAGGGCTAAATTAGAGAGCGAAATTTCCTGATGTAAAGTGTCCTGCTACTCCTTTGGGTCACAGCATGATGAATATTGAATACCTCACCACACACTCTGCCTGCAGTCTCTTGCAGATTTATTGTTAGCATAACAGTACCTTTAGGAATGGAACAGCAGACCATATATTTTAAGACAAGTGACATCTCTGCTATTTCTAATAGCAAACTGTGGAGATGAACTGGTCCGGTCTGGAAATGCTAAGGTGTCTCTGAACATACAGCTGCATTTGGAGACCCACCAGTGAGTCAGAGAATAATAATAACTAAGCCTTCCTTGGACAAGATGGAGTATCTCATGACTTTGGGAAACAGGACTCTGAAAGCTGTATTTCTGGAAATGACCAAACACCTGGTAAGACACAACCACTGGTCATGCAATTACCTTCTCAGAAAACTGAAAAGTGATATTTAAAGAAAAGCTTTACTTACATCTTATGGAAATGTGCCGTGTGGTTCAGCTCATTTTCTGACACCACTAAGCAATAAATATAGTTTGGTAAAACAAAGCTAAGGAGAATACCTAATGCCTGTGAACATGCAGTAATCTAGATGGCAAAAGGGTGGCGAAGAGCCCCAGAAAGGTGAACAGACAATATCCCTATCATTTCCAAGACAACTAAGTTTTTAGGCTATTCACAAAATGCAGGAATAAGAAATGTGACTATATCTGGGGATGGATGGACTATGAAATGATTTAGTTACTCTGGTTCATGTTAATAAGCTTTACCCATTCTGTGTCTTTAGAAAGACATCATTAAGGTTTTACTAATTACACGACGGCTTCACTCTCATCATACCAGGCAGAGGAGGATGCACAGAGTGAGTGCACCGTTTTGACTGCGGAAGCTTAAGGAACATGCTAGCTCAGAGAGGTCCTTTCCTAATGGTACAAGCTGCTCCTCCAGCACGGTAACCTATGGCTCTGGCTAAAGCAGGCTGTAGGACAGACTCCCACTCTCATCTTCTTCTGTTACCATATTTGCCTTTCCCTTTAGATGAAACTGTCCTAGTTGTTCCTCTGTCTGATGTGGGCCAGCAATATGCTAGGTAAAACTTTGTTCAGGGAAATGCTGCATATGTGATTAGGTACAATGCCAAGACCACTTTCCGAGCTAGCAGAAAAAAAAAATATCAGAAATGTTATGAGAACATCTGCAAAATAGACAAAAAAAATGGCAGATAGGAGGGGAAAAAACTTTTTCTAATCACTCGGTTTTGCAGACATCACATTTCAGAATTATCATCCCAATTATTACCTTAAACTGGAAAATGGGCAGTCACAGATACTGACCTACTCAGTTCTTGTTCATTTCTAGAAGGTCTTGTAAGAACTTCACCTCTGTGGGACCAGAATTGGTCCCACCATCTTTAATTTTTAGAACAAGAATAAACAATTTTACTATTTCCATCTCCTGTCTTATCAAAACCACAATGTTACTATCGTAAGGGCAAAAGGCAGGCAAGATAAGCCAGTATGTGAGAAACATGAACACTCTTCACTGTAATGCAAGCCCTCTTATGCCAAAGGGCTATTCAGGAAGCCTGTAAACAACTTCTCGCTCCACTGCTGACCACATAAACTGGATGATGTTATAAAGAACCATGGAGTTAAGATAACTCTTTCCTTCCTTGCTTAGTTTCAAAAGGGATCTATTCCCAAGAGTTTGTAGTTTCAGCTACTCTGATAGCTATCACATGAAGCACATGTGGGAAGAAATGTCAATATAGCAATAAAAATTTCAATAAAAAAGTGACAGCCTATATTAGTAACAGTTAGCTAGTGTGATGTTGAGAAAGACTCATCATTGTTATTTTTATGCTTCCACAGATTGTACTGGAAGTCTTACCACTGGCTATCAAACGGGAAGGATTAGGGCAATGCTGAACATGTCAGAAAAGGACACCTATTATGTTTTTGAGTTTGTAAAGATTTTTTTAGTTTTGTGTTAAGACACAAAACAATCAGAAACCCATCTCCCAAACAATATTTACTTTGGGGGGGTGCATGAAATTTTCCAATTATACCCATATCACATCAAACTGATCTGTTGAATACAGGAACAACAAATCACTTAATATTATATAGCATTGGTATGCTCAGCATTATAGAACTTATACTTCCTTATAGGCCCAAGAAAACTGTCTTGTCTTTTTTTGAATTCCTTCAAGTGCGCAAACATCCAGTGGAAAAAGAGGTTAGATTCAAATGCTTGTTTGAGGGTCAATACACTTTTAAATTTTAGGTTGTATTGATTTAACTGTTGGAAAGATATTACTTACAGTTCTTAAAAAGTATGCCGGAAGCATGCCAGAATTCAAGGAAATCATTATTGGAGTTATACGTTTTATATATGAGTCTATTGTATAGGTCTGTTCCATAGACCAAAAGGCCTAACCCATTTATATACTCGTTTAAATAATTACTACTTCCTAATCTCTTCAATTAGTCACTTTATAGTAAAGTTTTTTTTCAATATTGTGAATTTTACATAGTTTCTGTTTTATATCAAATCATTTTGTCTCTTTTTATGAAAGTGTTATCAACTTTGGAAAATAACATTCTAGGAGTTTAGAAATAATTTATTTTTCTTCATGTTTTTGAATGCAACAGGTTCAAAGAAAATTCCATCTAAATTATTGAAGTTAGGTACACCGCTGTCTTCAAGACAAATATAATGCCAACACTTAATGAATTTTACTTCCTGTTACAGAGGTAAAGCTGTTGTACCTGTTGCCAATAGCATAAAGTAAAATTACATGAAATTTTTATCATGGACCTCAGTAATCTTTCAAATGCAAACTGAGCCCTGTGTGACGTTCCAGCTTTCCTAAGTATTTTTCAACAAAAAGAAAGTTGACTGAAAACTCCCTATTTTCATATAAGCACAGAATAAGGTGAAATTGTACATTTGTTGTAACCTCCCACATTGCAAAAGACTTTTCTCTTGACCTCCATTCTTTTAGGATTTGACTCATGCCTAAAGACCATTAGAAATAAGTCTAGAGCCATTGCCTCTGTTCGATCTTTCACTTCTATAACAAGCCTAACTTTTAAGAAATGATTTTGCATATGTCATCTAAAGCTACCGCCTCATTTTCTTGGGCATTTCAAGTTTTTCTTTTCACTATTAGAGTAGGCTTCTTCATTTACACATGCAATAGACAAGTATTAGAATCTTATATGTTAAGATATAAAAGATAAATTTTATAAATAAGATAAATTTTAGCAAAAATAAAAGATCCTTTTTCTCTATATCTTTGCCACTGTGCCTGAATTAAAACACCAGCAATTTAAACCATTAATTTTTGTTTGATCAGAATGATAGACTTTAACTACATGAAATGAAGAGAAACAGAGGTAGTCTGTAACTTTTCACTGGTGGAAAAATATTGTGAATGGCTACTAAAAATGAGAAGGATTTAATCTGTGTTCAAAAAAAAATTTAGAAATGCAAAAAAAGATTAAATCTATTTTACTTAAGTAATGGAAACACAGGAGCCTAATTTTCATGTGATTTAATATTGCCATCCAGCAACATTACACACACTGACTCCAGTCAACATGTTGCCCACTCACTTTTAAGAATTATAACAATGTCTGCTACTTACATATAATCACTGACCAATCATCCATTCCATTGTTTGCAGAAACTTGGAAATAAAATGTTTCGAGTTATCGATTTGCTACTTCTTTTTCATTTAATGACTATTGATTGCTGTTTATGTTCATGTGTTTCTTGTAGAACAGAAATTAACACTGAAAACTTCTCGGAATTCACAGTGTTCGTACCTAGTTGGCATTCTAAAAATGCTACCAAATTCAGTGTTGCTAAGTCTCAAAAACCTGTTCAGTTTTCTACTCCAACTTCTTGGAGTAGAAACAAACAAACAAAAAGATTAACATACATACAAACACACACACACACACACACTTCCTGAAAGAAAAGAGTATTCGGAAGTAATAGATGGCTTAGAGATTATATTCTTTATCATTTTCAACTTATTTTTTATCAAAATCATGTGAGTACCCGTCTGGGAGATGTTCCCTCTGCTCTCCCAGCTTTAGCAGCAGTAGTGCTTCTTAGGGAGAAAGACCCTCTGAGATAGGCAGATACTAAGGTGCTTTTGCATCATCACAAAGATTTGCTGGTTGGGTTTTTTATGCATTGTTCTCATGTGTATTTTGCAATTGGATTACCTTAAAAATGGATGCAAAGCTTATTACTGTTTGGAAAAACTACCTAAAAAATGGGAGCATGTTATAAATTTGGAAAACAAACACTGCCATTGGAATCTGCTTCCCCTTTGTTGAATTGCTATATGCTCTTGGATAGATATTTGTTTATATGGCTTGATTGTCCCAACAGACATCCAAACTGACATTCCTTCCAAACTGCACCATATTCTGCATCTAATAAAATTTGCCCTGAGTCACCCTGGTAAATATCTGTGTATTTTAGAATGATAAACTACATAAACTTTGACTTACGTGGTTCAGCGGGCTTCTCACCAACACAAGATTGACCTATGGAACACAATTTCTTTGTGTTCCTTTGAGAACTTCTTCATTACACTTCATAGACTTATACCAAATAGTTTCCCTGATTAATTATTTTTCATACAGCTTAGAAATATGTATACCAATAAGGGCAACAGGAAAACAAAATTGCAAGGGTCAACCTAATAAAATCTTCTCTTATTGTGCATCACGCAGATTCTTATTTTATTCATGTGTAAACCTAATCAAATCATTGATGATATAATGCATCTTAAATCACAATGCAACTCTACACCACCAACTACTATTTCTAATTAGATTTATTCTGCTTTATACAGAAAGTAGTGGAAATAAAGGAGTTTTATCTGCACCTTTCTTGTAAACATCTGTATTTTTGCAAAGCATAAATAGCTTGCTTCAGGCCAGAGAATATGTAATCATTTACGCTACATTTTCTAGATACATGCTAGATATTAAAATACATGTCCACCCGACAAACGACCTTATCATCTGCGACTTGTCGTCTTCTAATTAGTGTACTTTTTTCCCCACTATATTACGCCTTTCCTGAAAATAAACTCACAACCATACACTTAAAAGGTGATTACATAGCAAACTCTAGGTGATTCTACAATTAAAATGGTGGTACATTTGTACTCTTATGAATTTTCCTTCAAATAAAAATATGTCTCCTTAGTATCATATCATCATATCAATCTGATTGATTGTATATTGTAATAGATTCTATTCCCAATTCTGTCACTGGTTTGCAAGCCCTACTGCCCAGTCACAGCACTATGTTGTCTTTAGACATTCTAAGAATAATTATATGACATTTAAATTGTACCGTGAGATCTAGTGATGAAGAATACTTCCTTTGGAAAAAAACATCTTGAAGTACAGAAGGCAAACAAGAAACCATTTTTTTTATCATTTCTCTTGGATGTTTCTTTTATAAAAATCCAAAATAAGCATTTACAATAAGATCTGAATCAACATGAAGTTTATCTGGATTCCAACTTCGTATATGTCTTCATATCTTTTCGAGATGCATTCACCTTTTCCAAGAGCTTCCTGAATTCAAAAGCAAAAGACCAATAGGCTAAAGTATGTAAGGAGCAGAATATAAAACTCAGATCTTCTCTACATGCTGAACAGTTTGCGTATTAAAAAGACATACTTGTCTCCTCCCTGTTCTGTTCAAAAATTCATTTCTATTCAGGTAATTTTAAAATTGCACCAACAGCAAATGCTTCCACCTGCTATCATCCCCAGAAAAAAATTCAGACCTCAGCTTTGGGGAGGGTATTTAGTGGAGAATGAAGCTCAGATTTTCCATATGACAAAGTAACACTCAAACCACTGAGCTGCTTTCACTTACTCATGAAGGGTTAGGTCCGTGTCTCACCTGGAGCTAGTCGTGTGTTCCTGTTTTGAGCCTGGCAGAGCTCCTCCAGGCAGGCTGAGGAAGAAACTGTCTTCTGGATATATCCCAAGAGGTCTACGTATGACTTAGAGTGCTGAGTTGGGTCACTGCTGTCAAAATTAGTAACTTCTAGAGAGGTAAAGAAGGTGCTGGGTGAGTTTTTGTAAAAATATCTCCCATATCTAAACTTTTAAATAACCTCCAAAAAAGACAGAACCAGACCGAAAACTTTTAAGATTTGAAATTTAATTCATTCCCAAGTTAAATGTCAATTTTCAAACGATATGCTGTATAACTCTTAGTAGAGTCGAAAGTCAGTTATTCCAAAGGGTAGATGAATTTCTACCAAGCATTTGGTCCACAATCCTTAGCAAGAATAACTATTGAGTGTTGAATGTCCAGCCAATTGATCATTTCGCTGTATGTAGACATTTAAAGTGAAGGAATACTGAGGAACAAAGCTTATCCACATTTTCCTCCTCAAACAGCTCATTTAAATTTTGTTTCTTTTAACCCCTAGACACATTTACTTCAGTTGATGTATTCTACAGGAGAGATGCAACTATGTAAAATGCCACACTGTGGGTATTTAATTCATAAAAAAGAAAAACTTCTATTTTTTATCAGCCTGAACTGGAATTGCTTACTGTAGACCTAAATAAAAAATCAGTGAAATTTCATAATATCTATGCAGTTTTAGAGACATTAGACAACTGTGGAAACACAAACATGGAGAAAATATATGTATCACGTGTTGTAAATAAAGCTGGATGCAATTATTGAGGAGAGGAGACAGATTTGATGATATAATGCACCTTAAATCACAATGCAACTCTACACCACCAACTCCTATTTCTAATAAGTAGTAGATCTAATACTAATCTAGTAGATCTAGATTAGTCTAGTAGATCTAGATTAGATTTTAGTAGATCTAATAAGTAGATCTAAGACAGATCTTTTTTTCTTTAAAACTGTGCATTCTAAACCTAGATAAATTAGAAGAGTCTCTACAATTGATTATGTCATTTCACAGAATTATGTCCTTTACACACCTTGTTTGCAGGTGATACTATACAGTAGACATATTAAGTATCAGTCAAGATGATAAAATTTTCCAACTAAACTCAAGCAAGCATGTTCTCAGCCTTTTGGGACAAATCTTCCTATAGATGAATGTCATCAGACTATGACATATGGACAGACATTTACACTGCCTTTCTACTGATTTTGGTCAGTCATAGCAATGACAGGTATTTAAATACCAAAACCCTATTGACATCAGTGGATGAAGAGCCTGAATTCAAGAGCAACATGGCATTTGTGCATTGTTTTTGCATCTTGAAATTTACCGTCAGCTCTAGCTCTTTTGATGGCTTTTGATAATATCATTTTAATAATATTTCATGTTTTTGAGTTTCTGTGTGTGTTTGTATATGAGTACATTTTAATCTTCACATTAACTCCATAATTCTAGTATGTCCCATTTCCCCATCCAAACCCCATATTCCTCATGATGAGAAGCAGCCCTCACATTAAGTGACATTCTTTGACAAATTACAGAATAGACCTTTCCTTTCGTTTTAACTCTGCTTCAGTTTGGATTTCACCACTGGCATAGATGAAATGACTAATCCAATTTCCCTCAATGCAGAGAGTCCTTTTGCACTTCTACTCTTCCCTGAATAGTTGTCATTTAATGCCCTGTTATCTCAGATGGCACTCATTTAGTGGTTTATTAAGCAGTAATTTAGCAGCTTGTTATCAGTTCTTGCAGTAGGAAAAATATGCAGTCCAAGTATGCAGGATTTCCACTTCTGCAGAATTACAGCATTTTTGTGATGCTTGGATTAGAGAACAATTATTAGAAAAGTAATACATACGAAATGTTTTTTGCTGCATTTCACAACTGTTCCTGTACTAAGCACCCATCAGGCTATTCAGAATTTAGATTGCCCAACCTCTATTTCTGTTTCCAGTCCAAGCAGTGAAACTGCACAAAATTGCACATGAATCAATGGACTAGGATAAGCATGAAGAGGACCTAAGCTTGGATTTGGTTCTTCTTTCAGTATTCTTACTGTCGTTCCTGAAAAGCTTCCAGGTGGTAAGAAGGTTTGTGACATAGATTAGGTTTTTTGGGCTCTTGAAAGAGCACAGATGAGGGGGAATTTAAATGAAAGCATGGGGAAGCATAGAACAGCAAAGCATACTCTAAGCATTAAATAGAGTAGCATGGAATGATCAGTTTAAATCCTAGCTGGAAAAAATTGTTTTTGCAAAATAAGGACAATCAAGAAAGGGCAAATACAGTTTTCCAGATTAGGATGAAAACAGAAATATTTTCTTTAAAATCTGATTTTTATTTCTTAAAATTCCCAGATCATCACAATACAGAACATACAGATAAAAAGAAGCAACAAGGAAGATTAAAGGATGCCAGACAGCTAAATGGTAACAAAGATGGATCAGGCACCAGAAAGATGATCTGTCATATCTGCTTATGAAAAAAAAATCTGAATAGTTATTTCTCTCTGGAAATGCATGCACATGAGACACAAAAGGACAAATCATATAAAGTTTTCCCAGGTGACATCCCACAGTCTATGTGCTCTTTTCCAGAGTGAGAGCAAAGTTCTCTACTCTCTACTTTTTCCATGTATTTTCCTTTTCTATATAAATTACCAAAATAACAAAGAATATTCATAAAAGTACACTCTGCCTTAGTTGCCCTATAAAATGAGAATTACCTAGTCAGTTTTTCTGCAACCAAATCTGCCATTCAACTGTATAATCATTTAGTTAGTGAGAAACTTAATGAGAAACCTTCATGAGAAGCTTTATTTTATTTTTTTTTTAATTTTCATCCCTTTCTTTGAAGAATGTGAGAATCAGAAGGGATTACTGAAGTAGAACATTTCAAAGTAAGTTGGTCTCTTTTCATGCCATGGCAGGAGAGGGAAGCAGTGGACAATGGCAAGAGGTGACTTGAATGTTTGTGAGGACAAGAAAAACAAACAGAGACCCCTAGGAAAAACTGTATTTTAAACCACAGGTTTTTTAAACAGTGTAATATTGAAATGAAGAGCATACCTATCATCATTTACATGAGAAGAGGAAAAGGACTCCTTTAATGATGTAATGAAAGGCCTTTCCACCTTACCAATTCACCCCACGCTCTTCACCCTGCTGACATCACCAGTGATATTTACACTCAAATAATTCCTGGCTCATAAACACTATAGAGGTCACAAATGCGTCTTCTGTAGAGTTCTTCCCTTTTGATCTCTGCTCCAAGGCTTTCAATACAGTCACAATCACTTCTCTATCAGCCTGCATTTTTTTCTCCACTCTTTTAGATGCTTCTTGATATTTATACTGTTACTCTTTTGAAAATGAGAAAAAAAACAAGTTTTTTTACATAAATGAAACAGAAGAGCAATAATGAACAGTAAGATTTCCAGTTTGGCATATACTGGACATATTGATATTAGTCTCTCTCAAACAAATACAAGTGCTTTCCTACTGAGCAAATAGAGAGTTATATTTGTTGCTTCTGCTAAATTTTAGGATACCATTACTGAAACTACTTTAACTTCATTTATGTTTGCTCAGAGAAATAATCATGATCATATTAAATAGTCACAAAAGACAATGGTTTCAAATAGTGGTTTGTGCCTGATCTATAATCATTTGCTTTGGCAATTTTATTCAAGAACATTAGCACTGATCATTTATGCAGTGTTCCTAATTATTTTTGAAATATTGTGCTGTTGCTCATGCTGAAATGCCTAACGAGCAGTGTGGTAGGTTAGTTGGAAATGCAATGTTCTAACCGGTTTTTAATCAATGAGTGAGAATGATAGCTTGTGTTTTGACTTTTACTGTTTAATTGCTAGTAATAAAGCAGATCTTAGTTGATGATATTTAACAGAGTTCAGTTTCATTTATTCTATTTATTTTAAAAGTGCCTGGAAGCTTTTGGTGCTTGACACAATCACAAAATACATGATGTTAATTATATTTAGGTTGCCTAATATTTTCTGCAGTAAAGGATTATGATGCCCTTTCATGGGCAGCTACTGCATCTCATTTTTTTTCAGAAGGCTTCTGAAATGCATCAGGTGCCAATGTTGGGGCTATGTTCCAGAAATCCCAAACAGATTTTCCTGAGATACAGGTATCTTAAAGCACTATTTTCCTTCTGTTACTTGTAATAGTCAGGATTTTTTTTTGCTAGAATGCCAAAATAATAATTAAACATAAATATTCTAAGTCTGAACTGGATCTGCAGATGATGCCATGCAAGAAAGAACATAGCATTAAGAAAGCCATATTGGCTTGGATTAAAGGTTCATCAAACCTACTGCATGGCAGTCAGCCAAAAGCAGACACGCACAGAACAGTGTAAGAGCACAGACAGCACACAGCTTGCGTCGTGTGTTTCATAGTCCTCTACTTTTATGCCATGTGCAAAGCCTCAGCCAGAGCTGAAAGGGAATGATTTTTTGTTCAGGATAGGGGATATGATCAAGCTAAACCCCTCTGGAGCAGGGAAGTGCTCCATACACCACATACCACAAAGAAATTCTCTAATTCCATAGGCCAAGGGCAAAGACAGAACCCAAGAAGACATTTCTGCTTGACTCTTCAGCTTCCTGTCAACCAAAAAGTAATTTTGCAATCAATCATACCTGATTTTTAGATCAGGAAAGGCCATTGTTTAGTTTGAGCCCAGACACTATGATGACAAGCATATGTAAATCAGTCAATATGCTATTTTTTCCAAGAATGTCCGGTTTAACTAGCTTAACTTAAATGAGAATCTTCTTTGGGTTTAACGATCTTATAAATATCTCTTGCTTTCCTTTCCAACTATATATGAAAAAATGTAGATCCTTTTAATCTTGTCTGATTTGACACTGGCTTAATTGTTTTAGATGATTTATTTCATAAGATTTTATTCCCAAATTATCTATTATCCACGAGTACAAAGTGGGTGGCAACCTGAAATTTATCAGATCCTTGTCCTACATATTTTTAGCTTGATGTAAACATTGTGCTACAAAAATAAATTCTCTTCACAGAGTTTTATCTTGTGAGTTTTACAACCTCGAACATTTTTAAGTATTATTCCAGAATTTAAATCTTTCTATAAACATACAAAATCATTTCTGATTTCAATTCTTACAATAAATCCTGAGTAGTTTCATTCATGCCTGTTATTTAAGCCTCAGTGGAAAAAGTGGAAAGAGGAAGCAGTCATTTTTGCTTCAGTTATACACAGCAAATAAGCAAAATGCAAATAACATGCACAAGAGCTTAAACACCCACCTGCAATTGAAGTCCCCTATTCTGGTGATTGTATCTAACTTTCTACAAGGTCTAGGACTCATAATAGTGCCAAAAACAAAATGCTCCTACATACCACATTTTCTATTGAACATGAGTGGGAATCACAAATCATGCCCTCTGGACAAAAAGGAGGAATTGTTGTTTGCTCTAGTATATGCAAACTATTTACAAACAAGCCTTTTTCACCATTTCATTTTCATTCCAATCTGGCTGGATTTTTGCTGCTAAATATCTGTCCGAAAACAATGCAGTTGCTGCCAATGTTCAATAGCTATTGTACATAAAATTGTTGCATTTTTCAAGCAAGTATTTAGTAAACCAATTATCATTTATTACACAGTATAGAGATAATATGAATAGAAGATCCAAAAGACTTTCTTAGCAAGTATCTTTCCCTCCTGGACTAAGCTCTACATGTATGTGTATTAGCTTGTATGGATGGATATATTCTACATATATATACACATACATAAAACCAGAATAAATGTATCTTACATAGCACAATGTCTGCACAGAGAAGACTAAGAAAAAAAAAACAGAGTATCAATTGTTCATATTTTTTCAGTAGAAGTTCAATCTAATACTCACTGAAGTATCTGAAGAAGAAAAAAAGAACATTGGCATGATTTCAGTTATATTTGGCTACTATATTTGACTACTATTTTTTCTCTTTGGGCATAAACTGAGTTGTATAGCTTGCTAAGTTGTTACATAATCATTCAAGTGAATGTTTCCTACCTCTCTCTCCCTTTCTATTATCAATAGAAGCATCTAGATAGAGCATCTATCAATAGTTGTAATGGAGTTTTGCAACACATCACACAAATACCCAGAGCTGACAAACACTAGCAGATGCAAAAATTATCTGAGCTTAATTAATCCTGATGCTTTTAAGATGGCAAAGGACAATTACCTTTTACACACAAAAAAAGTTATACAGGAACTAAAAGCTGTATTTATTTAACTGGCAGGATATTAAATGATATAGCTGTTATCTTTTCCTGTATTGTAAATTATTGAATTAAGCCTTCAGTCAGTCTGGCAACAGTTCCAAATGAATATTATAACAGTACAATACAGCAAAAAGAATCTGTCATCGAATCTAAGTCTCCCTTATAACTGAAATTACAGTGAACAAAATGGTTGTGCAGTAGATTGGAAAAGGTTCATTATTATTTATTCGTCTTGCCTAGTAACACAAAAACTAATGAAATTTCATTGAGAAGCGCACATGTCAGGATTACTATACATCATAAAGACATATCCCTCTAACTTCATTGTGGATATTTGTCTCCATAATTAGATGTCTGTTCCACAATCGTTCTGTATCTGAAGGACACGGCCAAGTTCATGACATAAAACAAATCACCTGCACGAATGAAAAGGCTTCCTTTATCTTGTCTGCATCTCGCACAAGAGCACAAAAGCCTTCAAAAAATCCTTCCATAAAACCAATGAAGTCACACACAGTTAGTAATCTTAGCACAGGAGTAACTAGCCATTGCTACTCACAACTTTTTCTTTTTTAATAAAATATTACATTATTGTTAACATTCACACATTTGTGTATTTATAGCCACTATACTTTTTCAGGGTATAGTATCTCCATAATGAACTGTCCATAAATCTCTGTTCACTTTCAGCCAAAGGTATAAATTACTGAAGCTTCATTGAATAGCATCAAGAGAACATCAATTATTAGGAATTTTCCTACTCTGCAGCTTGAACTTCTGAAGACTGGATTCTTTAGGGAATATTAGGTTTTTGTATTGAATATAGTTTTATGTGAAATCCATTATCGTCTTATAAGCAAACATTTCATCACATTTTAGAATTTAAGAGATTTACAATTACTTATTTTGAAATTAGAACATGTGTATCTCTTAGACCAAACCACAGATGGATAAAATATCCATTGATATTCAATTATATTCACACAATGCTAGCTCAAAGTGATGAAGCAGTAATGGTTATCACGATAGAATTGGTAAGAAATGTTTTAAGTGTCAGATTTTGACAACATTTCCCATTGATACGTATATTTAATTGAAAGATGCTCATAATTCAAGATTATAATGATTTTGCACAATATTCACTTAATTATTTCCTGTGATATGTTACACCCTGATTTTACATGCTAGATTTTGGCTACCTTGACATATGTTATGTTAGTGGCTAAAGTAGCATCTTACACATTTATTTTTTATGTCCACAATGAAGTACTTCACGAGAAGTTAGTTGCAGGTAGGTAGAACATAACTTGAGTGTGTTACTCAAGACACAGCAGCCTCTGAAAATATTAGGAAAAATACTGGAGTAGTTGGACAGCTTTTCAAAGAATAAAGTTTAGGGAATACAGAACTGTTCTTGTTGAAGATACTCAATATATCTGTAGCCCAGGCTGAAGGAGCTCCAACTATCCCAGTCATAAAATATGTAGACTATAAAATCCAAACCAGACTGTGCCTCTCACATCCAGTCAAAACCAAGCTCAGAGCCCCACAGAAAGACAGGAGAAGACTGGAGTAACACAGGTGCTTAGGCAGATTGCTCCAAGCAGGTTGCCCATCGCTCACAGACTCACAGCTCTGCCTCCTTTCATCTGGCTACACCCACTTTTCAAGACTCTGGGAAGGGGGGATTGCTAGTCTGCCAAGAAGAAACACTGAATTGAAGAGATGTCTTTCTCAGTTGAGTGCTGTATTATAGATAGCTTTGTATAGAAACTATGGGCTACAGCTCCAAGCTTCAATTCATTATGGAGAGTGTCTACGACTTCATTAAGGCCAGTACTTCACCCTACATGTCTCCTACATGCTTATTTTTCACACCACACAGAGATAGCCAAGTGCCTTTCTGATTTCAATGTCTGACAGAAACACTGCAAAGTTTCACCACTAACCCCATTTTGACTCTCTCAGTATAAACTGAAATGTCAAAGGAGCCCAGTCTCTCTAAAATTCTGTACATCTAAGTCTGAAAGGAGAAAACAAATGAAAGTCGAAGACCTGCTATGTGATCCTACAGGTTTTACGTTGCTTCTGCTGTTCAAACCTGTAAAATCTCTTCTAATTTTCCTGCCTCTGTAAATAAATTTTATGGTTCACACTCTGATGGCAAACTGAACATCTTTGAGAGAGAGTGAAGGTCTGCCTCCTATTGCCAATACTATTGAGAAGTATTGTTTTCTTTCCATAATGCTTTCATGCTCCTTTTTTCCTTCTCACTTTTTTTCCCATTGTCTCTTTAACTGACATGTGTTATGTTTATGCTTTCTGGTTTTCTGTAGCAAACAACATTGTCCCATCCATTATCTTCCTGTTTGCCTCAGTTATACTCATTCTCATCCTTTAGATCCAGTTTCCAGTGAAGAAAATAATCATTTTGTCCTCGTTCTGGCAAGATTAAATCAAAAGCCCTAATGTTTTTGCAGGAAAAACCTTACTCACATGTAAAAAATCTAATTTAAATTAAAAATGGGCCATATAATTCCCTTTCTTACAATTAAAACTCACTGATATTCTAAGTCACAAAGAAAAGTACATAGATTTGGAAGGTATTTGTGTTTTTCCTATTTTTTCTACTAATGGTATCATTAAAAGTTAGAAGTCTCTAAGTCACTTGACTCCAACTTTTTGCAAGTAGTGATAGGTGTTTTACTATCATACTGATTTAAAAGAGGCCTCTTAATCAGGTGTCATCTTTGGCCCATAAAGTCATATTAATGTTTAGGATGGGATATGAGGCTCTATCTTAGGCACATTAAGCAAGATCCATTAGGAACTCACTACCACTGGAATTTACAGCCTTCCTGTAACACAATACCCTGGATAAATTTTTCTGTATCTGGTATATGTATGTGAATTTTAGCAGTTTTGCATTTGACAGCTTTTTAGAGTACAGGTTATTCTGGTGTCTTTATTCTTATGATCTTTCAGTCGGGATATACTAACATGCCACATACCTATCTGCCTAGGCAGTAACATGACTCCACATCTGTTCCATAACTCCATGTTAAGGCACATGCCATGTCACTGTTTTAGCATTCTAGTTGTTTTTTTGTACAGCACACAGCACAAAGGGCTCATTTCTATTAGGTTCTCAAAATATTATGGCAGTAAAAATAATAAATTCAGGAACTTCTAGCAATACGCAGTTTGAATCCCTCTGAACAACAGAACTCTGCATTTCTAGGCCTTGAGCAGCGAATCCTCGTGAGTTCATGTATTTGGAGCTAATTCGCCCACACTAAAAGCATAATATGATCTTTCTACACAAATGCAGCCTGATGTTTCCTAGGCCAGTTTCATTTTCACCTAACTGAATCTATCCAATAAGGGTAAGAGTAATTACAATGCCACTTGCAAAGAAATCGTAAGTAGAATCCATGATGGAAAAGGTATAAAAACAAAAGACAGCTAGTGTGCAGCATTGGCCTATGAAGTTATCTGTAGGTGCCTAAAGATTGGGACTTTGCCAGTCTAAATTCTACCCAAGTTTGTACTGCCTAGCATTTCCAGATGAGTTAAATATGAAGTCAGACGGAATGAGGTAAGAGGAAAGAACAAGATTTGGGTGGAAACTATGTCAATTAAATGGGAGCTACTGATTTTATTTCATTAAATTGATTCTCCTTGCTTGGATGAGGCAGTGCCTAAGTATTTAAATATTAACTGTGACTAACCAAGAACTATGACTACATCTGACCCTACTACCATACCTCTATATAACTAACTGTTGTCTATAAAGCACAGTCACAACTGCTGTTTATAAAGCAGAGGGAACAGCACAGTCACATCCTCTGTAGATATATAACTATTAAAAAAACAGGCTTCCTTTCCTTCCACTGGCAGTGTTAAATCTTCATTTTGGCTGAAGACAATATCATATGAAAAAAGGAATGCTATTTCATTTTTACAGTCCAGATTTCGATTTTTCATACTAATTACAGTCTTTACTGAGATCAAACTGATTGGGTATCACAAGGAAATAAATTTTAATTTCATATAAAACATTTCATAATTAGAGTTTATGTCTGTTTTAAGCACCGCATTAAGAACTCACACCCAAGTTTTATGAATATAAAGCATAAATTTATTTAAATATTTGTATTCCAATAGATTAAAAAAGTGTGAATTCCTTAAATCTTAACAAAAGCAAACATATACATCTCTGGAGAAATCATAGTGAGAAAAGAGGGATTCTGGAGAAGAGATTTCTCTATCAGAAATGTAAAAAGAAGCATCAGGAAATTAGAAGTGACCAGTCTGACCTTTTGTATAAATAACAGATAGACTCACAGTACAGAACTGGCTCGAAAAGTACACACCATTTCTCACAAATTTGGTAGTATCCTCTGATGCAGATCCTGCTGCAAGAAAGGATATTAAAGACAACAAAATGACAGCATAAATCCACTTTTACTAAAAGTCAGAAACAATACCTTTGCAATGGGGCTGCAATAAAGGAGACGTTAGAGTACATGTAAATTTCTATGTCCACCTTTGACATACTGCAGTATCAAAGACATTGAAAATATAAAAAGTTCAAGAGTCTGTGAATGACAAATGAGTCTAAATCCCATTTAAAACTGCTAATGGGAATTCAAATCAGCAAGCCAGATTTACAGAAGTATTTCCATTCTTTTTTTTTTACATCAGCTAAACCAGGCATTTTTATATGCCAGGCAGCTCACCACTGTTAATTCCAGACCCACATAGCTATATCAATTTTGGAAATGGAGCATTTTTCCTAACTTACTTCATTGCTTTTAGCTTAGGAAGGTAATGTGAATGATTAACTTGTTTAGAAAATTAACACGGAAGGCAATAACTCCTACCTAAGGAAAGATAAGTCATAGGATCATTTGTAGCAACAGTGGGAAGAGAAGTCTCAAAATCTGGTAAGAGAGCAGAAATACAAGAGCAAAATGAAGAGATAAAAATTATTTATCTGTGTTCTACTGTAGTCTCTGACAGCAGTTTTGCCTTGCTCCATATGGGTAGCTGAACAAATTATCTTCTCCACAATGTGAATTCTTCCACAAAATTTGAGAGACTTCCATAAGCAAAAGAAAAACATTTATTTTGCTTTACAATCATTTACCCCATTCCAGCAGTATCTCCTCTCCTAGATGTGCCAGGTTGGATTCTCTGTCACAGAACAGGAGATATTGCTGCATCCAGAAAATTTGGTTTTGCAATTTGTAAAAAGATATTATTTTAACACAAATAAAATTGAAAGAATGAAAAACAG
The DNA here is from genome assembly GCF_000705375.1 of Tinamus guttatus. The sequence continues at coordinate 52,599 of NW_010587519.1, read as the reverse complement.
GACAAACAATTTTGGATGTCTTGAGTCAGTATTGGAAGATGTGTGATCTTTCTGATCAGACTGTTGGCACTGTGAGATATGAGCTATTTATTTTTCTTGTGGCATCTTGCTCTATGACTAAAGACCTCCGGCAGAACTAGAGTATAAAAAATAAAAATAAAAAATGAATTTAAGCTCTAGAAAGAGCTAACACCTGAAAGATGCTTTCTATCTGAGTAACCCTACCAAAGGCAAAGAGAAAGATGATATTATGTCTTGAATGTATTTGAGATGCTGCCTCTTTCATTGTTTCCTTCGTATTTTCTGAGATTTTCCCCTATGTCCACTAGCTATGGATAAGTCAGGAAATATTTGAAGCCTACTTTAAGTTCACAAAGAGCTGGAATAGTTCAGTAGAACAAAAAAACTATTAAAATGGATACTTTTTTATTTGATTTACTGCATTTTATGGTCTATTATGTCTCTTACCACATCAAATGTTCAGACAAGTTTAATATTACCTTCAAACTACTAGCTCATCTCAACTGTTTTACTAGCCTGACTTATTTTTATAACATACTAGCTTTATACCCTGAAGTGAAAGGATGATTTTTTTTTCATTCTAGGATAACCAATGTATATATGTCCATTCCATTTCCCTTATAACAAGAGATAGTCTTAAAAATGTGTTTACCCAAACAGCTATTGTGGTATAAAACAAATTAATCTTTTTTGACTGCTACTTTGTATTTTACTCCAATTCTCTTGAAGGCTGTTTCTCACAGATACTGCTCAAGAGAATTCACTCTCAGCTGTGCAGATCCTGTGGAATTATGAAGGTTATGCAGTGTAGTGCACCAATAGTTATTCAAGTGTACTGCGAGCTCGCTGAGTCTCTGAGAACTGAAGGATGGTCCATAGCAAAGCTTTTTTCAAAGATCTGGACTCATTTCTCTGTTCTGTCACTAATTTTAGATTATAGCTCTAAGCAAATCACTTCATCTCCATGAAAGTTTCCCTGGAAGAAGCTCTTAATGCTCTGGAATAAAAGGATCTGACTTCACTCTGCAGTTCCTTTGCTCCAGCGAAGGAGCAAAACCACACCATTATGCACCACACTGTTCAGAAGCTATTTGCTGATCTGTTCTCTCACACCATGCAGTCTAATACCCTAGAGAGAAAACTGTCTGAAATGCCCAGAGTTGGGCTCACCCAGCGACCTGCCTTTCAATGTGATATGAAGACTGACACATTACATTTACCATACTAGTACAAACCACAAAAGCTCTGAACATAAAACATCACATATCTGTCCTTCTCTGCTTCTAGTCACAACCTAAAGCACAAGTATGAGGGGGCAAGGGAAAAATTTAATAGATGGTCACATAATTTCCATGAGAGACATGCAAAGAAACTAGTCTTCACTGCCATTTGTTAAATAAATCATGAACACCTCGGGTATGTGATTTTATTATCAATCAGTCCTGAAATATTCCCTCCTTAATAATAAAATGTCTGGAGGTAGATTCTCTGCAGAACATAATAGCAGGCTTTAACTTTTGACTAGAAGTAGAGGACACAGAAGAACATTTTTTATGTGTAAGTACCCACTACAGATGCCTAATGCTAAACTATTGTTTTTCTTTCACAGGGGAAGACACTCTACATGGCCCTATTTTTATCCAAGAGCCATATGATACCACTTATTCTATAAACTCAGCAAATCCAGAAATACTACTGAACTGTACAGCTAAAGGATATCCTCTCCCATACTACAGGTGAAGTCAACTTTAGGAAAGTGCTGTCTCATTGTAAATCTTTTAGCTGGTTTTAATCAGTAGTACACAGTAAGATACCTTAATGTGGTGAGCACACATGGCCAAAACATCAGTAGCTATGCTTTGTAGCCAGGTTTATTGCTATTCCACGCTACTTGTCTGTAGCAGTATTCACAGGGCCACCTCCACATTCTTTCAGCTAACAGTCCTGGGGAAAAAAACCTCACATTGTCAGTCTTTTGGTGCATTTATGTTTGTTGGCCCTCCTTATCTGGAGGGGTCCCTAGCTGTTCTTGAGAAAGGAGGCAGGACAGCCTCAGGCCCCTCCTAGGAAGACCTTGATTTAGTTTATTTCCAGAAAAGACAGAATTTTTATCAGCCTACAGGGCAGACTTGTCTTCAATGCAGTGTAGAGGTGGTCTTGACACTAAGGCTAAGTGTAGGACTAGTCAGTTCAGGTATGGTATAAGATAACCTGTATCCATACAAAGGGACTTATTCTGAAAGGGACCCAGCACTGAAAAATGTAACAATTTCATACTCACATCTTTTATTTCAAGAAGCATATAGATACATTTCTAATGATATGTTTATGTTATCACATCATTTGAAATCTGTTCATCAGAAATCTGAGGCAAAAAGGGAGAAAAAGAGGAGTGAAACGCTAAAAAGCTACCTAAGTAAATCAAACCTAGGAAAGTAGGAAAAATATCCTTCTCTTGTACTGTTATGGAAATTTACACAGATCAAAAGGCACATCATTGAAAATATTGTAAAACCTACAAAATTACTTCCAAACTCACCAAACAGCTGTGAAAATGTAAAAAAAGCAGTCTTGCTAGACATCTTACCTTTATATGTGTGTAAATATCAGAAGGGAAGATGTAAAGATGTCAGAGCCAGACTCTTCTCAGTGGTGCCCAGTGAGGCAGTGGGTACAAACAGATGAAGAACAAATCTTCATTAATATATCCTACTCCTCTTCTTTAGCTGCTTGGAGAGGGGAATTATTTGAATCAAGTATTGATTAAGTAATACAAATATGAGGAAACCATCATCTATTATAAGTTTATCCTCCTATAAATGAATCTGAAATTATTTAGTTGATTGTAGTCTACATAAGACATAAGTGTTCAGTAAGTCCAACATCAAAGACTTAACATATTTCAGTGGCTTGGAAGAATACTGGCAAGTTTAAATGCATCATGTATAGATGGGCAATGAAACAATTTCAGAAGAAGTAACAAGAGACAGAATATACTACCTATCACTTGAGATCTTTACATTGAGACAGGGGCTACTAATATATGCTCTTTAAGTCTTTAACTTAATAAAGAATTTACAGGGGAAATTTTATGATGTTCTATAAAAAATTGGATTTTAAAGAAAAGGGAACATGAACCTGTCTATGAATTCATAAAACGAATTGTTGCTTTAAGTCTGGACATATCAGTATTATTTAAGAAGTCTTTTTCAGAGAACTACAGAATGCAGCACATATTCAGAATATAAGCTTTTTTTTTAAAAAAAAAAAAAAAAAAAGTTTAGATTCTGAAATGATCGATCCAGGATGTATTTTCTATAATTGATGAGAACTATTTTCCAATGGTTGTATGAAAAAGTTCAGGAAAATGCATAGTCTATCTCTGCCTATCCCTAACTACTCTGTTAAAATAGTCCTTCCATGGTTCTTCTGTATTGAATGGTGTACTGCAAAATACAGGAAGTCATTAAATCATTGTTTATCATAGGAATTCATTAATTCTCTTTCTTCACTGATGTAAATGTATTAATGAGGAAAAAGACCACACCAGGAGATGAACCCCTGATCTATATGCACAATTTAATAATCACTGTATCATAGTGATTAAAATCATTATGGGGATACTGTGAAGAATTCATTTGCTCCAGCTAAGCCAACAACTTTGTATTTGTTTTGAAAAAGAATTATAGAACTTAATTGGGAGCCATGTAATGATGTCAGTGGTTATTTCAGTGATTGATTCTGAAATTAAAGAGAACTGGCAAACTAAATACAAGAATATCCTATATTAAAAAACTGCAAGGTCCAGAGAGTATGCACTATATGTAAATTACGAAGTATGTCAAAATCCTGACTGCTACATACTACTGCTTCTTAGAAAAGGCTCATGGATGGGCAGCAGCTAAAATGCTGCTTGTCTTGGGGAAAAAAAAAAGAAAAAAACTCTGACCAACTACAGGAAAACATAAAAAACAAACAGCACAGAGGTACTCAATGGCAAAAAAAACAGCTGCAATTGGTAGGAAGAAAATATTAGTAGTCCATAGTTGCATCTAAATTTCTTATTGTGGGTTTCTTAACATAAAGGAGGCAAAGATTGGCAGACACAGATAAATTAGTTAATGCTATTCAAATTTGTTCAAAGAATTCAATTTCACATTGTAATCAATCATTTCTCAACTTTAAAAAACAAGCTTCCACTTAAAAGGCCAGGATCTTTCTTCGTACATGTTTGTTCAGATTCCCCTTGGAACACAGACTATTTTTCATCAGTCCAAAAAACGTCTCCAAAAGAAGCTCTGTACCCAGTCTGACTGCACAGCAAAAGTTCTGTCTCTCAAGTCTTGCTAGCACTGCTACACACAGAAATGTCAGATCCTCAGATTCTCCTATGGAAAACAGTCTGGTTACACGGACTACAGTAAAGTTCTAACAGCTGATACCAAGTAGCCTTTTAGCTTCCACTACGTTTACATCAGTGTAAACTGGTAAGTTAACATTTTCTAGGATTACAATTGCTATGAAAGTTTGCTTCAAGGTGTTTACTGTGGAAAGCTGTCTGCTACACTGTTGCCATTGTCAGTAAGTCTATCTCTGCAAAGAAAAAGAAACTTTATGTTTTATTATGATCCTTCAGATAATCACAAGGAGGACAATTCTTGTTTATAGGACTCCTGTAAACCCTTCTGCAAAGACAAAGCGAGGCAGGAGTGATTCTTTTGTTGTCTGTGAATGCAGTCAACAATCACACTGATTTGGGTCATCACACAGGCTGAAGATCATCGTTGTATAACACTAAGAAAAGAAAATACTTGGTCATGTACTGCTAGGATTATTACCATCATGACATATGACATCAACAAACCCAACGACTGCAGATATCAGTAACTGAGGACTGTTATGATTTTTGGGGGCTTCATGTGGGTGACGTAGACTCAACCTTTTTCTCACTACCGTTAAAGCCACAAGAATTTCCCTTCTTAAAATAAATATTTACTTTCTTTAAATATAGATTTTATTTTGACATTTAAAAATAGTTGTGAAATGTTGCAGACACAATCCATTTTCTACTTAATGGACTGACAGAGACAAACAATGCTTTAAAACAGCACCATTCTCATCATTACATCGTCAGTCTAAAACCTGCTATATAAGAACTTGCTATATAAGAACTCTGATTTCCTCTGTCCTTTTAAGTGTAATCCTTCCTAGTTTCCATCTTCACATCATTTCTGTAACCAAATTTATGACATCATTTTCAAGGACTGTAAAACATATTCAGGTACTATTTTTAATATAAAAATACAAGATAGCTAATGTCAAGGCATATCCCATACTCCCAACTGGATGGAAAACTCAGTTTGTGTGAATAAGTTATAATTACTCTTTGTAGACATCTGGATGAACAGTGGTGACTAGCATATAAGCAGTAAAGATTTTTTTAAAGAACAGAATTATTGATATCATTAAGATTGATATAAGAAGCAGTCTTGTGTGAAAAATGGTATGATTTAGTGATATTTAACTACAATTTTATTGTTACAGGTATGCTACAGAATGCTATTTAAGATAAATATGAATAGGATCTGTAAATAATAAACATAATTTGATTTTTTTCCCCTCAAAGGTGGAAGCAAAATGGCACAGATATTGATCTTACCATGAGTTATCACTGCAGGTTGGTTGGAGGCAGCCTGGCAATCAATAATCCACATCAAAAACAGGATATTGGAACACACCAATGTTTGGCCACCAATTCATTTGGAACAATTCTGAGCAGGAAGGCAAAGCTGCAATTTGCATGTAAGCTGGGAAGACTATATTTACTGAAACATTATTTTCTGACTAATTCTGCACATGAGGAATAATACATTAGATAATTAATATGTCTTTGATGATTCTGATCAAAAGGTTTGGCTTACTTCAGTGGTACCCATTCTTAAAAATACCTTTCCTAGTAAATATTACTAATAAATACAGAAGTCTGATATCTGGTAGCACTCAGGAACAAGGATAACTTTCAGAGAACAGAAAGGTCAAGGAAGATAAATGCAATGACTTATACTTAATAAGGGGGTGATTTCTTTGCTATATTGCACATAGTTATGAGTGTGGGTGGGGACTGCTGCAAAAATTTAGGCTTTCCATTCTTTAGCATAAGGAAGTCCAGAGGAGTCATAGAAACACTGTACCCATAATTCTCATGCTGACAGTAACAGAGTAGGAAACATACTCCTTCCTTACCAAGCAAAATGTCTGTAAATGCTTCATATTTCAGTGAGACTTGGTAGAGTACATGTGTTGTCTCGAACCAGTTTAGAGCTCCTCCCCACTTTCTTGTTTTTTTAAAACAGATCTTCCTCACGTCATTTATATGTGGCTACTGATCTATGTCCTGAATAAAACAACCCCAAAACAAAACAAAGCAAAACAGTCCCGAAAACATTTTACCTCCACTTCTTTTTTTCACAGTACAAAGGTCTGAATTGTCTGTTGCTTGGAGAAAGCAGTTGTTTTCCAACCTCATTAAAAAAATATGTGTCTTAAGCCAACCTTGTGTCGCTATTTTAGACACCAGCAAATGTATTAATTATTAATCTTGTTCCATTTCTCATAGCAAATCTCATGTCACTGGGGTTATAAAGAGGAGACATTAGAGGTCATGCTGTTTCAGACTCTCTTTTAGTATATCTGAACAAACTGTATCGTTAGTATCATTTTTTTTTATCCTGAATTTCACAAAGATCTTTTGATTCCTAAGAGCTGGTCAAATAGAAGTTAAAATTTTGATTCATTATTTTTCCACTTTTTCTGAAACTATCCTGCAAGCCTCCTTTTACAGATGGTAAATCATTACAAGACCCAGAGATGAAAACTGTTCAGTTTCAGACACAAGCAGCAAGAGTAAATGGCCTTCTCAAAGTTATCTGTGGAATCTACACTCCACAAGAAACCAGCCCTAGCTAGGAAGAGAGATCAGACCAGGCTTAAAAGGAATTCCGTCTAATGAACACATAAAGGAGGCGCAAAAATGAACAAGGAATATCTGGGAGAGACACGTAAAAGATGGAAAGGCTACAATGATTGTTCAGCATATGCAAATTTCACAATAATTCTAATTTTTCTTGAAAAGTCCTTTCCTGATTTAAATTCCAGAGTACTTGTGTTTACTTTTTGCTTGTTCTACCAGCCAAGAGGGAACCATATTGGCTTGACACACTCACTTTAGAACTGGTTCTACCTACTGTTTTTGTGCATAACATCCAGTTACAATTCCTTCATTTGTTATTTCATGCGGTTTTCCGTGTTTTCTTTTGCCTCTCGCCAGTCTGTAGCCATAGGGAGGTTGGAGACAGATAGCTCTGAAAATCTTAACTTCTTATAAGGAGAAGGTCTTGGTAAAAGCTAAAAGGGTTAGGGAAGGGAAAGAAAACTTACAGGGGAAAGCCTCACTGGTAAGGAGGAGAAAGAGGAAATGTCTTGTGAGATCAGTCCATGCTTTGCATACACAACTGTCAATGAATCACCACTAGCTATCAACAGAATTAAAGATGTTCTTTGGAACAGAGACATACTGTCTTCAAGTTCTTGCTGCAAATAAGATCTGTTAGAAGCTTTCCCTGATACCAAAAAGAATTTAAATTTACAAGAAAAAACAAAACCAACAGTCACTCTTGGAGTTAGATTCTTAACACAGAGACACACACGCTCAAGCAAATTTTTTGTATGTATTTAGGCTAAAAAACATCTGTCCTTACCACAGTTTATACCACAACGCACAATTTTCTTTGTATTGATGTCCAACAGCAAATCACACGTAATGATGAAGTTCTAAGAAAGGGAACGTCAAAGAGAACTCTATTATCTTGCGAACTATGCAAGGCAGAAGGCTGTAAGGAAGGAATGTGGACATGGAAGGTTTTACACAATTTAGTTTCTAAACTGAAATGTAGATGCTTGAGCACAAGCTTCCCAGACGTCAGAATTTTTGTTTGCCCTGCATGAAGGAGAAATGCCTTAATACTGCTGTCATCAGAGTGCCATGCTCCTGAAACTGCTGCAGAGTCCATTTGGGGAAAAATGCAGCATCTACAATTTCTGTGCCACAGACGGAGATAGCAAAATAACAATCATGTCCAAAATTCACAAAATGGAAATGCATCCAGGTTAAAAGAAGTGCTTTGGTAGTGGAAACCAGAGTTTCTCTTACTCTGTGAAGTCAAGTTGCATTTGCATGCATATTAATGAGGTATTTTGCATAAATCTATTTTTATTAATGAAGACCATCTAAACTGCCATGCCTTAAAAGAAAATCAGGCAAAAAGCCTGTTAGAGAAAATTGTTTTAATACTGCTTCAACTACATCTCTATCCATGGCACACAGGGGATATGTTTTAATTATTTCATAAGTTTTAAGTAAAAGTAACTGCGTAAACAACTGGCCTTGAGGGAAATACCCATAACTAGCTGCAGCAAAAGAGTCTATACAGGACTCTTACTTATTCTTTTGACAGTCAGAATCATTTCTGAGAAACAATGGCAATTATTTAAATTCACAAACAGTTCATACGGAAGCACACACTAGGACACAGTGGAGATATTAGATCATCTATTTAAAAGTGCTTGTTTTTTTTAGTCTGTAGCACTCTACAGACTATATAAAAAAAATCTTGGCATCTTAGGATTTTGTAGATTTTAAAGGATGGTCAGAGGTTTTTCTTGGAAACTGGCCCTTAGTCTCAGTAGCATTTTTCTGAATATGTGCATCTGCCCTCTTGTTGGCTACCGATAAAGCACACTGCTTGCTGAGCTGCTCAGAGAAGTCTGGACACACAGAACTCACAAGTGCTCTCACATGTGGTTTGCCTATTAACTGCAGAAAAAAAAGGCACAGTTTTGCTGAAATAAATTAAGAGGCAACAATTCCTCCTGGGCAGTCTTACCATTACAGTGATTATTCATATTTAACCATTTTAGGGGAAAGATATTAAAAATATTCTAGTCTATTTAGTCTTTGAGAGATCACGACAGTCTGAGCTATTTTGCAAAGCTCTATTAGAATGACTGTGAGATGCTCAGCTAGCATGAAAAGCCCACTTTTCATCTGATTCCTTCATCATGTTATTTACCTTTGACTGCACACAAATTACACAAACATCACAAAGCAATACAGCAAGCCTCAAAATGGCATAACCCTTTTTACTTGTAGCATGTGCCTTGAAACAGAAAATAGAAAAATCAATACAGTTAAATCAGATGAAATAGTCTGAATTTATGAAGTTTGGACATGCATTAATTTTAGTCTAAATGGCACATCCACTTCTGGATTGGTGGTTACTCTGGTGGTAGCACTGTGTGTTTCTCCTGAAATTCCCCTGTAACAACTGTATTTGATCAAAAGGTGTACTATATGTTGCTACTTCCACCTTAAGTAAATAAAGCCTTCTCAGTATTTAAATTAATTGCAAATTCGTCACTGCATGCAAGGGCTGGTGTTCTGATCAGCCCATCTAACAGCTACCAAAAGAATGAACATTGCAACTTGTTTTTCAAAAGGTAGTGTATGTTTGTTAATTTAATTTTCAGAAGGAATTCAAGGATAGTCAATAACTGGTAAGTGATGAGCAATCAAGAGAAAGAGCTGAGATTTCCACTGACAGAAGCAGGTTACCATCAAAGATGCATATCCAAGTACATATCCAGTGTACAACATTCCTATACCCTTTATAGGAACACTTCACGTAAAATCAAACCTGACTCTATTTCACATCATTTTATAACTTAAAAATACAAAGCAATATATTAAACCTATTCCATGGCTTGAAAGTGCTAGCCTATATACATAATATATAAAACAATATATCATTTCTACATATATTGTTTTATATATATATATTTATACACGTGCAACACAGAAGCACATCTAAACTTGCCAATGTACTGAAAAATGAATATAACAGACTGGGCTTCTCAGCCCCAACTCTTCCAATGATCTTGGCAACATCTTACAATCAGACTCTTGTGAGCTGGCAAGAAGAAGAAAAAATAGAACTTGCAACATTCATAATTCAAGCTGATTCCATTTGAAGAATTAAATTATTATTTTCATCTCTGCTTATGTCACCAAATCAGCTTACAAACCCAAATTGTTTTCTGGACTCTTAACAGTCGGAGCAGTCAACATACCCACAGCAGTAGTACATAGCTCTCCCTGTGTAAGCCAAGTACAGTACAAGCTTCCATTTAGAATGGATAAGTACATATGTACATATAAAAATATAAAGTATATATGTACACACACACATACACACACATTTCACTGGCTTAAAGAAAAGCAGAAACCATCAATCAGAATTCAACAGTAACTAAAAAAACATTAGAACTGTTTCACCTACTGGCTGACAGAAAGAGATAGAGTGCTAATAAGTTTCTATTTTAAAACACAGATATTACACAAATAAGATTATGCAAATATCCAGACATCATGAAGATAGATAGAGCAGTCCAAAAAGCTTAAAAGACAGAATATATGGATATGTCTACATAATAAATGGGTTTTTGTTTTCTCCACCAGTCCCTAAAGCTTTCAGTCTGATCTGGGTTCTCAAATCTCATTTAATGCACATTGACACCACATGTAGTCATGGCCTCCACTTTGTTGCTAAACACAAGAATGGCAGTGACATTCCCCTTTTATTTAATGTCATGATAGACAGAGCACTATCAGAAACAAAAGTTGTACTTTTATTTCCCCTGAAAGGATTTTATTTCACATCTCTCATAGTATATAAGTACCATGTTCAAGGCCTTTTTTTACCAGAACACTTCAATGTTAAAGTCTTTTCACTGCATTAGAATGAATTGTCTAATTTCTAGTTGCCAAAAACATTATTATATTGCCTCTCACATGTTTTGTACACAAATTCTTTATCTATAAAATGGAAATACACATTACAGAGATGTTGTAAGGAGCATTACAGGCAGCAAGCTAGTCAGATAAAGCAGTACCAGGGAATGTAGAAGTATTTGAAGAATATTTTTTAGTTATGTATTACTTACTATTCTGTAATAGTAAGTATGTGTGCTTAGTGTTTATCCTAAATTAGCCCATTGCAAACTGTATTGTAAAGCAATATATGTGACTGAGATATGGTAGGTAACAAAACATCTACAGGTTCCAGAAGTGCTAGATTTCTGACTGATAAAATTAATATTTTTGAAAGGTAAGACCAATCTTTATTTTCAGTGTGAGTGATTTTCTTTTTATTTGCCCTGCCTTCATCACAGACTATACGACTTAGATTCCAATAAACTTCTGAATGTCAATATCTGTAAAGTCCACATAAGCACAGTCATCCTTCAGTTTGAGAAAAAAATTCAGATGAAGGTTTTGAAGAAAGAAAACTAAATTAAAACATTTGGAATAAAAGAGTGACTTTCAATGAGAAGTAATGGGATTAATTTACTAATTTACAAAAATACTAGGTATCTTTGTAGCAAAGGCTGATCATGTCTAATACAAAGGTTCTAAGATGCAAGAGAAACCTCTTTGTTCTACATCTTATGTTTCAGGAGGAAGAACAGTCTTCAGTACTTTACATGACATGAATGGGTAAGGCCAGAGGCATACCTTTTATCAATAGGCAAGCCAGGTAAGGTATGGAGAATGCGCAAAGCTGTAAATCTTCATTTCTAAACATTACTGAAAGAACAACTAATAGCATATACCATAGCTGAAAACCCACATTGAAGATTTGCATTGAAAAATCCTTTACATCAATCACTCAGGTGAATTTCAGAATTCCCATTAGAGGAAAATCTTTGATGGTACTGCAGCTGCAATGTGCGAGATAAAGAGGTAGTGTCTAGAGATATTCTGAAGTAATACTGCAAGAAATGAGTCCATACTGGATTGAGATCTCCCAAGGGCTGGAAGAGAATTTGAAAGGGCTGAAATATGCATGCACATTTACTACACTCTCGCAATAGTATATAACATCCATCTCTTCCTTACAGTTTTTCTTAATTGCATTTATTAATGCATTATACTGAAGGAAAAAAAAAACACACAACTTAATAGCCTGAACTCAATGTGGGTTACTTAACAGGTGGTTCTGTGGCTTGTGGGGCCCCCAGTTTAGAAGTGACTAGGGCTCTCTGCAGGACCTGGTACACGTCTGCTCAGTGCCAATGAGCAGGTCAGAGCCCAAGTGGATGAGCCTGATTTAATTACATTTACAAACAGACTGAAAAAGCAAGTCTGTGTAGAAGGGGGTGCAAATATAAGAAGAAGAAAATTTAGGATAGAAACTAATACCTGGGCCAAAAGGCATTCTTACAGAGGGAGCCAGCCTAGCTCCATCCTAAGTCAACCACACCAACATAGTTCTATTACGGATAAATTTAGCCCATGAGATTTAGACTGTGGAGAAAAATTTGTCTTTAAGAACACTCCAATCTGGAGAAAACACATGCAGAAGGAAAAGTGATTCTGTGATGACAGGTGACAAATGAACTCTGCCATGACAAGTCAGAAAACTGTTCAGGAATATAAAATATTAAAAATATATTTCTTATTTTCCCTTCCTTTTGAGAGGGTCAGATCCTTGGATATGCCTCTGGCCTGCAGATGGAGTTTAGAGTTAAAACCCTAAGGCTCCATCAATACTCACTGTTCAGTACAATTCATGTGTTCAGCTCAAAAGAGAGCTTTAATATTTTATGCTGCTAACTCTGTAAAAGAGGAAAAATAACAAAAAGCAGATGTAGACCAGCACTACAACTTCACAGCATATGTTTCTTTGCACTTGCTTGCTTGGTGCATGAACAAAAATCAAGTCAGCTAAGGATTTTCTTTTTCCCTCACTCTCCCTGTTTAATTTAATTGTGACCTTCCCTTTTTTCCTCTAGAGGAGCTTGGTATTACTTTGCAAAGGGCATTTTCATTCTTTAATTGAAAAAAACAATCAGGTTGTGGCAGAAAATTTTGTTCCCTACCTTTAAAATTAGTGCCTGGATGGGCTATTCATATCATTAACTTGAACTGAGACAAGAGGATGCGTGGATCCTAATGTGTAAATTACAATTCCACTCCCCTTAGAAGCTCCAAAGCCATTTAAATAAATATAGGAGCCCTGAAAAGATTCCTTGGTTGATCATGCAGCTTTGGACAATTCAGGACTTGATGATTGTGCTTTTCCCTCTTCCTTGCCAAACTGCTCTGATAGGGCAAACACTGCTAAATGCTCTTTTAACTGACATGGGATCCATCCATCTCAGATAGAAAACTGCAACAAAACTAAGCATTATAGCCATTTTTCACCAGTCCTGGTGGAAGGAGACACTCAGGTGCTAAGAAGCTTTCAAACACCTTAATTAAAAATAACACCAATCTTAAATTGAATTTATAGAAAATCAATTACAGCCTTTAAAAACTAAGATTAGATGGTAAAGGGAAATAGATTAATAACATTGACACTATTACAAAGGCAAAGGAACTGTTAGGATATTTTTTTAGTAGGTTTACTACTCTTCTAAAAGCTGTAAAAGCTGTGAGAAAACAAATTAGCTATGCCTTTGGGGCATATCTAAGCAGACTGAACGAATCTCTTTTTTTTGCTTGATTTCTGGTTGCATGGCCTTCACAGAGCCAACTCTTGGGTAAGCTACCAACAATGATCATATCCATTGGAATTTGGGAGGTTTAGTGGGTAATTCCAAGATTCTGGGAAAGTCAGAATTTCCACCTCCTAGAAGTTTCCTGTCCTCAAATAGTTTTTACAGATAGAGGATGTAAGAAGTGCAGAATTTGAAAATGGAAAACTTAAGACAGAGTATATGGTAACACTATCACAGAATCACATCACATGAATTTAAATGCACAACTATGATCCTAACATTTTGCATTCCGAATCACCATATACATAAATGAGATTAGTTCCATCCACTATCTAACTATGACTGGGCAGGAATTAGATCCAGCTTTACCTCATGGTATTTAAACTCATATATTTCAATAGGTTCTGAAACACATCACATTTATTATCTGACTTTTTTATTATCTGACTATTGGCTACTCAGAATGAACACTAATTAATATTCACACTGTTTTAATTTTTACAAGAGAAGTTGAGTATTACCATTATAGAAACTAAACTCATTAATTCTCATCCTGAGACAGTTAACTTTGCTGTCAATTTTCTATGGTGTTGAAAAGTCTCTTTTACAACAGAATGCTAAGAATTTTTAGCTGAACTTTTTTGTTGTTCGTTTTTTGATTGTTTTTAAGGAATTGGATTTCACTAAATCACTTCACGATGTCCTAAATTATATACTGGATTTATTTCCATCTTATTTCAAATTATGAAACACAAAGTTACAAGTATTTTTACTAAACTGCAAGGTGTGGTATGCATTATTGTATTACTGACTAGCTTCCATCTAAACAAGCCATATGAGGCAGTTAAGAGGGATTAGTTAAAGTGACAGTTATCCTCTCCTTTCCATTATTAGTTCATTGAGGGTTTTGAATGAAGTCCCACTGCAATGTTTTAAATAGTATTTTTCATGTGAATTAATACAGCAGCATTAGATTTTATTCTGCACCAAATCCTCAATACCTAAGTGAAAAGCCCTGCTGAGGTCAATTAAACATTGCTGGGATTAAGCTGGGCAGTATATAACATAACGTTTAACTTCCTCTTCAAGAATGTGTTTAAAAAACTAAATATACTAGAGATTAAAGTGTATTTCTATAAGAACCCTCATTAATAACCGAACTGCAAGACATTTGTACTGATCTGCCTGAAACTTTATTCTATAAAACAATAATATCTCAATATCTCAATACATAATCTCTCAATAAAAATGTAAAAATTTTTATCTATTTGCCCATAGGAACTGCATGAAATTGCATTAATTCAGATAACTATTAGTAATCATGCATAAACTGGACTTTCTCTAATTGTCTGTAACAATTCTGTACACCAAAACCTCCAGTTTTCTTGTTTTCTGCTTTGTAGTACAGAAACATCCTATGTTCAGTCTTCAGATAGAATATGTTTTTCTATTTTTGTATCTACAGTATTTTTGCATTATAAAAATAAGAGCATTATTTGGTTAAAAGTCAAGCTATTGAGCCATATGCATGCCTGGATCATCACCATATAAATATAATCAGTGAAGCTTTGCATGGAACTGGAAACATGCTGTGTCATCAAATTCTAACTTTCTCCTACACAGCACTGTCACGTAAAGGCCGAAAAAAAATGGCAAAAATCTTGAATTAACAGAATCAAAGCTCTTCTGAAAACGCAGAGATTATAGTTAGTTCTGAGTTACCTCTCAAAAAAAGGTGTATGGTGTACAGCCCATGTAAGAATGCAGTTTGGTCTCTTGACTGGAACTGCTTAAATTGGACTACCTCAAACATAGCGATGATCTTCTGGAACAGCATTCTGATTTGGCTTACTGCTCAAGAACCTGCTGCTAAACTTATCTTTTTTCTCTGACAGCCAAAACACTGAACCTTCCTTCTAATAAGTAGATGCAAATGGAAAACTTAAAAAAAAAAAAAAAAAAAAACTGTGTCTACCATTAAAATGAATCTTGGTGTGCAAATCCTGGGCCTACCTTTTAAAAATGCAAAGGTAACTCTACTTTACCCAGAATTTCAAAAATTCCTGAACTGTTTCAATTACTTATTCAACAGTCTCCACATTTTAAAAAGAAAAAGAAATCCCCAGGCCTATACCTTTCTTCCCTAGCAGTGCTATTGTTTCTCAACCTTGCTACAGACATCAGAAGAAATGCAGTCACAAGAAATGCACAAATATGCACAACTTTTCTCCTGTTTTTATCTTCAGATGAGAGCAAAATGGATGGAAATATCGGAAAATATCATGAAATAACTACTAGGGCATTTCCATTCCATAATTCAGAACACTGTGACATTTCTGATGGAGTTATTAGAAACAGGGCAGTTGAAT
Source organism: Tinamus guttatus (assembly GCF_000705375.1). The sequence continues at coordinate 36,592 of NW_010587519.1, read as the reverse complement.
ACAGATGTTAAGTCTTTTAGTGCTCATACCTCGCTACTAAAATCCTATCCTATCCTCCTATCACTGGACCACCCAGTAAGACTTCCCTTCAGTGTTAGCTCTGTAGCACATTTGTGGCACGTAGTTCTTCACACACTGTCAAAGCCTCAGTGACATGACATCCGTGTCACATCTCCAAGTAAGTGGGCTTATAAAAACAGCATAATTTAGAAAGGATCAGGGTATTAGGTATGAACAGGAAAGACTTTAATCTGGGCACAAAAATAATAACTTTTATCTTATTTATCTTCTTCTTTTGACACTGTTTATTTCCTTGAATTAATTCTCTTATTGTGCCTGATAAATAATATCTTGGACAGATTTCTCTCAATTTACTTTAAACTACATATGAAGTGAGAACAATGAACCTGCTACAAGTGTCTTGGATGTGATACAACTATAGCCACACAATCTAAGGAATTTGAAACGTGATCAGGAGGTTAAAACAAATGAGCTGCTACTTGTGATGAATTGCTACTTCAGTTTTTGCTATTACTGTATATATTTTAAAAAATAACTCCTTAATCCCACAATAACCTATCAAGTTTTCACATATGCTGTTGTGCAACTTAAGCCTACCACTCTTAAAATTTACAAGGTAGTTTTGTATTAAGAAAAGGAGGTATGTAAGTAATGGAGGGAGCAATGAAGGAAGTAGATGATACATTCAATTATATTCCAATTATATCAGTGTTTGACCTTAAAATACTGAAGAATCATAGTGTCATACTGTATAACTGATAATCAAGCGTATTAATTCAATAATACCAGCACTTAAGCAAAGAATATTTGTGTGTATCAATTCTGGAGAATCTATATATTCTCCATATAGCATCATCCACCACTTCAATGAAACAAGTCAGCTGACTCCTGTGGATTTGATTGCCTTCTTTTAAATGCAGGTCAGTATTTAGCACTGGTACCCTGATGCCCATTCTCATTTGAAGAAGCCATTTTGTTACCTTTTGTTTTTATGGTAATCAGCTATCTAAACTGGACATTTGCAGTACCTCTCCTCACATAAATTAACATAATTTTGCTGACTTCCATGGAGTATTAATGACTTATCTCAGCTAGAGATCTATCCTGTTATTCAAACCCCACTCTTGTATTTATACTTGGTGAGGAACTGAGCCTCCTTCATCTTAAGTATTTCAACTTCTATCAGAGAAAGTCTTACCATTCTCCAACTCAGTTTTCACAGAATAACATGCTTTGCTTGCTCTAAGCACACATTTTCTTGCTTAGGTCTGCAAATGTTTCCAGCTAAAGATGACAACTTGCAGTCACAAAACTAAGTCTATATACCCACACACTTCAGAGAATCACACGTTCACCTGAGCATTTCGCTTATTCATGACCTTGTTATCACATATGACTAACTGTTCTACACCAATAGCCAATGTGCACAGGGATGAAAAAAGTGGCTGTTTTTTTTTCCTTAAAACTCACAGCTGATAGAACAATGCAGTGTGAGACAACCCATTGTTCACAAAATGAGAAAAATACATGCAAAGAATGGAAGGAATTATGTAGGAAATAGGTAATAATTTATTTATAGATCTCTGAAGAAACACTGAACTTAGCATATATACCTTCTGTTAAATAGTTGTACTATTCCTAAATGCTTATTAGCAATTTAAATGCATGCCAAACACCTGATCATAACTTACCTGATTCTCTTTTTGACAAACAACATGATGCTTTATTAGGTAATGTCTTCTTAGGTTATAAGGTTATGCTAGGTAACATGGTAACAAGGAAAACAAGACCGTTTGTGCTGCTGTTGGTATAAAGGCAGACTGAGGGCCATACATTCCAGAAATATGAGATTACAAAAAGCGCCCCACAAAATATCTACATTTATATTCACCATTAGGTTTTTTTTATAGTTAAAACATTATAGAACACAAATAATCAGTGAAAAATCCACATACATACATACACAAATATACAACACAGAACGGAGAAGAAAAATAGGATGTATAATGTATGGGGCAGAAAGACTGCTTCCAGCAAAAAGAAAATTATTCCTGATGGTCTCCCACATGCCTCTGTTATCGCCCTCGGCCATATCTCAAAACCAGACAGTTTCATAATTCATCACTTTATTACACGTGAATGAAGTGTCATAGTACCTGGGAGATAAGTGTGCCTAGAAAAAAGGGTCCTGAAGATGAAGAGTAAAATTAGACTATGATTCCTATAACAAGTTACTTTTACTAATTAGGCCTACAAAATTCCTGGAAATTTTTTGGTAGAAAATGCAGTGTAATGAAGACCTTTGAAAGTCAAGCAGTGGAGCAGGATAAATAATATCTCTGTCCTTAGTGGTCTAAAAATAGTTTAGAAAAGTATCAACTAGAACATATTTATACTTGTTTCCATCTTGGGCCAAAGGAATAATTAAATGATCATTTATGTGCCTCCATATTTACTCTCTATAGTTGTGGTAAGATATATGTACTACATATAGAGATATATGTATATATATGTACTCTCTATAGTTTTCATCATGGGATGAAAATTTCTCCAGCACTGCAAAGAAGTGAGATGCTTTGTAAAACTGACCTATAAACACTCTATGAGAGGTAGGATTGCTGCATATAGATTTTGACACTCAATTTAAGGTTGAGTAGTTTATATTAAAAAGGCAGAATCAGCTTTCTCTCCAGGTACTCTCCCCATATGACACCAATCAGCTTTCTCTCCAGGTACTCTCCCCATATGACACCCAGTTACACTGCTTTTTCACTTTTTGAAATGGGGGCACTTAATGATTTTTTTAAATGAAGAACCTGGACAGGTTATGTAGTTTCCTAAATGTCAGTAAAATCATACTAGGACATACTGTGTCACTGAACTAAGGTGTTAGCAACTTACTTATTACTTCTCCATATCTATTCCAGCTTCAGATAAAGTATTACACACAGTTAATTCTGGATCGTCTTAAAAACCTTTTGCTTAATTCTGCACTATTATTACTTTGCTCTTTCTCTGACCTCTTATTACCAGTGAAATTTTATTCTCTGCAAAAATTTACCACAAGGAAAAGCACTCAAAATCACAGGTTACATTACATGTCTTTTCCATACATTTGGAAATTCCATACATTTCCTCCCAAATATTTTGCACTGGTCTTTTCTACTCAGAATATTTTTAACACACATAAGAAGAAAAGGAAAAGAAGGAAACTGACTAGTGTATCAATCTATTTTCTTAGTTTACTCAGAATTAATTTTACCAACAAGTATATCCTTCAGTAGATCTACACATTCAGATAATATACCATAAAACCTTTTAAGTATGAACACAAACACTGATTAGCCAGACATATAACATCTACCCATGACTGATTTATTTTCCAATGAATACCAGAGAATGGAATAAAAATATCAACACCTCACTTTTGCCTTTCTTCTCCTGCCCTGGATTATATAGGCTGCAATCCAGAGATCTAGCAGACAGGCAATTAAAAGAACATCACATTTTAAATACTTTCTCTGTGTATTGACAGATACCGTCTATTGTGACTATGACTGTGTAAGGAGGTGCTATAGCTGCCTAATTCAATTCAGTCACCTCTGAGCAGACAGTGACTTTATAGGAATATACAGGAGATGAACAACAAGAAAAGAAAAATTAACTCTGTAAAGTTCAAGTATGAGGGAGCAAACTGATGTATCAACATAAACAGATGAGCCTGTACAGGTAGCAATCATTATTGCTTTGACCAACTAGAACTCTTTCTCTCTAGTGAATGCAGGATGAGGTAATTATTCAGCTGATAAATAAAAGAGCAATTGTTTGAAACCAAAAGTTGTAGTAAGCAAACAAAACAAGCTTAAGGCAAACAGCATATAAGACTATGCTATAAAGAGCTTTAAGGAACAACTGACATTATCTATTTTATTAAAACGAAATTTGCATGTACTTAAAGCAAGCATTTCCCTAAATATTGCCAAAGGAATAAATCTGATAAATAATAAGTGGGATTTTTTTTTCCTTCTTTTTATAGACCTTGAAAATTTTGAAACCAAAGCAAGAAGAACGGTGTCAGGCAGAGAAGGACAAGGAGTGGTTCTGCTTTGTGGTCCTCCACCTCATCATGGAGGTATGACAGCAGTTCTAAGTTGTAGGGAGTCTGAAAAAAATACTATTTCTTACAGCTCAAGAGAAGAAACCTATGCAGTTCACAGGCCAATTAACCCTAGAATTTGTGCAGCCCTCCTGAAGTTTTAAAGCAAAAGAAACTCAGGCTGTCCTAAAGCAGTATTTTCAAAGGAAGATCTGGAGAACAGGTCTGTTTACCAGGGGTAACTCATTCATTGGGCATACACCCTTAATTCTTCTTTACAGAGTCAATCATGACGTTCTGATTTTCAGCATCAAGTACTGCTATTAGACTATTCTACGTAGGATAAATTCACACGTCTTTTTAACTACTGACTGAACTGGATCCTACATATAACACAGAATTAGTAAATTAGTGTTTGTTTTCAAACCCTATTTGTGTACCTATTGGAAGTGAGCAGGTCTTGAGCAAGTGATCTTTTATGATTTTTCTTTTGCCTACTCTTAAAAGTGGAAGGCCACAGACATTCTCAAGTCTACACTGGGGCTGCTAAAACTGTATCAAAACTGCTTCAGCTCCTTTGATGTCTGGAGTAAAAGCATAATTTCCTAGCAAAACTAAGGATGATTGAAATTTCTACTCTTTTTGTATTAAAAAGAGATAAATTTTGAAATAAAAAAACTTATAGACCAATAAAGAATAGAAACAATAAAAGAAAGAAACAACAGACCAATTAACAAATCAGCTTGTTCTAGAATGAAAGAATCAGCAGTTTTCGGATCACTCATACCCAGCTTCCCAAGAAAGTGATCACACCCACGAGAACTTCAGTTTACTATGTGCTTGTTCTCAGAAATATCTTCTCCATTCTTCTGGATACTTGTCTTCTGGAGGACAAGTTATCATGAAAAGAAGGTAAATAGTGATCTATAAAGAGAATGCAATATACTGGAGATATAGAGAAACCCATCAATCAATTTAAATCCAGCAAGTCTTGAACAGAGAAGAAATGTCAGTTCACTTAGTGTTTACAGCAGTAGAAAAGAGGTATATAATCAAGAAGATGAAGTGTAACCCAATCCTTAAGGGCAGAAAAAGCTTGAAAGAGTTCCTGAGACATATTGGGGTGCAGACAGAAAGACAACACATCCATCCTTGACTCAGTAAACTATAGGGTTTCCTCTTGCTGTAGGGTAAAATTATGATTTGACAAATCAGACTGAGTAGAAGAACATTCAGAACAAATAAATAGTTTAACAGTGAGTTTAACAGATTAATTGAACTGATAAAATGCTGTCCACAAACAAACTCTTTGCCACAGTGTTCCTTAAGCCGGAAATGTGAGTTGCTGACCAACAGGCACGAAAAACATTATCTGATATAACAAGCCTCTAGAGAACAGAAACTGTCATCTAAAAAACACTGTATTTGTGATCCAAACCTTTCATTTCATCACTCAGGTGTGTTTCATATTCACATTACTTAGAACATTCAAAACCTGCATTTTAACAAGGTTGATTTTCAAACAACTATAGTTTTTTGATATATTGGACAAAAACATATTCACTTTTGCTTTCATTTAGAGTGTACAGAACCTATTTCTTTTTCTACATGAAAGGAAGCTGATATAAAAACTAATCGAAAAGATATACAATGTGTTAGGCAATTAGGTGGTAAGAAGCAAGATCCAGCAGGTTTAGGAGAGTTACTCCACAAGCTTTCACAATAGCATTAGACCTTAGGCTCTCAGAGAACAGAAGCCTCCTACTGTTGCTATTATTGCCATACTGAAGCTTCTAAGAGTCAATCTAGTCTAAATTTCTATTAAGAGATATTAGTAGCATTTGTAAAGCTAAATACAAGACTGCAAGAAAAACAACATTTTAAAGGCATACTTTACACTTAGACCCAGTAAGATATTAGAAAAGTTGCTGCAGCTAATGAACAACAGGAAAAACCCAGCAACCTTCTTAGGAAAAGAAAAAACTAAGCTGATTCACAGTAGACCCTTTATTTCTAGACCCTTCATTTCTTCACTGTTCCTGCCCCTTGCCTATTTTTGCATCAGCCTCTCTTTGGGCTCTGCTGCTGTTATTTGTAAGGCTCCCTAATATACCTTATGAAGTTGAACATCTAATTTCCTTCTGCTTGTTAATAAGGCTGTAGAGTCCTGAGTGGGAAAGCTGTGTTTCTTCCTCTGGGAAAAGTAATTTCTCTTGTCTATGCTCTTCAGGTCAGTTGTTTTTCCGTAAGTGATTAAAACAGTTTTGTTTTACTCATCAAAAATAGGAAGGTCTTATGTAGGTATGAGAGGTATAAAAAAAGCATGTGGAGACAAAGGCATTCTGATCCTTTCATTTCTATAGCTGTTCATGAGTTTGAACTGACTGGGTGATTAAGAAGCTTCTGACATTGATAATTCTTCGCTCTGGGCGAATTTATTTTTGTAGAACTGACAGAAAAAAAAATCTGATATAAGGACTCCTTTCTTCAAACTAGGCCCTGTGGAGCTTTAAGAATGTTGGAATATGAGGCATAACAGGACTCAAACACTTGCATTTAATTGTGCAAATGAACTTCCAAGAGCAGAAGCTTTCCAGTACAGCTTTTCTCTGTAGCACAATTAGCATAGCAAGGTTAGCTAAAAAAAATCTCAAAGTGAGACACCTGTAGACCTGCTTGGTGGAGAAATTGCCTAATTCTCAGCTAGTAGAAGAGCAAGATAGAGGAATACATGAAGCCAATCAACAAAAAACCTGGGTGTGTAGGAAGAAGTATGAGTGATACGATGAGAAAAGCAGTAGGACTTCTAGGTAAAAAAAGGTCTTGGAGTCCCTGCCCCAGGTTATTTCCATGTTTTATATTGCACAGTCTGACAAAATGCATAATCTGTGAAGTGGAAATGTATCTCCCCTTACAAAGCTGAGTACAGTCTTAATTATCAGTTTAGAGTTATTTTCTATCAGTTTAGAGTCATTTTCTCTATGCTTTTATCACTCAGCACTCCTTAACTTTTCTGCAAGCTTCAACAGGAGGATAGAAAGTCTCCTCTGTGACACTAGCCTTTAGCTGTTCTCCTGCAGAATCAGCAATATTGATTTAAATTTGCTCAGGCTGAGGAAAGCACAGAAATGTTTTCTTCCCTCAACCAGTTTATCAAAAGCGATTATCAACTGCTCTTCTCCCAGCTGTGCTCTGAAAGAAAGAGTCTACAAGTGACTGGTTTAGGCAATACTCTCCTTTTCCTTGGCCAAGCTCACAACTTGCCTATCAGCCTATTTCTTGGCTGGATGCAATGTCTCTTGACTTTGGATACAACCCATGATACAGAAGCAGGGTTTACTTAGATTTAGTTGCCTTATCCCACTCTAGATTCTGTATTTTCTCTAGGTAGGAAACAAACAATAAACAACAACAACAACAACAAAACCCGGAAGAACCTAATATTACATCTCTAAGAAAATAGTCTATGTTGTGGCATATGTATAATTAACTCTATATTCTTCTAATTATCTCTCCCCTGACATGTAGGTCCTTTCAAGTAAATGCAGTTCTGTACACTCCAAGGCATCTTCTCACACAGTTAATAACAGCATAAGAATCATTATCCTTTGAGAGCAAACAACACTTTCTAGCGTCAGTTCTCAAATATGTTCATTTGGGCTGAGACCAATCAGTAGTACATACTAACAGGAGCTGTAGATAGATATTAGGCAAAAGTTGAATAGAATTTAAAAAATATTTAGTTGAAGGTGATTAATGTTTTCTGAAGTTCCTATGACACATAGGAACTTCACACATAGGAATTGAATTAAAAATTCAGGGCAAAAAAATTATGACTAATATCACTCTATTTTGCCGTAGATGTTTCTGTAAACCAAATCCTGAAATTTTCATACTGCTCTGATACTTGCATGTACAGGTAGCAGCTTGTGGTTAAATAGAAAACAAAAAATAAACCAAGCAAAAGATAACTTAAACTTTTTCTTCTTCAGCCAAGTAGCTTACAACAACAATTTTCAAGTGTTCATTTTAGCTAGACTTCATTAGCTGGTTACTATTCTTTGTAATTTCACCTTTATACATCTACTATTCAGTAGATGTATTTTTTTACAGATTCTGCCCAACCACTGATTTACTCATGCAATTGAATGTAACTCTAAAAATGGTGGCATGGGCCTTTGAATCCTTTGCCCATTTAATGGGTCTTCTACAAATCTGATTTATTCTGACTAACCAAAAATTAAAATGGTTAAGTAACAGTAGCTTCTTTTATAACACAATGTATTTTCTAATCAATTATATATTTTAATATTTTAGCTTAATGTAACTTTCAAAGAAAATATATCTTTTAAGGCAGTTGGCCTTAAGATAGTCTTATGCCTTAGAAGAGAACAAAGGTTTGAGGCCCAAAGTCTGGTTCTTTTCTCTATCTCTCTCTCTGGATTTCATCTAATTCCCATTGAAGTCAATTAAAATTAGGACTTCTACAGAGTTGAGTGGATCTGAATTAGACTTTAGGCAAATAAGGCCCAGGGGGTTGGTGATGATGAATCCGCAGTTAGAAGAGTGGTAGTGTTTGTGTTCCTCATACTGGGGGAAAAGAATTTAAATATGAAAAGGAAGGACTTGCACTTGGTTCCCAGTTGATGGAAAAATTCATTAACAAGCCCTAAGGCAGTAATGCAGTACAGATGATAGACAAAAGAGAGTAACAGAAACTTTCGAAGCTAAAGTCAACTTAAAACTACTGAAAACTGAAACCAGGAGAGACAAGAACCGGCTCTTTTGCTAATTCAAGAGCTCAGTTTGTAGACTTACCTCTTAAAGTTGTTCTCTATAGCATAAAGTTGGTTTTAATAGATTCATACAGGATTCATACAGTCTATCTCGCACAGAGAACTTAGCTTCTTTTAACCTGAGCTTTATCACCACTTCTTACAGCAGGAATACTTCTTTTAATTATAGAATCACAAAATAGCTGGAGTTCAAAGAAAGCTTTGGAGATTATCTAGTCCAACACCTGTGCTCAAGCAGGGGCAGCTAGAGAAAAGTTGCCCGAGACTATGTTCAATTGAGTTTTGAGTATCTCAAAGCATAGATACTCCACAACCTCTCTGGACAACCTGTTCCAGGACTTCTAAAACATCCTATGGATTGTATTACATGGATTGTAATAGTAGACTATTTCAGTTATTTTTGCATCCTCTGGGTTAACTATACATCAAAAAAAGCCTGGTACAATGGCTAGAGTAAAAAGCAGCCTACTGCAGGATTTAGTGAAGTATGTAAAGAGCCACTGACCATTCTGTGAAAACATGTCATTTCTAATGATACTCCTATAGTGTTAGAGGATGATAACATAAAACTCCTCAAAATTATGAGAGTTTGCAGACAGATTACTGTACCAATGTCATAGTGGGGCGGGTAGGCGGAGCAGAGGGGCAGGACATAAATAATCTTTTTTCAAATGGGATTGTTGACAGGGGAAACGTGTAAATATAAAGCTATTGGCAGAACACTTAGCTTATGAATTATACATTTAATTAAGAAAAACCAAACTTGAAACTTATAATTTACTGTGTTTTATTAAAAACAGAATTGCAATATTACTCATGTCTCCGTTGGAATACAATCAAATGCTTCACACAGGTGTCAAGTGCCAGGTAGCTGGAAAGAGCAGCAGTTATACAAAAGGCTGACATAAAACTGAGGGAATGCAATGTTTCATAAGCCACAAATTAGTTTGCTAAGGTACCAATAGTTGCACAGCAAAGGCTCACCAAGAAGTCTTTCTGAAAACTAAAATCCTTACTCAGATGGTTAACTCACACAGAGTCCTGCCCTGCCAAAGTGGACTAGTCAAAGACATGTATTAAGAAACACAATATGGAAGAAGATGGTAAAAATAGGTTAAGAAGGAATCTGAAATAGGGCAGGAAACACAGCATGCAAAAATGGAAGGTGATGAGAAAGCTAGGATTGATGATAAGGGTCAAATATGCAATAGGAGAGAATACTAAATAAACCTCTTTGAAATGTTTGAGTGAAGCTTCTTCTTCAAGACTATCCTCTTCTTGAGGGTTCTTCTTCCTGAGAATCTGCTAATGAAGTTCCAGTTACCTGCTACTTTAGTCTGAGCAAAAAAGCAATAACACTATGTGACTGGAAACTGGTCCTCCAATGTTCAAAGTGAAAGTGCTATAAATAGAAATTATTTACTAAAACTACTTTCCTACTTAAAAATTCCTACTTAAAAATACTGATTCCTACTGGTGTAGGAATATGAAGAGTAGCAGGGACAAAGCTTTTATGACCTTCTGAAGCACCTTTAAATGAATTTAAGACTAAAGCAGGGCTTACCTTGCCTGAACTAATTTATTTGTGCCAAATGATCTGCCTTGTGACCGAGTGGTTCTTTCAGCAGGCTATTGCGTACTTAAGCACTAACAGGAAGTAGACTACAGTGGAAAGGATACATGATAAGTACTTGGTGTTTTCTAGGCTTGTCGTATGCATGGATCTTCAATAGCACTTTATGTTCAGGAAGATAGCCGCTGATTTGTTTCACACGAAACAGGAAATCTGTACATTGCCAAAGTAGAGCCATCTGATGTGGGCAATTATACTTGTGTTGCAACTAACTCTAACGCTGAACAAAGTGTACAGAGACCTCTACTCCTCTCATTATTTTAGAATGCTTAGGTAGAAAACAAGCAAATAAAAAAATACACGCTGACCAGTTAATCATCCATTATTTGATATTGATACAGCTATAAATACTGGTGGACATAAAGCTGTTAAGTGGGTATGATTCCACTTTTTCCATTGGATTGAAACAAGATTTGAACTACTAAGACAGGAACAGCAAGATAACGCATGCATGAAAGAAGATAATGTTCAATGTCACTGAAAAATAGCAAGAGAATGCCAAATGTTACGTAAATATTTTTAATCCCAAGGCTGCCTGTGTTCATATTGTAATCTGGCAAAGTTTCCTAAATTTTGTAATCTAAGTGCAGAGCTTGAGTATCACATGTAGAAAACTGTTTCAAAGTGAGACATTAAAGTAAGTCAGACACAAGTATTTTTATAACACTTAATTAAAGGGTCACAGTGAGAGATGCATACCCTAGAAATGTTTACATTACAGTTTATTTTATAAGTTTGCTCACCTAAATTTCAATGTAGGATACAGTTTTCAAGCAATCTTAATAGTAACAAAAATCTGTAGAGGATTATATTTTTAGAATAAGTTAAAATATACCAAATGCTATAGGATAATACTTCTGCCAAGAGACAGTGTTGTTTTATGACATTTTGAATCAGATCAAAACAAAGTTAAAGCTCCAAAGCTCAGAAGTTAATTTGCTACAAAGTTAACATAAGATTTTTCTTTTTCCTTGTTTTATTCCTTTTCAACTACCCACTTCTTTATTCCTTTCTTCCACGTCTTCTATCAATCTCCCCCAATCTCTTCTTTTTCTCTCTTCCCATTCACCTCAATGGCCTCTAGATTAGATCCTAAACAACTACTGACTAAAGCAACTGCATAAAATAGTACATGTGATACTAGCCAGATTTTTGTCAAATATAAAACAAGTATCAACTCATTTTCAGTGCGGGATCTGGGCAAAAACACTATGTGAGGGAGAAAATTCAATTCATACTCATGCCTGTTGCCATGAATTACACTAAAAGCTGCATGCACATTTAAGAAGTTTGGCTAAATGTTTAGTTTGCTGAAGCAATTCTTAACCTGCTGCAAAATTTAAATATTCTAACCTAATACTGGAGTATCTGTGGCTTATCCGGTATACAACTGGATTTTCAAATGTGATCATTACATAAAGTTATATCAATTGTTTTAGAGCCTAGAGCTCACACTCAGCTACTTTAAATAAAGTTCCAAAATTTTTAGAAGCATTTCAGATGGAGTGCCATTATTCTCACTTGCAGCCTATAAAGTTTTATGAGAAGCAACCATTCAAATTGACCAGTATTAGTGTCATCAGAATGAGCCCCAAATTCTCCCTAAAGCATTAATGTACTAGTAAAACATATCAGTATATACAGAATTCATACAAAAGTTATGCACTTCACTCTGAGATGCAAAGAATTTACACATTTAATGTTAACTTTCAGCACCAGTTTGGATTTCACACAGAAGACCAAGCCCAATCCAGGGAAATCACTTGTTGATTCTTATGTGAGAAATCTAAGGCTCTAACACTATTAATACTATTCTTTCTTTTACACTGAAATTCTGTTGTACTAGACAGGTCTGAAGCTCAACTGGAGTGCTAGCTGTTTTGATGTTCAACAGGTGTGATGGGGGAGTACAAACCGAAGATTGAAGTACAATTTCCAGAAACAACATTTGCCCTGAAGGGCTCATCTGTTAAACTGGAAACTTTGACCTCAGAAAGTAAGATTTTTTTGATTTTATTAAAATTCGGGTCCTAACACTGTTCTCCAATGAAAAAATAATGTTTCTTCCTAAACGGAATAGTAGAATTTGTCAGAATCGAAATTTGTCAAACTTACTTAATCCTCTTGGTTTATGATTGGTTCTGTGCAATATGCTTCCAATGTAATGAAAAAGGAAATCTCAAATCTGGTGCTAACTTTGTTATAGTTTGAATTAGGAAAAGAATAAAAACACACTATAATCCAAAAGAGTTTATTTTGGACTAAGAATAGACTAGCTTTTCAACATTCTGTAGTCTAACTGTAGATTCACATCAAATCTGTGCAGATGTCATCTGCATCAAAACATGAGCATGTTTTCTCCTTGACATCATTGTTAAGAATGAAACTTGGATATGGGCTAAAATTCAAGAGCACATCGTTAATGGACCACCTAGAATGAATTCAACAGAGCTTCATATAGCTCTTATCACTCTCTTTTCCACAAAGATACTCTAGAGCGCCAAACAGTCTTAGCAGTAGCCCTTCCTGCTAAAATCTTTCAGATTTGCAGTAGCCTATTTTTGCCTATGCTATTTATGCTGTAGTATTCATTTACAGAAGCATTTAAACTGCAAGGAGTGCTTTGTATTCAGAGAACAATGGTTAACTCAATAAATGTAACCAGACTCAGAAAACCAGTCTTTCCAGTGAGTGTACATTTTCTTTAGAAATGCTGAAAGAACCTTAGGTTGTTGACCTCTATTTAGTTTAAGTTCACTTTGACAACCCTTTTTAAAGGCTGTAAGCTTTTAAAGTGTTTAGAGCTTTCCCAGAGGTTAAAAGCCTGACTTGCAGGCAGCACAAATTAATCAAATGTTCCTGTGGAAGCTACATTGAGAAGTAGAGAAATAAAGCTAATAAAAACTTAATAAGAGAAGAAATGGTCTTTCCTTTCGGTTAAGACTTTTGCATAAACTAATCTTAGGGCTAATTTTTATATAAGGAGGGGAAGAATACTTTTACAGAGTCAAATTTAGAGTCACATGAAGGTTTGGGGTTTTTTTGGCGGGAGGGGGGAGCAGGGGGAAGACTGGGGGGTGCAAAACATGTATCAGATTTGTAACTTTTTTGCTAAAGCTTATTTTCCTTTCCATATACTGTCAAGCTACTTCTCTTTAAATACTTCTTTAATTATGTTTGAGTCACTACAGACTTTATATTTCAAGTTGTCATTTTGTATTTCCATCTGTTGCATGGAATGCATGTGATAGAGATACGCTGACTGCACTGAAGCATTTCAAAAACAGTAAATAATACAAGTAAATTAAGTCATGCTGATGTGATAAACAGAATGTACCTTTTTAGGCATGTTTTAGAGAGAAAAAAAAAAGTGGACTAAAAGAACATATGGATAATGAAATCCCTCAGCAAATACAGTACCTCTTATCCTGTACTTAGGAAATGAAATGACTGAGATTAATGCATCAACAGCAGCAATTCCTTATACGCAGGACTGCAGCTAACACTGGTGCTGATATACCTGCCCTGCATTCCACTAAGTAAACACCACTGATCCACGTGTGCTAATCCCTTTTCTACACATTTTTTGTATGATACTAATAATGTGCATATAGTGGGTTATATGTATATTGAGTAGGTGGTGTTTGTAACTAAAGACTTCTTAATGGCACATGTGGAAATTTTTTGCCTTAAAGATTTTTTTGAGTAGGTTAAAAGTCTAATACAGAGCACTGCTGTTGCTTTCAGTGTGCTTTTTCTCCTTTCTGACTGAGAAGACTTGTACCAAATATTTCACTAACACTGCAATCAACTGATAATCATTATTACACAGATAAGATTTATATACAAATAAAATAGGAGAGAAAAGGGATTGCAGGTGAAATAATCTTAACTTACTAGACAAAGATGGATATTTAGAGGTTCATAGATGATTAGTGGTAGTGCTAAAAGCTCTGAGGAACCTAGCTCCAGCTGTTTACAATTATAGTTAGGCCCATAAAAGTGCAGCAGTGTGGCCATCTGTACCTTTAGATGCCTAAATTCCACTAAAATTCTAACCCCTTCTATTGTCTGTTTATGTTAAAATCAATTCAGCTCAACATTTGTTGAGCTATACCTCTGATCTGCCACAAGCACTAATGGTTATTATCTCTCTTGGATTTCAGAACTACTTTCCCATTATACATAATTTTCTATATTCATACTGTTAGTCCACTGGTTCAGACAATGCTGTCAACTGCTACTACCTCTGTGCTATGAATAACAGATCTCTCACATCTAAGGCAGATTATAGGCAACCTGCTGTGGTTTTGGTCTGAAAAAAAGTCTTAAACGAATGCACTTTCACAGTACTTAGAATAGCATCTCTTCTCCATATGGAACAGCAAATCATACCTACTGGACATTGCTACAAAAGAGCTTCCACATTTGAAATATAAGCACAAGAAAAGAGAATTTCAACTATTAAGACTTTTTTATCCGGCAAATATCAAAGCCACATAATTAAGAAATATTCCTTCAAGAAGACTATAGGACCCTTAGAAATAGATGCATTCCGCATACCTCAAGTTACTGCTGTTCGAGGGCTTGAAAGTTGCAAAAGCTCAAGAAGGCCTCCAAGAAGAAGCATTCTTAGTGCAGTGCTTGTTGCAAAACTCTCTTCATGCATCTTCCACTAAAGCATCGTGATTAACACACACACAAACACTCAAGTCCACTTATGAACCCCAATTTGTTTTGAAGAAAACAAATACTGGTAGGACAAACAGCGCTGAAGCAATATGGCCACAGCGCGCCCTGTTCCAGCCAGTTCCAGCGGGTTCCAGCCAGTTCCGACTGGTTCCAGCCGGTCCCAACCTCTGGCACCAGGCCCAAACTGCAACCAATCAGAGTAGCCGTTGACGCCCTTGGGTGCCAAAGTGGTGGCCAATCAGAGGAGGTCACGGCCATGGAGGGCGGTGCCATGGCAGGGGTGTAGGTGGTGGCTGGGCCACCATGGCGGCTCCCCTTGCACAGCACAGTGCCCAGCAGGATCTGGGAGCAGGGCGGCCGTGGGAGCCATTGAGCCGGTTGAGGCAGTGGGTGCAGCGGTAGATCAGACGGGAGGAGGGCATCGAAGGCTGGAGCATTGCTTGTGCTGTTGCCCTGCTCACGGAGTCGCCCTCAAGCAAAAGGTGAGGATGTGGCAAAGGGTACCCTGTAGCTCTTCAGAGAATGAAAAAGGAATTTAAAAACTGAGGAGGTTGGAGCCCACTTAGGTCAGAGCAGTTGAGGCTGCTTTGCATGTGACAAACCCAAATAGTCAAAATGGTTTTACGTAAGCAGCTATAGAGGGATCAGTTGGAAGGCTTGAAATACATATATATGCATATGAATCAGTTCTGCCAAAAGTGAAACTTGCTGTGTTCCACCCATGCTCCTGATAATCGTTATGATTTGTACCTCACGCGGCAAGCTGGAACCTCCTGGTCCTAAGTGAGTTACAGTGAGCATCTTGTTTCCAGTGACACTCTGATCTCAGGATGCTGCCCCAGAATGAGCAACTATATCAGGTTTCATGTAACTTCACTTTTTTGTTCTTACTCAAATAATATAGCAAGGCTAGAGCTGTATTTTAATTGCTGTAACCCTTAGATTATTATTCTGCTGTGTGTTAGAAGTCGATGCAGACATGATAGCAGCTTGTGAATCTTGGCCTTGTCTCACTTGTGTAAGTAGTCATGTTTCTCATTACCTAAACGGCAAATTTAATTTTATTGTGAAGAGCCCTCAGATGTGCGGGATGAAAGACAAGGCACAAATGCAGTGCATCTGCTGACTGTGGAGCCTCTGCTGCAAAAAGATGGAACTTTGATTTTGGTGCAGGGTGTAATGCAGCAGAGACATTAATTTCTTGTTCATTGTGACATGACTTGTCACAACCAAAAAATATCTTCCATTTCCTTTTCTATCTAAGTTGATAACTTATGGATTTTTGATTCTGCTGTCAGTAGGGTAGAATATAAATAAAAATTAGTATCTGTGCCTAGTATTTCTAGATGCTCCAAAGCTTTCAAGTAAACTATAGATTTATGTACAAAGGCACTAATATTTATGTGCTGTTTTCTTATTTACACAGGTGAACGTAAGGCTTTACTCTTCATGAAGTGTCATAAATTTGAGTGTATTTGTTACTTTTCAGATATTGTAAAAATTTACAACCTCAGGCAATTACTTGTTTTAATCTGGTTATTGGCATTGTCTAAATGAAAAGAAAGTTTTTTTCTGTTTTGATTTTGGTTGCCAGGTCCCCTCAAGAATAGTACCAGGAGGTACTAATCTGTAACAGTGTCAGATGCTGGCCTTGGCTACAGTATGTTCGTGTGGAATTATCCTATGACAGTGCGCAGTGCTGTATCTGTTAAACTAAGTTTTATATATATTTACCTACACTTAGACAATGGCTTTACTTCTTAAAATATTAACTTGTAAAATAAAAATACCATGTAACAAAATTTCTCTTCTTTAAAGTGAATTTTAAATTCACTCTTTTCAAAGCTATTTAGATTATTATCTTATATTTCATATGGTCTGCCGTAATAGGTTGCTGCTAAGGGCTTCTATTGCAAAGATGGAAGCAACAGGAAGAAGGTGAAAACAGACAAAAGTCTGCCTCCTGTAAAATGCAAATGTAAAATTGAAGACTCTGGAAAGCCTAAAATCATGGAATATTTGGGGGCGGGGGGTGAGGACGGGAATGAAATGCTGGTCCTCTCCAACTGCCTTAATAATGAAGGTTCTCTTTATGGATGATAGTCACACAGCTAAAATACAGTCTACAATCTGCAGCATTCATTTAACCTGTAAATCAGGTTGAAGAGGAGCTGCTGTCCTAACAAATGAGTTCTGTCTTCTGATAAAACTAGGCCACTTGGTGCAGCCTCCCCAACAGGAGAACAAAATGCCATTAAGTATTTATTGCAATTACATATTTAAATAGAGCAAAGTTGATGAACCAAACTCTTGAGTTTTTTATCTGTCATTCTGCTATAGTTAACATCAGAGAATGTAAATTTCAAACCATTGTTATGAAAGATAGGGCTAAAAATGAGAGTTTGCCTTGAAACATCCCTAAGGAAGTCATTAGAACTATCTGGTATGGATAAGGAACAGGGCAGCATCTTCTGCTCACAGTTTGGTAAACTTGACTTGACAAGTTGACAGAAGAGACCTTTTTCTAGAGTCCTGCCTCCGTCCTAGGTGTCAGCTGCAGACTTTCCTTATTCATAAATAGTCAATACTAAGTCAGGCTGCAGAACAGGAAATATTTAGATGAAGCACTTTCAGGTGATGGAGCGTGAATGAATGCGTTTAACTTGTTTATCTC
Organism: Tinamus guttatus; assembly: GCF_000705375.1. The sequence continues at coordinate 18,680 of NW_010587519.1, read as the reverse complement.
GCATCTTGCTGTTTGATTTCTTTTATCTGCTTGTTCCTCCAGAAAAGAAAAAATCTAGAAGTAGCTTTGAAGAAAGTAAAGTGGTTCTGGCATTCAATGCACTTCACGATTTATTGTACTATTCATCTGTTGTTTAATATGCAATAGCACTTTAAAACCTGGCCATGCTCTCCTTTGTCATCAACAGTCTGTATAAATCTATTTCCAGACTGCAAACAGTTCTAGTTATCTTCTTGACTTGTTCGTGGTGATAGTAGGACAGACATATTCAGTGTAATAGCTGCATTTTTTAAATGGTTAAAATGTAGTCTGGGTCACAAAAATTCTGCATGAATGATACTGCACAAGATTTATGGGGAAATAGCTCCTTTTAACTGAACAACAACTGCATTTGACAAAAATGGACAGGTCCCTGGTAAGGGATACTATTAAAGAGGTACCAGAAAGAATGTTCTTCTGCCTCTTATTGAAGCATAAATAATAAAGATGGTGATGGCAACTACGACTGTGGGAAGAATTTGAGGATTTAAGCAACTATTTAGGTTTTGAACCAGGGTAGTAAATAGAAGAACAAAATCTCAGTTATTCTTTCGATTTGTTTTCCTGGTTTGTAATGTCTGGCACATTCCAGTTTCTTATTAGCAATAAATTGCTCAGCTCTATTAGAGGTCACACGCAAGTCAGATACCTGTGTCTGCATATAGTGTGTGTGCGTATGAGAATATTTAGCATACAGGACTAACTTCAGAATCTGGAATAGATTGTGTGTAGTTACCACTTTCACAGGCAGCTCAGTTGTTATCATGATGAAAAAGGTGATCTAGCTAGTCAGCTATTTCGCTCCTCAAGTAGCTGGAGATCACTCAGTTAAATTTGTTGTCTCCATTTGTGAGTTATAGAGCAGGGGGAGGGATAGCCTTGAGATGCTGTTGTTTAGCCTGTTAACCTCCATCTGCATTCAGCAAAGGCTTAACCTCCAACGTACCTTCCCTGTGTTTTGATTTTATAATGCAGTGCAGAAATAAGCAGATATTACATGTTATTTGTTGTATTTCAGAGTGGCCTATCTGTACGTTGTCTTGCATGCAGTCTTTGCTTATGCACCTGTAGTTACACTGTGAACATCTAGCCATTTGTTCAATCTGCACAACTGGACAAGCATTCATGAAATTTGTGGATTCTTATTCTTGCTATATTTGAATGATTTCATGAATACCAGGGCTAAACAGATTCCAAATGCAGGATTTAGGCCTAAGTTTGCCTGATAGGTTAATTTTTGTTTGTTTGTTTGTTTTGTTATTTTGTTCTTTTGTTTTCTAGTGTGTGTTAATCACTTAGTTTCTCTGCTTAATAAACAAGGATTTGAACCAGAGAGCCGAATAATTTGAAATGTGAGCAGTTACAGCTTGAGATAACAAGCAATAAATGCTTCTTAAGCTGGAAAGCCAGGGTGGAGGTGCTGGGAACTATCAGAAAAGGACACATACTAATTCACATGAAAGTTATTTTAAAATTTAGAAGCGAGTGTTTGCTATTGACATTGCTTCCAATGGAAAAGTAGTCAGCATTTAGTCAAAGTTTCTATAAAAAACTATTCAAAATGTAACTGCTCTTCTGCCTAGGGAAAAGCAGCTTTAGTTTTCAATAATGGAAAAGCAACTGTGAAATCCAAGACTATTAATATTTCAAAGTGTTCTGGTGACATAATAGATCATGAAAGTGAGGCTTGTATGGTGTGTGATATTACCAGAAATCCAAGAAATATATATAGCTTTCTTCCCACTTGACTATTTTTTCTCACATAGAATACATTGATCCAAATATAAATGAAAATGATAAGCTACAAAAGCATGAAACAAGAAATATTCTCTTTGGTCTTTATCTCCTTTCAAACTCAGTGTCTAATGCTTTCCCAATTCCTTGCTCAACTGTCCTTCTGCTCACTCTATCCTGCCTCCTTTTTTTAATACCTTGATTTATTGGTTTTAGCTCCTCTGAATTTTTGTCCTATACTTCATATTGTAAAATGTGGAGATACCTCTAATGCTACAGAGAATTTGTTTACTGTGAAAACTGGTCAATATTTCAGCGCTTCTGTGTGTTTATTTTCATTTCCAAAGTTTTTCCTTCAATTATCTGTGTTTAAGGGTGGGAGTTAATGTGACAAAATCAAACTGATCCCATTGTAAGATTTGTTTTACAAAACAAGTAAGATGAATTACAAAACCATGCTGTTATTAACCTCTGTATTTCATTTGTAGAAACATAAATTATTCATTTTTATTATTTTATGGTCTTTGACTACTCCTCCCTAAAACTACAAGGAAATTGTATCCGCTGCTATAATAAATGTTCTTTCTTTTTCTGTAATTGCAATATAATTATTTAGTCCACTCCATAATATAAGTTGGAAGAGTCTGATGGAAACTCATTGAGGAAACTCAAACATGACAAAACCAAAGGAGTACTTGAAATCCAAGATGTTCAGAAAGAAGATGAAGGCTCTTATGAGTGTATTGCAGGAAATACTCGAGGAAGAAACACTGCAAGAGGTCAATTATTTGTCTATGGTAAGCAGATTATTTTCTTCATTTATTTTAGAATATGGTAGTGTGAAGATGTGTTTTTCTAAATGAAGTCTATTAGCCCCATACTGAAGAGATGAAATGTAGCTTGGGTTAAGCTGATTAAAAAATGATTGGAGGTCTTCAGTTACCTTCACTGAATTAAATCTTTAGCAAATGAAGATATTTTGCATTAAAGCTCAGATTGGAAATGTGGGCTGTGCCATGATGAAGTTGTAAAGGTTAATATGAGACATAAAATCCCCAGTATGCTTAGACGTAACAGTAAGGGCAGACAAAAAGGTTTGCTCTCAGCACCTCACAGTAGCATGAAGCTGTGCTGCCCCAGAAGAAGATCAGGGAGCAGTCTCCCACAATCTGATTCCTCCTTGTCTAAAAGTGGGGAATAATGTTTCTGTGAACCTGATCCTGTCTTCTGTCTTCCTTCCTGTGCTTATTAATTGCCTGCAGTCAAAGTCATGTGATGCTTCATTATAGAAGTGAATTATATGCTTTTTATGCCCATTCCTAATGCAGAGGGTTAAAATGGACATATTTTGACATGAATAAGAATTTGTGGAGATATTCTCTTTAGATCATGATTTTTTTAGAAAGAAGAGAGAGATAATACAGCAATGAGGAAAACTACAGAAAACTAAATTATGAGCCTGTGTTTAATATCTAGTGAGAAGACCATGGCAGGCTCTTTTTTTGAGAAAGTCTCTGCTAATACAAACAGATACAAGATTTATTTTCATTGTCCGCTGATTTTCACAGAATATCCATCAAGCAGTACCATTAAAATTAAGTTCAGAAGACTAAGTGGACATGAGTAATCAAATTTAATTTCAAAATTATGATCATTTAATACAGTTTAAAACAATGTGCTTATTAATTATGCTTTGTAAATTAATACTTGTTGCTAGTGAAATATAACAGCACTCATGAAGCATTTGCACAAGTTTTCTTATAATTTTAGGGATGGTTTGGTATATTATCTATGTAACTGACTTCCTCTTAATTTCTTTACGGTTGTGTCTTTATTCACTCTGTATATAGCTTGTTCATTTAGGAAATAAGCTTTCTGATGCAGGCATTGTTTCCTCTTTTGTGTATGATTCTATAATCAGCATCTTAAGCTCTGAGAATAATAAAGGTGCCAAGTAATTAGAATTGGTTTTAAGCATGGTGTCCTTTGTCAGCTTTATCCCAGATACTTACACATTTTATAAACTCCGTTGTTGAAGCTGTGTGAACCAGATGTTAGATGATCGTGGGGTCAGGACGTGACTACCAACTATCAGCCAGTTTCCCAGCGATAGAGAGCTATAAATAGGGAAGTTTTCAGCATCCTGTTCTGTTTGACTCGGTGGATGACAATTCCTTCCCTAAAACTGTCTTTTATAAGGACTAAGTGTGGAGTGTATAGAGTTGTACTTAAATAACTGAGCCAAGAAAGCCAATGTGCTTCTACAGAACATTAAGACTACATCTATTTATTTTAGAGGCCGGAGGCAGAGAGATCTGACCTGGGACCTCTTGCTAAGCATCCAACTCTGGTCTTATCTGAAGTTAGAAGTTACTCATATTCTACATGTGAGCCTCCCTCAAATTAATTCCTCCTCAGTTGAGTCCTCATGTGTATAGCTGGATGTGTTTGAAGCTCATACGTGATTCTTGCTGGTTCTCCTTTTACATAGCAGTATAAACTTGATGTGACAATGGGCTATGCTCTTGCAAATATTTAGAATGTTAGTCTAATCTGAATAGCTCCATTTTCTTCATGTTGTGTTTGTGTTGTAAATTATATTGAAGTAATCGGTGGACTCAGATAATGGTGGTGTCACTTATAATCCATCTTTTTATTAGCTACTGATTAATGATATTGCTACTGCTGTTTTTCATCTACAGACTGAAGTACCTCAAGATGAAGGCTGTTTTTTTTGCTTTGTTTTGTTTTGTGTCTTTCTCAGATTGCCAGTGTCCCATTCCTTTCATCAAAGACATCTAGATTTGGGGCATCTAAAATCCCTGCTTGTTTCTGCGAACTTGGGTTGTAGAAAGGAATAATATCTAGTCTGAGCTTCCTGATCCCTAGTCATTTGATTGCTAAGATTTTTCTAAGATGGTCCTCAGGTTTAATGCCAGAGCATTGCTATTTAGAATACACTTGCAATACAGAATGAATGCTTGGTCAAATACTAACATTATTCAGTACTGTGGAGTACCTCCAGTGAAACAACCATTTTCGTACTTAAAATGGTTTGCCTGTTCTTTTCAGCACTCCCCAAATGAGATAAAAAAATCCAAAATGCATTTTTGTCTGTCTATGACAGCTTATTTTGGGAATGCAAGGCAAAAGGAAAACCAAGTCCTTCCTACAGCTGGTTAAAAAGTGGCCAGCCTCTCATGTCAGAGGTAAGGTTTTATCTTCCTGTTTGCTTTCTTACATATCTCTGTGTTTTCACAGTTTGGTCATGGTGTTCATTTTAAACTTGGTCACCTTTTTTCCAGAAACTTAATATTAAATTTTAATAAAAATTAATATAATAAACTCTTTGCAATACTAACCCCGAATAACTGGATATTAAAAACATGTATACTGTCAACCCCTTATTGTTGTATACAATCTTTGTATCTATCTTTGTACAGTATATTTTGCATTTATGTATACTATATGTGTGTGTGTGTATATATATGTATGTATATAGTGTATGTATATAAACTGTATATATGTGTATATAGTGTGTATATAATATTATATATAAACACACACATATACTTTGATACAAATACAGCAGTAAGCATGCACAAGTTCAAAATTAACAAGTGTAATTAGTGAAAGAAAAGCCTGGCTAGAATTACTGAACACATGCTTATAGGTGCAGTCTCTAATGCAGGAAACCTGTAGGATGACAATTGTTTGTCTGTGGGAAAAGTGTTATCAGCTAGTGTTACAAACTCATCAGCCTGTTAACATACACTTCTCATTCTGCACTTAAATCTATAGGCCAGTGTGGCCATTCTTATTCTCTATTAATCAGGTAACTGAGTTAGTTATACTCAGTGTTAACTGATTCTCATAATACTTACCTGGAGCCAAGTGTAAGAGTAACAAACCAAAGGAAAACAAATGATATGACAAGCAAAGGATGAGTAGGTGGTTCACTTCAAGGATAAAGACCAAAGCTAGAATGGAAATAGTTGAATGGTAGGATTGGATGAAGAAAGGGGAAATCAACGGGACCTCAAACATGTAATAAATCTGATCAAGTGCTTATGTGAGACAAGTCTTTGAGAACTTAGTATATTTTTTTTCACTACGTGGTGGTCTAGCTTTGGATCATCCTTTTTCCAGTCTTCAGTTGTTGGCTACTTCATGGAAAACAGCATCTGTGGCAACAATTTCTTTGCAGTCTGGGTTCTACTGAGGCTGATTTTCTCTAATGTATTTAGCATCCTTCAGGCATAAAATGGCATGGCTCATCTGTAATGCAATTTTATTTCCCAGGGAAGAAATAATACTGGATTTGTTTCTGTCTAGCAAGAGCAGATACAGAAGCATTTTCAAAACATATGAGGTAGATGATTAGCACCTTCTGGGTCATGGCAGCAGCACTTGTTTGACTTACTAGTGCTATTTGAATTAATTGGAGAGAGGTCTGACCTTCCATATGATTTTTTTTTCCTACTGATTTAGTCCTAAACAGTGCCCAACTAGTATCTGAGAAGGCTAACTAGAATTTACTTGAATAGCAATTTTTCAGAACCTATTAATTTTACTAATATTGTTACTTCCACCTAAGCAAGATTTTTTATTTCCCTCCTTACTTTTCTATCTTTGTCTTTGAAGACAGTGATATTCAGAGTCTGTCACTATTCTATTGCATCCTTTCAATAAATGCTTTATAGATATTTTCAACCAACACTTTTATAGTACTTACTGTGTGTTGTAAATGGAATACTTCAGGCAACAAAATACTCAATATTATTGCTCAATGGACAAAATGGATAGTTTGGAGGTGAAAGTACAAGGGAGGTGTAATATATTCTGTCACATATCACTTTTGCTGGAAATCTCATACAAGAAAAGCACTCCATATGCTTTCCACCTTACACCTGAGTTGGAGCATATTGTCCACTTTGTCAGACCTTTCTCTCAGGCCATCTAATTGATCATCTGTGTTATTTCTGCTTGTGTACATGTTGTGATTTATTCTTCTTTGTCTGCATAGCTCAAAAGAGCCAGCTGAGATGAATAGAGAATTCAGCATGTGTATGAAGTGCTAGTGTTACTTCACAAAATGTTTTTATATTCAAAAGATGTTTGTAAAAACAGAATGCATTGAGGAGGTAGCAAACAGCCTGAAGGTAAAACTAAGTATGTCGAAGATATCTGTAGTGAGAGCTTCAAAAATTAACAGTGGATAAATAATGTAATGTTGCTAATTATCTTGCAATATACCAGCCATACAACTGCAGGCTGTGCTCTCATGAAATTTCCAAGTTAAACAAGATTGGGCTGGTCAGCTCTTGGTTGGGAGACCCCCAAGGAAAATGCAGGGGGTGAGGAAGGAAAGTTTGGCTCAACAGGCACTCTCCCTCTGGATGTACACTGCAAAGATGACCAGTGAACAGCCCGCGAAACTGGCTCATATCTGACAATTAGTTGTACAGAAAATGCTTAAGGCTTCCAGGGGTGTGCAGCCTTTCCTGCCCTGCAGTGTTTGCTTCATGGTAAAACATAACCACAAACTCACAATTCAACAACGAGCTGAACATATTATACAATGACAATGGGTAGAGAAACCTTCCAAAGCAGTGACCTTTCAATATGTGCCTAGTGCTCTTCAAATGCTCTGAAGAGCTTAGTGGTTGTATAAGATAATGACGATTGTACTATCTTTAATATGATTGATTTGTCCATGTTACTTTAAAAAAAAAAAAAAGCTATCTCCACCTCTGAATCATGATCAGGCACATTAGTATAGTACCAGAGAACTTTGGGATTGACACTAACTCTGTCAATATTTTTGTCTTTTTCCACCATTTACCAGGAGAGAATTCACATAGAAAATGGAACTCTTATCATAGCTGTGCTGAATATGTCAGATTCTGGCCTCTATCAGTGTGTTGCAGAAAACAAATATGATACTATTTATGCCAGTGCTGAGTTGCGGGTGATAGGTGAGTAAACATTAAAATAAGCGGATACTGACTAGAATAGGAAACTCTCTTGAAAGTTTAAAATCAAGAAGTGAATGGATTAAATTCTACCTGGCAGTTCAAGTCTGCACGTACTACTTTCCTAGTTACTCTGTGAATCATGTTCTTGATTTCTTGATTACATATCACTGTATCCCTGTAGTATTTTTCCAAATAAACAGTTTAGAAATTGTAATATAAGTAGGACATAATAAATACCCTTCCTTGATACTTAGGTATACTTTTGTTTGATTTATCTATTTTTGCAGAAACTACAAAAGCAAAGCAATTATTGGATTCCCTTTATTATATTATTCAGAGAAAAAATTAGCAAGTTTATTTAACCTGTCAACTGCGTGTATTCTGCTCTTTTTTATTTTTTAGCTGCAGTCCATGATTTTTCCAAAAATTCAGTGAAAAAAAAGTCTGTTTTTCAAGTTGGAGGTGAACTCACAATTGGATGTAAACCAAGCGCTTCTCCCAGAGCGCTTATTAAGTGGACAAAGGACTTGGAGGTTTTGCGCCAGAGCAAAAGGTACTGTAATAGTTTTGTGGGTTGTTGGGTGTTCTCCGCTCTGTTAGCATTATTTAAACATCACTGAAGCGCAGCTGACTTAGTATTGCTTTTGACAGCTCATTGATGGAAAACTTTGATGCCAGAGGCCTATTCGTCTTTAGCAGCGGCCATATAATTCTGCAGCTATAACGCTGATTTAGAACAAAGCTAAATTAAATACACATGGGTAATCGTGTGATACATATGTTTGTGTTCATCAGCAGTTAATTCACTGCAGTGCTACCAGAATTGACTGTTTACCACGTACAAAGCCTAAGTGAATCCGCTTCATGTAGAAGACATCAGTGGAGACTTTAGGGGAAGTAGAATATACCCCCAGGCTGCAGCATAATTGCTCAGCGTCTGTACACATTGTCTAATAACCCATAGGCTATATCAAGTCTCCATATTCTGTCTTTATTCTTTAGACAAGATTTCACCAGTGAACCAGGTTAACATTATATTCCCTTGTCATTACAGTGAGGTTTCTTCCTCATATTCATTTCCATCAAACAACCATCAAACTATTTTACACAATGACATGAATGTGAGTTGGAAGAAACTTCATGCTACCTTCTCACATGTATTTATAAAGTAAAACTCTTGTGGTTTCTTGACACCATGGACAAGAGCAGAAGTGCTAGGTGCTATGCAGATGAATGGGGAGAACAGACTTGATGGTTTGGCGTTCTTGGAATAGTGCCAGTTTATGTAAGGTCCCTCAAGTAGCTCTTTGAGTGTGTTGGGATGTTTTTCTTTTGTTTTTAAGTAGCCTTCTACAAAAGTGACAAGGTTATGATACTAGAGTGGGAGAAGATGAGCTAAGCCTGATGCAGTGAGAGGATAACTCAACTTGGTAACTTTCTCCAGCCTTCTAAAACTTGGCAAGGAAAAGCAATTGCAAAATATTTTATACTCCTTGAAATGCTTTACTTTGAGAAATTGTTGTAAGAAATGAGCTAGGATAACATCTCTGGACTTTGGATTACTAAACATTTCCCTCTTCCATTTTACATTTACATGGCAAAAGTACTCAAAAATATTAATAACTTTGTATTAACAATATTAATTTTAAAATGTCTTAACCCTTAAAATAACAGCAAATCCATAATCTGTCATTACATGGTCTTGGCAGAATTTCTCTGATGTTTTGTCTGCCAAGGCTAAATGTTTATTTGACAGGTAACTGCATTATCACAATGTTAATGGGAAGACAGTATCAAAAGCTACTTGCTGCCTTATATGAGTTTTGATTAGTATACACTAGCTATTCATCAGATGCTTTCTCTGTGTAACGTTGACATATTAAATGGGTAACAGTGTCTTAAGTATCAGTGTTTCTCAGCCTGACTTCCAGTCCACCAATAAGAACAGTGTGGTTTTCTCATGTCATTCTTTTCAGTCTGAGTATGGAATCAATCACTCATAAAGCTCTGCAGGTCAAACATACTGCTGGTCGTTCAGGCGAGGTTCTTCTGATCATGGAAGACTTGAAATGATTATAGTTCATTGAAACAACATGATACCCAAAACTGTGACACAAAACAGGAACTTTCTATTCCATACTGCAGCAACATGCGCTGCTGATAAAAGGAAAATAAAGGTCTGATCTGCTGCTTTGCACACAGCTTTAAACTGAAGAGTGTATGCGAAACTGCAAATCTCATGAGAGGTATTTTACATAGGTACTTGCAATAGAACACAGCAAAACTTGAATCAGTGGCCTGCACCAGTGTCTATAAAATCTCTTGAAGAGAGCTGTCAATGACTTTTCCATCTTTTCAATAATGCCAGTTTTGTTCTGTGTAACTGCTCCATTATTAACTAAAAGTATTTTTCTAATTAGAGCTTAGTAAATTCTTATTTGCATTTTGATTGTGCAGTCTGTTCAGTGAAGATGTGTATTCATTCCTACCCAGTGCAGTCTACTGCTATAGTATGTAGGAAACATTCAGTATGCATAACTTGCTAAGAGTAATAACTACGTTTTCTGACGCTTGTGAGTATGGCAGCAGAGAGATCAGCACAGTCTAAGATGTATAACACATAACTCAGCTAAGCCTGGAATTTGAGGCTATGGCATCATGATATTCCCATCTGATTTGCTTATAAGAAAACAATATTTACATACTGCATATGGTATTTACTTGTAGTTTGGTATTAATTTACTAACAATAATTATAAACATGGGTTGATTTCAGAGTACCCCATAAGACCTCCTGCTGCTTAGCAAAAGTAAAGAAAAGAAGTAGAAATTACATTGAGGCAGAGGGGGAAGGAGTTTAAATTGTCCATATGCAAAACACTATACCAGTGTATCCACTGATGCAAAGTGATATTTATGCAGTTTTCATTTGTTAAATGACAAAATGCATAATACCACAGTTTTAAAGAAGATAAAATAATCTACACAATATTTTTTCCAGAGATCTTTGGGATGAAAAACAGAAAATGAAGATTTGTAGCCTGTAATTTTCTTCTCACCTGAGCAAAGTACTAAAATCACATGTTCTTTCTTCATAAAGAGAAAGAACCTGCTCTGCCTCTTTGCATGTGATTAAAATCTGACATGTCACGCATAGATGAATTATTTTGAAGCTTATGTTATTTCTGCTCCTATTAAACTGTGCAGCATATATGTGCTTGTAGAGAGGGGGGAAACAGTCCCTTTGCTCTGACAGCCATACTGTGACAGGCACGTGTGGTTTGACTTATATAGCAATAACTTATTCTGAATGACTTAGACCAATTCAATCTTTTCGTACAGAAGTAGTGCAACTAGCCTTTGGGGAGTATCCCACTCTAAAATAAAAACCATATCCTTTTTTTTAACTCATAAGTGCATTTCTGATGGTCATGCATTGGTAACTGTTCTCTCTGATGCTCTGAGCTCGATATCACAAAATAACACTGCTTTGTGTTTATCTCTGTTTGTAGGTATGCAAATAAATGTGCCAAGTGGGAAAAACTAAGTAAGTTCTTATTAATAAAAACACCATGGAATAATTTTTATTCCCTTTGGTTTTAACAAACTTTGTTTATCAAATTGCAATATTTGTGCCTCTGTTGTTTGATCAGTATCCTAAGATTTCCTGCATCTGAAGAGCCTTCCTTAGCCTGTCCTGCTACAGTGAAATGGTGAAGATCCTCAGACCTTAATCTCCTTCTCAGGGCAGAGACAGCTTCCTCTGTCCCTTACTGTCTCTCCCACCTTCTTGGTAGTTCAAAACATCTCAGCCTTGATCCTCTGTTGCTCTGGCTTAAAGAATATACTTCATGATGTGTGACAGTTGAAGCATGCACGCACATCCTTTAAACATGCGTAAACATACCTGAATATGGTCTGCTTACTTTTTCCCATCTTAACACCCTTTCTACAATTCCATATTCCACTTCAGAATTATCCAAAATAGCTGAAATCTAGTTTGTACAGCTTGTCCTGAGTTGTTGTGTGTGTACCGTTTTATAGAGGGCATTTGAGATCATTAGCCACACCAATCAAAAAGGAATTCCATAATTGTCTAATCATAAATCCTTCTGTTTCTAACCTCATCACTCTTCAGATGATCTGCCTTCAGTGTCTCCCGATTAGCTTCCTTGGATTATCTACTATAGCTTCAGGTTTTCTTTTAGGCAATTAATCTCCTCTGCATTGAAGTTTTGAGAAATGGTCTTTCAGGAACAGTGCTGCTTGCCCAATAAGCAGCTGTCATAGTTTAAAAGAGGTTTTGTTTGCCCTTTGTTAAATGAAAGACAAAAAGGAAAAACTTGTGCTCTTGAATGCCTAGGCAGTGATGCTTGATATAGACATGAATTATGTTCATACGTGTTATATTCTTAAGAAGCTGAGGACTCCATGTAGCTGTCACGTGCGCCTCCAAGGGAAAGGGAGAAAGAGCAGAAAGAGTTTTTATAGTGCAGCAGAATTTCCAAGTCTAAACACTGTCCTCATCAGAGATTTGTTTTCCTGTTGCTTTGCAGGGCTGGAGAGGCTGTTTTTTGGAGGATTGGGGTTTTGATGCGTGGTTTTTAGGGAGCAGACAAAAAGTCTTGGAGTCAATAAAGTATACTGAGAGTTTCTTGACTGCTAGTCTTTCTTGTAAGATGCAGTTCAGTTCCATCCCAGGGAAGGATGAGAACCAATTCTCTGCTATGATGTGCTTAGTTTCTTTTTCCTTCTGTTACACAACTTGGAGTCAGAAGTTTTATCACATTGTAAATTTTTATTATTTGTGGAAAACTGTATTGATGTGAAGTGCTATTAGATTTAGAAAAAAGATTTTTTTAAAAAAAAGCCAATTAATTGGCAAATTTTTAAAGCCTTCAGTCCACTGATTAAAAATAATATACCAACTACATTGTACTGTGAAATAGCATTTTGACTTGAACCAATTTGAGAAGAAATGTGTCAGGGCAGTTCAAACTGCAGTTCAACATTTCAATTACCAGAATGTCAGCTGTTTTTGTTAAGCTTCTGCTGAAGCCTTCCAGAATATCTTAAAAATAACTAAATTAAAATCTGCTTGGGGAAAATCATGGCAAAATGTGTTGAAATGTCCAAATTTTGCGCTACAGTACTAATGAAAGAGAGAACTGGTGTCACTTAACTTTCATTTAGCTGAAGTAAATATGCATTTTAAGATAGATATTTACATTTTATTGGCAGGCACCGCCATCTTAAAAGAGATGCCTAACTTTTAGATGAACAAAGTTTGGTGAATGAAACTTATCCACGGTGTTTTGGGGAGAACTGTAGTGAGCTCACAGTGGATCAGTAGGAGGCCCAAAGAGGAGCTTTTGTTTTGTCACACCTCTTTGAACCAGAACTGCTTTAAGCAGCCACTGTTTGGAGATAAAAGTAGTATATACATTTGTACACTGGTAGATAGTTTTATGTGCAGTGTGTTTTCTCACACTATGCAGTACTTACCCTTCTATTCCCAGCTTTCTATAGTAATCCAGTTAAGTGAGTAGGAATGTGATATTAATAACCCTTCAATTTTTGAAGTCCAGTTTTTGAAACCTGGATTAAGTGTATCTTCATTTTATCCTCCTTGCTTTTGTGTCGCAGAAGCTTTGCATAGCACTAATGAGGTGCCTTAGCCCTTCTGTCTTATCTGTGCCTGTTTGCTTGTAAAGTAGTTCATTTCCCATCTTAGTTTTTCTCCAGAACACTTGAATTGTGGACACTGGTAATCAGAGCAATTCCAGATTACTTAGCGTCTTTATAAGAGAGCATGGACGGATTGTAGCTCTTGATGAAACTCTGATTATACTTAGGGAACCAATGGAATTGATTCCACATCTGTTAAATTTGATTAAACAATTCCGTCCTATTTCTTGCTAACAACTAGATAGACAGAAATCAGAGACAAGGGTTAATGTGCTTTTGCCCCTGCAAAATGTGAGCTTGCTTGCAAAATTGCCTTGGCTTTTCATCTCCCAGGCCACACTGCTACTACATATTTGACTCTAACAAGACAAAAACAATCATTAGACATTCCTAAGAGGTTGCTCAGAGTCACAAGGATATTCTCCCTAAAAAAAGTATCTTTTGCTCAGAGTGTGGAGGCCTCTGGTTTTTTATGGAAAGCAGCGGAAAAGATGATACTATGAAAGATAGTAGAGGCAGGAATATATTCACATATATTTAACTGCCAACCACAGTGGCAGTTTCCTGTTCTCAGCATTGGGTGCAGACATCTGAACGCTCATCTAGACTTGTCATTGAAGTTGTGTCATTGAATATAGCAGGACCATAAAACATGGCCCTGCTCACTTACCTGTGTGTGAGCATGAGCAGAAATGTCTGGTGATCCAGCAAAACTGATAATATGAGCATAAGAGAAGTTTTGCAATCAAAAGAATGCCAGAAAGTGTCTCTCACTGACCTGAAGTATCCTGAATCTCCCCGTCTTTTTGTGTTTTCTTCATATTTCCAGTTATTTCTGTCTTCTCCCCTAAGATGAGGGGGAAGGTGGCAGAGTTGAAGTGATGGAAGCGAGTAAAAGATGAGGAGGGAGATGCGGGGAGGAGGAGGAATGAGCACAGATGAGGGGAAGAAAAAGGCAATATTTTATTTTTCTTAATCTTACTTTTGCTTTGTTTTTTTCCCCTTTCCTCTTTTTCTGTTATCTTTCTATTTGAAGTCAATTCACTGCAAAGTGATGAGAAGGCAGAAGGGGACCCCCATAGCTAGCTGATCCAATGAAATGCTGGCAGGCAATAGACAGAAAATAGAAGTGCAATAGAAGACGTAAAGGGCTTTTCCTTTCTTTTCTCTCTGCTTGGAGAGTTTCATAATGGAACAAACCAATAAACTTAATTTCATCATGCATTACTGACCACTTAATGCAATAGCGTTTAGCACATCGGATAGTATGAGCATCAAATAAGCAAATGAACCATATGTTCTCATGTTTAAAGGAGAATGACAACCTGCATGATGCTGGATTTATTACAATTCCCCTTTTGATGACATCTTTGTAATAGAATTTTAAATCGTTCTTACTCAACTCCTGGGAACCTTGTTAAGGTGAACCCTTCTGAGGGGCCGTGCTACACACTGAAGATGTCCCAAGCAATCTGTAACTCTTCCTTGTCACCTTGAGTTTTAATAAACTGAAGCCCTGTCAGTGCCAGTGTTGTGCCCTGTCTCTCTTTTAGGTTCATGTGCTATTCCTGCTTCCTGCCTATGATCTGATTGATGTTTAGGATTTGATCCAAAACCAGCTACTCTCACTGGAGCTTCTACCTTGACTTCACCAGGCTTTGAATCTGGGTTCCTAATTAGGAATATGCAAAAAGAATAATGATAAGATGCACCCTTCTGTGCTTCTCTTTCAGTCCAAGTTGTACTGTCATGTACATCCTTGTCATTGTATTATTATGTGTATTGCCATATATGCAGGAATACTAGTAATGGATGGAAAGTATACTGTGCTATGCTGTACAAGCACCAAATAAAAGATTCACATAAAAGTTTCTGATCCAAAAAGCTTTCACACCAAGCAGATAGGGAAGAATATTCCTGAATGTGAATTAAACTCTCACATAGAGTTTAGGAGTCCAGGACCTTTCACATTCAGGGCCTTATATACTGTTTAAGTTCTACTACTGTCCCATATTAAGGGTTTAGTTTTACATCTAGGATGCGCATGGTTGTGTGAATGGCTACATCTCAACTCCTGTCAATGTCATGATAAAAAATAAAAATCACTGATACAATTAGATTGAATAATGGTAGTGTGGACATAGCATCCTTCACTGGAAGAACTTCTCTCCCAGGTGCCATGGTTCTTAAGATTGTGTAACAAGAGCACTTCTTGGTAAATAGAAAAAAAGGCAACCTTCTGTCTGGCTGGGGTCTCAGTCAGGAACTGTTACATGTCTCATTACATATTACATGTACTCATGTCATGACATCTGCTGTTTAGTTGCAGATGCCTATCTTAAAGATAGGACAAGGAAAGACACAGGGAAAAGCCATAAATGGGATGTATCTTTAAATGCAGCATAAGACTAAGTTATCTACATGGAAAAAGGTCAGAACTGTGGGCATGCATTTG
The DNA here is from genome assembly GCF_000705375.1 of Tinamus guttatus. Next base: position 2,787 of record NW_010587519.1, on the reverse strand, counting down.
GAGCTGCTAGCAGAGACTACGGGTGAGTTAGGCCCCTGAGCATCTTGAAATTATCGCAGAGATTTAGGAAAGTGAAAGGATTTAAATATGATGAGCAGAATTTTGGGGGTGTGTGGTAGTGTGTATTTGTTTTGTTTCATTACTAAACTTTTTAGTGATCTGACAGTTCTTTCCTTCCTGTACACATAGAGGTGCAGTTGCTCAGTATTCCCCAGCCATAAGATTTGAGATCTGTTGCAACAGTGCATGTAGACATGTGTCCACAGACTTGGTGATTTTATCAATTTCTTTGTCATTGCATATGACCTCTGCCTTATGTTTAATACTTAAGTATGTGAAAGAAGGGGATTTGCAAACATCCCCATTTTATGTTATGGGACTCCTGCCTCCTCAGCACACTGGAAGCTTTGCGGTGCACTAAAGCAGTGCAGATGTCTGTAACTGCATTAAATAAACACCTGTATGCCTCTACTGCACAAATTGTGTGGAGATTCTGCTCACCAAGTTATCTAAGCAGCAATAAAGAGC
>NW_010587517.1:190554-242564 GCF_000705375.1 Tinamus guttatus | reverse complement strand
GCTCTTCCACAATGCCCTGGCATGAGTGCAGCACCCATATCTGTTCCAGTAAACATGATATGAGATCAGTGCATTTTAGAAATGCCTTTTTTTTTCCCAAATGATTGGAATGATTAAAAAATGAAAGGATTGCAAAGGATTGCAACAATTTATTATCTTCGTGAGGCACCGTAAAGGGAACCAGTGCAGTTGCAGCAACAACATCATGGAAATTTGGAACAGCAAAACCAAAGAGGGGAAGCTTGTTTGCTAAACTAAAGCAAATAGTACAGGTTGTGCATGCGTACCAGAGGTCAGACACACTCCAGAGTGCAGGCAGATGAAGGAAACCCATGTCCTGTCCCGAGCAGCCTTGAAAACTTCAGAGGGGGAAAATCAGACAGATCTTTCACATTTCCTTGCTTTCAGAAAGAAAAAAAAAAAAGGAAGAAAAAAAAAAGAAGAAAAACAACAAAGGGAGGGAGTCTGTAGCGGCATTAATCAAAAATGAAAGCGGATTAAAATGGTCACAGGCAGGGCCCCCTCACAGAATTGGTGAGGGATGTGCTGTGCAGAGGACACTCCCATGTGGCACCAATCTGCAATTGCACCAAGCCTGTGAAGGAAACTAAATCCAGTGGCAATGAAATATCATTTAATTTTCCTGCTACCCCTCTGGTGGCTGACACGTGCATACATATACAAGTCACTTATGAAGGGTTAGAGGAAAAATAAAAAAGGGGAGGACATAAGTTTTGCTGGGTTCAGTGCCGAGCAAAAGCATGCCAGGGACAGCGTGGCACATATTCTCAAAGAGTTACTGTTTGGTTACATAAATAGGAAAACTCAGTACAAATTGCACACTTTTAGTTTATTTACTGGGCTAAGTCTCGACACTGTTCTGAAGTGAGCCCTGGGTGGGCAGGAGTTGTGTCTCACAGTGTTTTGGGAACATCCTTGGGCGATCCAACTGGAGCAAAACCCCAATCTTCGTTGGGACAAAAGTGATGAAGAGGAAGATGGAGACCTCCCAGTGTGAAGCTGCCACTTCGCTTTGTCCGTCGGCAGCTGCTGGCTCCCTCCTGCCTGTCATGCTCCTTGTCTGTGGCTAAACCAGGCCCAAGCACCTCCAGAATGATTTTTTAACAACTTTTCCACTGCATATTTTATTAGCACAAACCATTTAGGGTAAACCTATCCTCCTCAAAGTGTAACATCAAATTTTTATAGCTGTTTGATACCTGCCTGGAAGCTCCAGCTCAACATGGCCTTTGGTAGAGGCTGCTTCTACCACCCTATAGCTTCCTCAAAATTCAAGTACATGCACAAGATATTAGCAAGTGAGATGCTGCCGTTGCAAGGCTGAGATATGGTCTCTTCACATAATGTGGGAGCACGGGGATCTTGTACCATAGCAGAGCTGAGGCTGCCTGCGACAGTGAGGTTGGCTGCTGGCCACGGCCACCTGGACATTCAAGCCAACATAGAGATGCGAGCACAGAGTGCACGTCCTAGCCCACCTTGTCCCAGGAACATCCAGAGACATCCAAAGCACAATGGGCTGGTGGGGAAAAGGGCCGTTTTCCCCATGGCAGCCCCTTGGAGTGCTTAACAGCGAGGCAGCGCCCGGATCTGGAAGGGCTTGGGGCAGCGTGTGAGGCTTAGCGTGAAGTCGAAGCTCAGTGCTGCATGCGCCGGTGCCTCGAAGGTGAATCTCTGCAGGAGGGCCGTGAAGAAGATGAAGAGCTCCGTCCTGGCGAGCTGCTCGCCGGGACAAGCCCGCTTGCCTGGCAGGGGAGGAGAAAGCAGCTGGTGAGACATGGGCTTGGGTGATGGAAAAACCCAGCCTATCCTGCCACAAGTTTGCAGACAATAGGGATTTCCCTTAAAAAAAAAATAGCAAAACCCTTAATTTAGTGCCCGATGCTTCCTCTGGTGCTAAGGAGCTGGGGCACTTGCTGGTGCTGCTGGCCAGGCCAGCCCCAAGGCGGGGATGGTACAGGTCCGAGTCACTACTCGTGCAGGGGACTCACTGTCCTGGCTGTCCCTCCTCTCGCGCGCACGCCTTTTGGTGCGGAGCTTTTCTCCTTCGCAAGGTTAGGTGGCAATGTTCACCCACACATTTTGCAGAAACCTTCCCCAGAACTTGGCTGCGAAGCGCAGCGCCAAGGCTGTGCGGGGAGCCCAGCGGGCGAAAGGAGGCAGGAAAAGCCCATTTATGCAGCTAATGCAAGAGGAAAAGCCTTATTTTCATCTTGTACTAATAAATTAACTCCCACCACCCCCACAGTACAGCTCAGGGCAGTCAGCGTTAACTGTTGCAGGTTTTTTTGATGATGGAAATGCTGGATGTGGGCGGCTACTAGAGATGGGAAGCCGGACAAGGAGCAGCATCCCCTGCTCTTGTAGGATTCTTAAAAAAAAAAAACAACCACCACATTGCATGGGCAAAAAGAACATTTCCCCCTGCATTTGTACCTGCAGAGAAAGGCAGGAAAGCCTCCCGCTTCCTGTACTGGCCATTTTCCAGGAAATGCTCAGGATTAAAGGTGTCTGGTGTCTCCCACACGTTTTTATCAAACATGATAGAAGTCAGGCTGGTCATCAGTGTGGTGCCCTGTGGGAGAAGGGCACACTGAGAAGAAGCACCGAGAATTGTCAGACCGGTTTATTATTGGCTCTGGTCTGCACGCAAAGTGAAATATGTATTTTTCTTGAGAAGAAAATGTTATTTTTAACCAATGTGATTAAGTGAGGGTGAAAACCAGTGTGAATGTTAACTTTCATGTATATTTGTATCACTGAGGGACTGTATTTTGTGCTAGTGTCACTGACTACAAGCCAATTTTACATCAGTAAAGTTAGGTTCCCATGGGAATTTGGAGTAATTTAACCAAATAATTTTCAATGGATCCTCTTTATTGTGCTATTTAAAGCAGCACAATATCTGATTAAAGCCCACATTCTCCATCAGAAAAATAAAAAAATTCCGAGCGACGTGGAGCAAAATGCCCAAGTACTTTGGTTTTCATTTTCCATGAAGTAACCACTCAGGTTCATGAAAAAGACTAAATCTATCTTACTTGTGAAATTTGCTTTTATAAAGCTAGAACAGTACATAGGCATCAGTATGTACTACGTAGCTTTTACCAGGTGCTACTTTTTTCTTAGATGATTTTTGATACTCTGTGTACCTATCCAATCTCTTCTGTTCACTTCTCTATTCCTCTTGGACCAATATTCACATGATGTGTGAAAAGGATCTTGTCTAAAGTTGAGAAGCAAACTTTATAAAAGTGAAAATGATGACCAGTGTCATGGCTCTGCCATAGGATCTCCTGCATGAAGAGGTGAGATCCATAACACCTTTACCATGCTCACGCTCCTATTTTCTGTGTCATTGGGATATCTGGGTAAGATCTTGCTGGTTGGTTCCCTTCCAAGTCAAAGTCTGAGGACTTTTGAGGCTGTGCCATGACCAACCTGACTCCTGTGAGTGAAGAGGACGTTTTTCTGCCTGTACCTTGGGCAGGTGGAAGCCTGCCAGGGTGGTGTCGCTGGTGGACATCCTGGGGACCCCCAGGGGCACAACGTTGCCCATCCTCAGCACCTCGCTCAGCACCGCGCTGGTGTATGGCATGTTCTCCTTGTCGTCCATCGCCGGCTGGCGCGACTGCCCGATCACGCTGTCGATTTCCAGCTGCACTTTCTCTACGGAATGGGAAAGAAAAGGGATCTATGCTCAAAAAGCCAGAGGTTTCTACTGAGACAGTCATGACTTGTTGGTTTTCCCTTCTAGATTTTTCATACTAAAAGAGTTTTCTGAGTTTCAGCTCTCATTGTGTTCCCAATCCAACCCAGGATGGGGTGGTTTTGGCTTTCCCCAAACCATCTGCGGTTCCCTGCTGATGCTCCCACCTTGGACATGGGGGTACGTGGCCATGTAGAGGAGGGCCCAACGGATAGCAGTGGCAGTCGTCTCGGTGCCAGTCAGAAAGAGGTCCAGGGTGGAGCACAGCAGGTTTTCTTCATGGAAATAAGAGCTGGGGTCACCCTTGCACTTGGGAAGAAAAGGAAAATGGAAATTAAGGGACTTAAGGAACTTGTGGAACTTATTTAGGAGAGTCGTGCCTTCATAGGCGCAGTTGCAAACTTTCTGTGCATAACTCAAACCAGCAAAATAGCTCTAGGTCTCCTCTACTCATTCTTTGGGCTTCAGGTAGCAGGTCCCCTTTCACACCATACCTTTTCTATCTCCTTCAGGTAGCAATCAATGTAATCCCCTGATTCAGCCAGGCTCAGCTCCTCCTTGTGTTTTGCAATCACTCCTTTCACAAAGCATTTCAGTTTCTCCCAATGCCTAAAGATTTTCCTAAAGGGTCCTGGAAGCCATCTCATTACCAAGGGGAAAGCATTATACAGCTGCAAAAGCATCAAGCAGACAGAACAAAATCATATTTCTTCAGTTAAAAAAAGCAGGGTGCCGCCATTCAGACCGTACAATTTATTAGTTCTGCTAGCTCCACTAGTTATTTTAACTTGCTTGCTGTATTTTATGTATAAAAACATGTAAAACAATACTCGTGGTCATTTCCCTTATAAAATGACTCTTTTTTTTTTCCCACAGGGAAAAGCAAGATTACCTTAGAAATGTGGGTTTTCCAAGCACTTAATGCACGAGTGAAGTTGGAAAGTAATCAGAATGGCTTTACCTGGCCCCAAAAGCTCCCTAGGAGTAGCAGGGTTTCAGCCAGCGAGTGCAGCAGCTCCTGGAAGCGGCTGTCATGGTAGTCGAAGCGGCTCCCAAAGGTTATGGAGCAGATAATGTTTGAGACGGCACTGTTAATTTTGTAATGAGGGTCAAACGGTTGACCTGGAGGAAACAGGAGTAGAGGCACAGCGTTTTATTTTTTTTTCCCCCCTTTGTTTAATCTCAGGCAAAAGTGCTGCCTAGGAGGTTAGCAGTTCTTACCCCAGTGGAGATGCAGGTTGGCACCCCGGTCCCAGGATGCCTGGTCTGCTCTAACCCACCACCAACCCACAGCATCATCCTTCCCCAGGGATGTTGGTTTTGCCCGTTGCAAATTGAGAATGAGGAAGGTGGATGCAGGTGCTGGGGTGGATCCTGGCTTGGTCTGACTCTCTGATCCTCCTGAGGGTTGCACGAGATGGTGCTTTCCCAACGCAGAGTGGCCAAGGCAGGATTTGAACCATTTTCCCCAGCAAATCCCTCAGGGCGACTGTGCTCATTGGCATGGTTAATTGAACATGACAAATATAGGATGTTAGTTTTATAGATAGGAAATGCAGACTTGCATTTCATTTTTTTTTCCTGATGATGCCCGTACTCCATTTAACTGAGCCAAGTCTGGTGTGATGTCCACTATATATTTTCCCTTGGGAGAGCCATTGACCAGCAGCTGGATCAGTGCCCTCCAGAGCATCCTGGAGTCTTGCAGCTTCTCAAGCATCCCTGAGAGCCACTTGGCATGACATGCCAGCCTGGCATCCATCCAAAGCCAACTCTACCTGGGAGCTGCCCTGGGTCGGTGAGGAGCATCGTTCTTCAATGCAAGGGGCTGTGCTCAGCACGGCTGGTCTTTCCGCTCCACAAGAAAATAATTTCACTCGGAGGGTGCTCAGAGTGATGGACATGATCACTACCCATCATTACCAATGTGAAGAAAGACCCAAAACAGCAGCTTAATTAGTTTATTGATTAGGACTGTGAAGGGCTATAATCAATTGGCCACATGAGGTATTTGGCCTGTTCAGCGCAAGAGCTATTAAAATGGAGCAAGTTCAGTATATAATTTTGTGATTCCTATTTAGATCTTTCTTGTTTACTATATATAGCTCTATAGAATTAGCTCAACCCCATCTGCTTCTATTTAAAGCTGAAGTGCAACATCACCCATGTACCAACATACAAATTATTCTTACTAATATCCCTCTGGCAATTCTTAAAAGCCGGACCACAAAAGAGCAAGGCGCATGCTTCATCTGTGCACAACACAAAAGGAAACCCTGACTAAACAAGTTCTAAAATACTTTGCAAAACCAAGGACAAGCAGAGGTTAACTGTGCCTCTGAGTACAAGAGCTTGATACCATGAGAACTGCATTTATGATTCCACAGAGCAGAGGAAAGGTTTCCTTAGCCGTATAAAAATGCAAGTTATAATTTAACATCTACTAGGTATTTTGCCCCGTATTGATAAGGCCTAAAATAAGTGCTAAAAGGCAGAGTCTAGAGCTGCAAGATAAAGATTTGGTGCTACCAGAGAAATACTCTGCATGTTAGAAGCTGTATAAAAATAGTTTTCCTTCCCTTGATTCCCTGGGCAAAAGGTTAGCTGAATGTTTAGGACATGATGGTCTATGTTAATGGTTTACCTTTCTCTTCCTCTATTATCTCCACAAGATATCGGCTCTCCTCTTGCACTTTTTCCTCAAAGCTTACAGAAATGCTTTTCAGTGTTGACAAAGCAAACTTTCTCTGTTGCCTCCATATATGCCCATTTGATGATATAAGCCCTGTAAATAGAAAAAAAAAAAACAAAACCTCTTTCTATGTCATGTATGAGTGGCCAGATCCAGAAATGGCCATTGCCCTTAAAAAAATAAAAATAATTAAAAAAGCAAACAAAACCTTAAACATTTAAAATCTATAGTTTTGCCTGGGAATTAAAATTCAAGAGTAATTGGCTTATGCTAAAGATTCTAGTTTTATGGATTTGCTTTAATCTGCTACTTTGTCACTTTGCGTGGGAAAAAAAGGTGTAAGCCAAAATACTATAAGTACTATCACGCTGTTGGCAGCGCTGCAAGCAGGAGTACTGGTTCCCATTCTTTGGAGCTGCATGCTCCGAGCAGAGAGAAGTAAAGGAGGACTTAAAACCAAGAGGAAAACTCTTCAAGTCACGGAATGCTTTGCATTTCTTTCCCAGTTTTTATTGAGGTAAACGCCTGAGTACGGACTGCTGAAATGCGGTTCCTAGTTAGGAGCAGGGAATGGGTTGCTTTTGGGCACTGAAATCTCTCTCGTTCATAAAAGGGCTCCCAGAGAGATTAAAATGTGCACCTATGAGGTTATTAGGCCAAGTTCAGTTCTTGCCTACCTCTATGCAAACTTTTATAGATACCATGTAGCTGAAATCAGCCTGTTTCTTTCATTCCAATAGTTATTGCTCTGCATAGCTGAAGAATTTGCACCCACATCCTCATAGCTCTACTCACCAAAGCCTTTAAAAATTTCTTGAAGAAGTGGAATGTTCGGACGATCTGCAAATATTTCGGCCTGATGGACAAGAGCTTCTCTCACCATCTGGTATCCGTTGACTACCACAAATGTCAGGCTTCCAAACTGCACGCTGAAGATGTTGCCATACCGAGGAGTGAGCTGAAAGAAAGGCTCCTCTGAGCTCCCTGCTCTCTGTATTGGCCTGAGAGCGAGAAGAGGAAGATTTTCCAAACCCTCCTGGACAAGATCTTGAGCAATTTGGTTTGACTTTTAATTTACTCCTGCTTGGAGCATGAAATTGGGCTAGAAATCTCCACAGGTCCCATCCAACCTAACCTGTTTTATGAGTCTACAGAGGCTGGAAATGGCATAAAAACACTAGCAAGCTGCAGTGCGGACGAGGTGCTGGTTATGCTCAGTAGCAGGTATGACCTGGCTTTCACCAGCTGGTCGCACCCTTAGCTTGCCCGGTCATGAGGACAGGACTTTTTGCCCTGTACCTGCAGGGCAGTGTGACAAAAAACATGCTCTTCCCTTCTTCTCCTCAGAATGGCACTACCTGGGTCACCAAGTCCAGGCTCTTGCCGTTGAAGGCAAAGCATGACAAATAATCCCTTTTCATGAACTTTGCATCAGACACAGTGCCATTTCTTGTTCCAGCTGTCCCTGTCAGAAAGTGGTTCAGCTGCTGATGGCTAGACTTTTCTGCTATTTTTAAGCCTGAATGCATTCATGGCCAGTTTGTAGCCATTATCCTGGCATGAATATTGCTAATACTAGTCTCTCCTCTTCAGTATTTAATTCTCTGATGTCTATGAGAAGGCAATCATGTCCCCTCTCTCTCTCTCCACTTTGCCAAGTAGCTCTGTCCAAGCTTACTTCAGTGTAGCTCTATGTGAACGGCCACACATGGTCACCCTGAATTTCTCTGGTGACTCATGAAACCACTCGGGGCCGAATAAGTTGCTAAATCACTACGTGAATGAGTGCTATTAATTATATTACTGACAAAATATCCTGAGGACATATCCTAATTCTCTCCATATGCCCCATATCAATATCTCTTTCATGACATAATGCCTAGAAGCCTAAGTCTCAGTCCTAGGGATTTTGTGGTTATGTAGTTGCTTCCCACAGACCCTAGGTCTTGGTAGTACATAGAGATATGTTCATAAAGTATCTGTATTTCAAGAGTCTTCAGCTCTGACCATGCTTCCTTTTTGCAGCAGCAGATCTCACAGGATAGTTTTTCCTGAGAGAGTGTGACAGTCTTTGAGGAAAAAGAGGCCGTTTTGGAGCCTGAGAGCTTTGGCAATGCCTCTTGGAGAGTTTCATGAATGGGATAGCTGGGTATGATTTTTCCTCAACATACCCAACCTAGTGTTGTATGTTGTAGAAAACCTTTATACCACAAACATAATGATCACTTTGGTGGCTAAAGCTTTGCAGGTAGGTGGCTGTCTGAGCCCTCCCCAGAAGGTCCCTTGGGAGACACTCGTATTTGTAACCAGCAAGTCAGAGCCTGATTTACGTCTTTCAGCACATATTCTCAATACGTATAATTTATCACATTGTCATTGCCTTTGGGGAAGTCAGGGCTCTGGAAGGCTGTCTAGACCTGTCTCCACTTCTTTTATGTGATACAGAAGTCACCACAGGGATATTTAACTTTGGGTCTTAATATTTCTTTCACATACACAATAGGAGAAATTCTTGTCCTGTGAGCATAGAGAAGGACACTGAAATTTTCAGAGGTGCTTTGTATAGTTGAAACTCTTCATTTATCAAAGGATACTCTCCTGCCTCAGGCAGAAGAAGCATCCATGGTCAGATGGGAAGAATGAGGAGGAACATATAGGATTTCTTCCTCAGGATTCTTTCCATCAGACCGATCTGGAAGAAGAGGTGACAGGAAGAATAAAACCAAGAACTGCCATCTATTTCAAAGTTTTTTTTTTTTTTAATATGTATATAGCTAGTTATTCAGAGGCTGCCTCTGCTTCTTGGGTTTAGTGACAGAACTCCCTTAGAGGTAAAGCATTAGAAGTAACATAAACATCCATGGAGCTCTTACCTTCTGCAGTGCAAGGTGGAGGGGCCGCTTAAAATCCACAAAGGTTCCCACAAGAGGAAAAAGCTGTGGCCCTGGAGGGAAATTCCTGGGACGTCTCTTTCTCAAAAGGTCAACAATCAAAAGAAACGTGACCAGAATCACCAGGAGAATCTGACCATTCAGCTTTTCCAGCAGAGAAAGTAAAATGGACCAAAATGGATTCTGCATCTTGGCTGATGAACTCACAGTTTTTCATCCCAGAGAGGGACCTCGTACTTGATGCTGGTGTTAAACTTGCTGAAACAGGAGTAAGAAACAGGTGAAAAACTTGCTCAACTTGTACAGCAAGCAAGCTAAGGTGTTGATTGCTTAATGGGGACCGAACTTGCCATGCGCCAGCTACTTTCTCATGTACAGCTATTGCCAGAAGACCTGTAGAACAACTGAGCTAAAAAACTAGGACCTCAAGAAGCAATGGCAACATCTCAAATATTCGGCCAAACAAAAGCAATCTTGCAAAGCTATAGCTTTACATCTCTGCCAAGTCCCTCAACTTCCTTACGGTAGAATATGCCTGCCTTCTGCTTTTTACAGGGACCTCCTTTATACAGATACCTGACTGGGATTATAAGCATTAAAACATTTGAGGTTAGAAGAAAGCAGCTTACTTGGCTAAATACATATGGTGGGCGTTGCATAATTTAAAAAACTGTAAGGCATCTGAGGTGATGGACACCATCTGAGTTGCGAAAGGGCTGATCCTGTTAAGGGCTAAGCACCTTCTGCAAAGGGCCGACTGCCCTCGACGTGCTCCGAGGGCCACCAGGCTTTGCTGGAGTGCGGTGAAGTTCAGGCAGGGGGAAGCCCTGGAGGGCTCTGCCCAGCCACTTAAATGAGAGTTAAAGGAGCTTACTTCAGAGAGTGAGAACATAGGCTCATGCGATTGCTAGCTAAAGGAGAGATTGGAACTTATGCATTTAAATCTCCTGGGTTTTCTGAAAATCTCCTCTGAATAAAGCTTCATGCTGTCCTGGGCACAGCTGCAGCCAGACCAAGAGTGACCTCTGTGTCCAGGAACCAACCTCATACCAGCTGCCAGTATTTCAGCTACAACTTGTTTCCAGCTCCTTCTTTTTTCCCTTTGAAAAACTGTACTTTGCCAGTGACCTACACGTCTATTGAGGCAAAACTGTCAATAATGATTTTAAGATGATTTTTCTTAGACATCTTGGTGAAAATTTCGCAAGAATGATATATTTTTATTGGCTGGAGTATTTTTTCAGAAAGCTTTTTTTTTTAGAAAAAGGAAAGGCATTTTTTTCATGGAAAATAATCTTTTGTCAAAAATGGTGACATTTCTCTAGTCTTTTCTCTCCTTCAGAAGAGGTTTTTCATTGCCTCAGTGAATGCAATGATAGTAGAAGTACATGCAGGCTGTAGGACACACCTGCCCCTTATTGTAGGATATTTTTTTAGGGTGAGGGCTATCCAGAATCCAACAGCTTTTGTTTTGAAACAATATTTACAGGTTTCTGGGTCCCACTATGCACGACATGATCCATCAACACAAATTTTACCCATCCCTGTATCACAGCTATGAGCAGTGGTGCTTGGGTATTGTTTACTTGTCCCCATGTAGGTGCATCCGTGGAGTTCCTAAACCTGCTTGGGTCGATGTATCTATTCCAGACTTCCCCATGGGATGAACCAATCCTTGCTAAAGGCTAAACAAGCGTAGTGGGCTTGTGCTCTTAATCCTGGCATCAGGGAGATGGCTCGGTTGGTGGAGGTGTCAGCCTACAGCACGCTCAAAGGGACTGTGATGATAAGGCATCAACTTCTGCTAGCCCAGTTTCACTCCTCTGTTCCTCCTCATGCCATATGATTTGTCAGTACGCACAGAGTGCAGATCACTGTACCACTTGTGGCTGCTGTGAATTGGGCTGCGTGCAAAGCCAAGGTGTTAATGTGTTCTTCTGGGTGGTGTTGTGGGGGTGGATGCATCGTGGTTGACAGGAGAAATGTTATTTTTAGCTGTAGGAGCACATTTTGCGTGTACTCACATGTGTCTTGTCAGTCAGAAACCTCATGCCTGTTACTTTGCCTTGAAGCTTCACATGTCCAAGCCTATCTCTTCACAAAGGCCTTAACATGCCAGATTTACTAAACACTGGGGAGGAGCATTCCCATGTTACCAGTATTCTCCTAACCTCAGTGAACAGCAGCAGAAGCCAGTTACAAAACTTCATTGTAATGATGCTATTGCTGGCCGATGGCTTTTAACCAAATCAGTTCTCAGCACACAGTGATGTGCAGATCCCGAATGTGCTCAGAAAGTCACATCACCGTCATGCATGGACTGGGAAAAAGTGTTGGACATTTCCTAATTTGTAGTCTGTACAGGATCCAAGCTGCAACATCCTGCTCTGTTATTTTGGAGCAGTGCCCGATGCTTAGTGCGTGTATGCTCAAGACCTAGCAGGGACATAATGTTGTGGTTCTTCCTAAGCTGCAATTGAGAAATTTAGGCAGAAATCTGTAGTGGACCTGGAGACCTTGTAGCCCCCTACAAGGATAAATTCACCTTCCCCTCTTCCTCCTAGAGCAACTCCTCTGACACCTGTACATGACTTGGTGAGCACCTTACCTGAGCTGTCGGATCCCGTGGTAGATACAGTATGCCATATTGCATGGACACACAAACATCACTGCTTGAATATTAAGGCATCTTGAACAGCCAACAGACAGAAATTGGCCCATATGCTTTGTACCTTCTTCCCTGGCTAGATGTCTAACTGTGTGCAGAAGGTTTTGAACACAAAGAGAAACATTCTGTTAAAAATGTAATTACCATTTGTTTTTCAAGATATAGTATCCCATTATTTTTTCCAGAGAAGTGAAATTCAATAAGATTACAACAGAATGTAGTCCAACAGTTACCGTACTTTCAGAGCATTATTTAAGCTACAGAATTTCTTAATGATTAGAAACATATGTAGGAAAAATCACATGCAAAATGAGAATGACTGGAGACAATTTTTCCCCCCCAAACACTTTTTTTTTTTTTCCAATCAAGTAACAGCTCATCTACCACGGTAATTCACCTCACAGTCTTCATGGCTAGGAGGATACTACAGGTGGATGCTTTGGTGAAATATCGACATACATCAATTAAGTCAATGTGGCCACTCTGATTCATACCGAGGAGTACATAGCTTCTGTTTTTTTCCCCATATATCAGGCACAAAAGAGCAATACAACTTTCATCCCTGGCAAACAGCAATGGATTTAAGTCTCTTACCACCCTGATTTGCATTGTGAGACCATGTTCTAAGGGGCTTTCACCTGCAGCGGCTGCTTCGCCATCCAGTTCAGGTCCTAACGGCAATGGCAGCTCTGGATACTCATGTCTCTTGAGAGCTTGGTTCACTGAAACAGCAGAAATCTATAGGCTTTTTTTTCAAAAACGGAAAATGAGGAATCACCAGAGTCCTGGGGGAGTCAAACCTTCCAGATCAAGCTTGGACCAGGCGCATCTGAACGTACCATTTCTGCTGCCCTTAGTGTGACTTTACCAGGACTTAAGTGACCCATGGGGGCTCAGGTTCCTCTGAGAAACCGGCTGCAACCCCAACACCAGGGAGGAGATGCTGTACTGACTCCTCTGCATTTGTGGACAACACCAACATGCCTCCTGTTTTGCATCTTCTCTCATTTCTACCAAAATGTAGCTGCAAGTATTCTCCATGTTTTTTCTGAGAATCTCCTTGAATTCTCACATACTAACTCCTGGCCATGACTGAGTTTCCAGCATCAGTTAAAGCTGCAAGAGAGACAACTGAGACCACAAAGGGGTGCACGGATGCATGGTGTGCGTTAAGCCAGGTGGGGTGAGTACTCCTGCGAGTTGGCCAGTGGGGCAATCCAGAAGAGATCCCAGGAAATATGATCCAGCACCCGTCTTTTATAGACATAAATTTCTCTGATGTTGACGCCAGTTGCAGTAAAGAGATTTTGTTCACACTCGTTAACCCAGTAAGGAAAGGAGGCTGCAAAAAGCACTGCTGAGAGCACTCGCTCTGCCCCAGAACCCGAGTTTCCTTCTCATTTTTGGTCCTTGGGCCAAGCCTTTTCCCTCCACGCAGCCAGGGACTTCACTGGCATCCACCCCATCATGCAATGACCCATCCTGCAAGACAGTCCCCATGAGGGTGTATTGAACCAGCAGATTTTGGGGTGCATCTTGCTGCAATGTCCACGGCAGCCATCCGCGATGCCTGGCATCCGTGCAGCTCCCATCCCGTAGCTCATGCTCTTTGCAAGTGGCAGCATGGCAATGCCATACCCCAGCGCTCTTCCTCCAACTTGCAGCAAACCTCTAAAATATCCTCCTTCCTAAGATGCACCTTTTCAGTATTCACAGAGAAGAGTACAGTCACATATTCCTCTCAAAGCCACAAGGACTTGACTAGAGCTAAAATGTCATTTATGTACATATCACAAGCGTTTTTCTAGGCACAGATGTCTTTCTGGTGCCAATATGCTGTTTATGTACTTATCTGTCACAAGCACATGTCTACATACATATGCCCTGCTGGCAGAGGCACAGAGCATTTTGAAACTCTTATTAGACTGCTAATGAATAATACGCATACAAAGGAGAAAACAGAAGGTGGATCTATCAGGAACAGCCTCTTTCTTAACTACCTTTTAATTGTAGGAGAGGAAGAAAAGAGATGAATTTTGATATGTTGGCATCTGCAAAGGCCTGGTTAGCAGCATCAAATGCAATCATTTTAAAAGCGGATTTTTCACAGGTTTGGGTATTTTGAGGGGGGGGATTTTTTTTCAAAAAAAAAAAAAAAAAACCTACAAAATTTTGACACTGAGAGTATTGCAGATCCTGGTGCCAATGATGTACGATAGTGTGATTGTCACCACGGAATGCTGAAAAGCCAGAGCAGCTGTTTGGCATATTGACAGTGCGAATCCGGAACGTTTTAAATGCAAATGACAGTATTCAATTGATCGCACGAAAACAATGGGTCATAGCCTTACCTTTCCTTGGCTGCGCTCTGCATAATCAGCCTGCAAATCTGGGCACAATAGTGATATTGTCCCCATCCTGGGGACTTTGTTCCCCTTTATGCAGGGGTCCATATGATGCTGCTTTTATTTTTGGGGTATGCAGCGCTATGCTGAAGAAGAGGTGCCATTTGCAGTGTCCTGGGCACGGGGCTATGATGAGATGGAGTAAAGGGGTACAGTTTGCTCCAAATCCACTGTGTCCTGAGTGTCAGCCTATTCTCCTTTGCTTCCAGCCTTTCCATCATGCTCTTTAATCATTCCCAAGGGTGGCTGGCTTTCTGCCTGGCTCGTCTCCGTGCTACCCTGCTGCAATCAATATGGCAAGCAGGGATGAGCAGGAGGAGGCATCTTCTCACCGGAGTAGGACTTTGCAGGAGGGCAGGCAAGCAGGTCCACCAGCTGCAAGCTTAGCATGGGAGGCCAACCAAAACTCGACGGCAAAGCTGGCGTGTTGGACCCAGCTCATGTGTGTGACCCTCGTGCAGCAGCCGGGATCCTGTGGAGAACTTCCTCCTGCTCCCGCCCTGCTCCTACTCCAAGAGCAAGCAGGTGCCTCCTTCCCAAAGGAATATCCAGCGGTGACATTCCCAGTGACAGCAGGTTTCTGCAGGGATGGAAAGTGTGTCCAGTTCTGGGCTCCACAGTACAAGAGGGATGTGGAGCTGCTGGAGAGAGTCCAGCGCAGGGCTACAAGGATGATCAGGGGCCTGGAACATCTGCCCTATGAGGAGAGGCTGAGGGAGCTGGGCCTGTTCAGCCTGGAGAAGAGAAGGCTGAGAGGGGATCTAATCAGTGTATATAAATACCTCAAGGGAGGGAGTGCAGAGGACGGGGATGGTCTCTTTTCAGTGGTGGCCACTGATAGGACTAGAGGAAATGGCCGGAAACTGAAACATCAAAAATTCCATAGGAACTTAAGGAAAAATTTCTTAACAGTGAGGGTGACAGAGCACTGGAACAGGCTGCCCAGAGAGGTTGTGGAGTCTCCTTCTCTGGAGATCTTCAAAACCCGCTTGGATGCAGTCCTGTGCCACGTGCTTTAGGTGTCCCTGCGTATGCAGGGGGGTTGGACTAGATGATCTCTAGAGGTCCCTTCCAACCCTAAGCATTCTATGATTCTATGATTCTATGAAAGGTGGCGAGAAGGGGCCTTCCTAAAGAGGAGACTCCAGGAACCCAAGGTTTTGCCCTCTGAAGGGCTGCTACAGGCGCCATCAAAAGCTTCATGCTTCTCAAACCTATTGAGAACTCCAAGGCTGGCCATGCTAAACTGAGGGCAGCTCTAGCCACCTCTGCATATCTCTGCCCTTAGCTTTTTATTTTCAGGGCCTGAATGTGCTTGGGATGTGGCACAAGATGTGCCAGAAACCGAATCCTGCAGAGAAATAGGCGAGACTGGCAGGACACTGTAGCAGCAACGCGCTGGCTGGCACCTGACCCACTTCATGCCCGCATCTCTGCTGTCTCAGCACTGGGGCATAGCTCCAGTTCTGCAGGATCCTGTGGGCAGGATCTGGCTTCCACCAGGAATATGAATGTCTGGACACAGCTTATTTTACCAGTCCGCAGCGTGTTTCTGTCTCCTTTTTTTGACTTCTTCCTCCCTTCTTCTTGCAGTTTCCCAGCTGCAAGCTCTCTGGGTCAGGCACTGCTTTTATGATCTCCTTGGCCATGGGCTATGTGCTGTGATACAGCTTTAAGTGTTTTTGCAGTCCAAACCAGGCATAAATATCTGGAACTGCCAGGCAGGCAGAGGGATGTCTACAAGATGTAGGTGCTCAGATTTGCTCCTGGCAACATAAGGGTGAGTTGAACATAACGAAACACTGATGATCTTGAAATGTCTGAGGTGGGCTCTAAATGGTGGTCCCCTTGCACTGCAAACTGAGGTCCCTCCAGGGATTTGTCAATTAGAAATAGTTCCTTTCTGAAACGCAGAGGTCCACAAGAAAATGGACATGGGAGTCCAGATCACTAATGTTATCTTTTTTATGAGGAGTCTTGCTTGGAGGTTACACCATTTTTTTCAAGCTTTCCTGATCTTTTCTGGCAATCTGGGCTGCTCATTATTCATGTGTGTGAAAATCAAGTGACTTTTCTGTAAGGCTAAACCTTCTGTATTTTGTTGCTCAGCCTTTCAGTCTCTGAAGGAAGGCAATGAATAGCAAATAGCTTCATTATTACCTTTGCCTTCCTAAGATAAATCTGTTTACCTATAAAATGGACAAACTAAAAAGCAATCAGCCAATAGAAATAATTAGTTACAATGCAGGCATTTGACTTGCTTAGGCTCTGGAACAGGGCAGTGTCTTGCTTAGCTTGAGCTCGTTGCTGATGGATGCTCGGTGAAAGGTCCTGGGGACTATGTACTCAGCTAGGCACTGAGGAGATAAATAGTGATTACTTTAGGAAGACATTGCTCAAGTCAGCTCTGTAAGAAATTCATCACCAGCAGCATTGGCATCGCCACATGAGCAGCGTTGTAGGGAAGCCGAACCGTAAAAAGTAAAGTCAACTAATGGAATATCACATACCACAAGGGAGAAACTTTCCTATTCAGCAGGCTTTTATCTAATTACAATAAATGCTTATATGGGGGGATTTAGCAGCAAACTACAGAGTCTTTGCTTTTTGCAAAGTGAACCAAACCAGCACAGGTTGGTAATGGAGAAAAGCTTTTATCAAACTACACTAGGCTGGCAGGCAATGCCCTGAGTTTGCCCTCAGTTGTGACGGACCGGCCTTTTGTGCCTGTCCAAGGGCCAGCGGCCCAAACATTTGTCTTTGGAGGTAAATCCAAGGCTTGTTTCTGTGCAGCTTCAAGTCACCCTGACACTTCATCCGCATGAAGCCCACAGGTTCTGGTAATGGGTGGTTTATTCCTCAGATTAGAGGAATAAACCTTCAAAAAGAGATGCTGCATTGAGGTGGGATGGGCTGTGCTTGCCTTGAGTGATTCTGGGGAAGTCCTGCACGATGGCCAGGGACTGCTCTGTCCTTGCAGTAGAAACTTTCTTCAAGACCCGAATGGTAGAGCAACACCGTCATCACTGGTCCAGGAATGCATGTGTTTAACTTCATGTTCAATATAAAGACAAAAATTACAAATTGCCATCTTGCTTGGTGCATTGGAACAAAGCAGAAGATGCCTTTTTTCTTGCTAAGTGGAGGGTCTGATCTCATTCTACCACAAGAAAAGTGATAACAATAAAACTACTTCGCCACTGTCATTTGTGATGACAGACCAGTAGAATTTTTCTAATCTTCCTCCTGCTGGCAAACGGTAGAAGGCAAAAGTCTTGTGGAGACAGAAGGAATAAAAACAAAATGTCTTGCAGGAGCCTGGAAAACTTTCCCAAAGCTTTTCTTTTTAAATTTAACCACATGATTTACAAGCTTATTATTAGTTCCCCTCCTCCCTCACATAAAAAGAGAAATGTAAAAAGTGCAGATTAACACATTTTTGGATATCTTCCAAACTCTCAATTCCTCTACATAAAGGATTATTTTGACAAATCAAAGATTGTTTTGGGGGGGACCTGGAGAAGTGCAAATTTGTGCTGTCTTTGTCGGAGAAATGATACAGCTCTTAGAAGAGCACTTACTTGTATCTCTCAGACAATTAACACAATTATAGGGGGATGAATCCAATCCGGCTTCTGATATATCTGCAATAAAATACTGGTTAGTGATTCCTGAGATTTTTTTCCGTACTGATCAAACATGGGCTGGGACTTGCCACAGGTTCCTAAGTCTTTGTCTAGTAATGACTTGGAAGCTACAGACTCTTTGGTAAAGGGAAATCTTGGGAGGTGGTGGGAGGCCATCTCCTGTGAGGTTTTCCACTGAGGCAATTTACTTGGTGGTAGTTTATTCTTAATTCTCAATCAATCTGCTGCTTATCCACACTTTTTGGGTTTCCAGATTGCCCGAGAGTTGTTTTTTTTTTTTTTTTTTTTTTTTTTAAAGTATCCAATAGTGAGCAACACCTGCGTTGCACTAAGGGTGGTGCATTTCCAGAGCCACCTCTGAACTGGTGGCCAAAAGTCAACATAATGTGAGAGCATCCATAATGGTATGGTAGAGAGCAATAGTCTGACTGAATTGGGTTTTCCAGCAGGTACCTGAATCCTGCCATTTCATGAAGCCACTTCATTAAGTGAGAAACTAGTGCAAGGAACTTCATTTCATGCCCTGGGTGCCATGACCCCAGACCCACCACCAGAATTCAGAACAGCCAAAAATCAGCAGTCAGAAAATTGGAAACATCCTTGCATCGCTCACCTTTGCAGCACTCAGGTGGATGCAACACAGTGGCACCCACCAGGTCTTCGCTCTGGGATGCGCACGCAGGGTTTCCCAAGTGGCTCTGGCCACACGTCACAGTCTAGCCCAGCTGGGAAGTTATTTAACAGCTGGGAAAAGGCAAAGGGAATGGGAGACTGGAGCAATTGCTGTGCACCCAGCAATGACTTCTTGTGGCCTCAGAGCCCACGGTTGGGTTGATGGATGAAAATGTGCACTGTCAAGGTAAATGGGTCAGTGGAAAAAGTGCCCAGAGTGGTTCAGAGAGGCAATTTAAGAACAAATCAAATCATTGTGTAAGAAACAATTATCCCGAAATGGAATGGAATACATATATATATATATACACACACACACATATATATATCTCCACTTAAAGGCAATCTTCATAAACAGGTTGAACAAGATTATGAGACTGGAGGAACAGATGGGAAAATGGAACAAACAGATGGAAAAACTCTATTTCTGAAAAAAAAAAATCTATTTGTAAAGCTATAGCTGCTTTGAATGAATGTTTCAAAGCTACAGAGCTCAGGCACAGAAAATTCATAACAAGGCCATAAATTCGTATATCTGAGATCAATGGAATGGCAGTTCTTCCAGGCAGGTTAATAGTATGTGTTGTTCAAACACCCTCATCACATGGATTATTTTTCCATGCATATACATCCATGTGAGTTCTTTGCTGAACTTAAGAGGCTGCATCTCATTCACTTTACAGTTAAAAAAAAAAGGTAAGCTTTTCAATACCCATGGAAAAGAAAAAGAGCAGTTTCTTTCTGCTTTCTATAATCAAGCCACAGGAAAGGATGAATCTGGTCTTACCAGGCTCAGAAGTCCTACAGACAAAAATGGGAGGAGGAGAAATTCCCATGGCTCAGTCCATCAGCTTTAAGAGAAGCTAAAAGCAACTCCTTTAGAAAACTCCTATCCAGCTGTCCTTGATCAACTGTCCTTGCAGCTACAACAGTGAAGATCAAGGGAAAAGAAGGCAGAAATCTCCGGTGCTACTTTGTCTTCCCCCCAAAGCAGGAAGAAGCTTCACTCGCAGCAGCCACGCTGGGATCTGTGACACAACCTTGCAGGAGGACGAGCTCACTGAGCTGCTCCCTGAAGAAACTACATCTAGCACACACGTTATACAGTATTCCTGGATGGAGATGGACAAGGGACTTAGAGCAAGAGTTTTCAGCAGCGAACGTGTTTCAGAAGCTCTCCCTGGGGTAAACGAGTTCAGTGACCTCAGAGCAGCAACTTGCATTAACCACAAAACCACAACCAAGAAGTTTCACACAAGGTGCCCCTGCCCGGCGGACTCCGGAGATGGGTGCTCAGGTCAGGCAGGCAGCGTGAATGGGTGATGTTTGGCCATCTTGTCTTTAGCCTCTCTGAATCTCAGTTTCTCACCTGTAAGAGGGAATATTAGATGGGCTCCCGCTCACTGGGGAGAGGGGAAGGTTGACTTTCAATTCAGTGCAGTCAATACCCAACGAGAGCATGGGAGGAAATGCAGCCAACCTCATACAGCGCTGGGTGCTACGGTGGGCGACCACCCACCAACTGGGTTTTGCTTCCTTGCTTATTTCAGCTCTTTTTTTTTTTTTTTTTAAATTGATGCCGGGCTCTTGAGGACTCCGTCCCATATCTGAGTCTTAGCAGATTTGCACACATGTTTTAGTGCATGTGTCTCTGGGACTCGTAAAAGCGTCTTTAGCATCTAAGTTCCACTTCAAGGAGGGCCTGTCAAAGACGGGCGCTAATGTCATTAGCAGGTTACAAGGGGGGAACAAGAGTGAATTTGCGCCAGATCCTCATTTCCATAATCTTGCCTCTACATCCTAGTTGTCAGCTCTTAACCTCAAATCCTTAACCTCCAAATCTGTGGCGTCGCTGACCTTGGGGATTTGTCTTCAAACTGATTTCAAGTTTCAGGGAATCTAAATTCGGCTCCCAGTGACAGAAGACAAACTTGGTCTTTGCACCCAAATGTGAAAGACAGGCCCAGAGTGCAAGTGAAATCTTGCAATCATTTTTTCAAGCCATCTGCCCATCTGCAGTCCCATAACAATGTCAGTGCGGTGCTGGCGTCCTTCTCTCTCTCTCTTGCAGGAATAAAGAAATTACCATAAACAAAGCAGATCAAGGGTCTATTTAAGCCAAATGTGGCCAAGATACATTGCTTCAGGAAAAAAAAAGGCGGGTGGGGGAGACAGGGAGAGATAAAGATGCTACAGGGGAAGCATCTTCCTACCTCAAGCTTGGCTAGTGACACCGGGCAGGACCAATTTTGTCTTGCATGGTGCTGGGTCCTTAAACGTAGGTACTGTGCAGCAAGCTGGCTGGGCACCTAGACAGAAGGATTTGTGGCTGTGATAGCAGGTTTAGATGAGCAGTGAGAGCTCAGCTGGTCTCCATATGAGAAGGAAACAAGGGAGAAATGAGGTTAAGTGCCGCAACATCTAGGTCAGTATGAGGCATATAAAAGTATTGTGAGAAGCCATGAAGCTAGATGCCTGGGTATGTCTTCAAGGGTTACGAATAAATGAACACGTGGAGAACAGATCCACTGCACCAAAGGCATCTGCTTCAGCCAAATATTGCCCAGCTTGAGTTGGTGAGGAGAGGAAGGAGAGAGCAGAAAAAGCAGGAAAAAAACCGAAGGTGAGAGTGAGCCAGGCAGAAAGGAGGCAATGCCTGGGCAGCAAGTGGTGCAGGGATGGATTAGAAAGCAGGTTTCTAGTTTGCTGCTTTTGGCTGGGGACCCCTGCAGACCCGCACGGTGACGATGGCTGCAGCGTCGTGGGGGCTGGCCTGCACTGCCGAGGGGGAAGGGGATCCACGGGAGCCTCGCGCTCATTATTTTTATGTTCAGCTGCCTAATTACCACGTGTCAGCTGTCTGCTGGAAGGAACCAAGTACCATGGCCTCTCGTTTGGGGATTTATAGCGATTAATGGGCCTGGAGGGAATGGCTAACGAGGAAACGTTACAATCGGTAAATAGGCATCACCGTGCACTGAGTAAGCTGGGGGATGTGACAAATGAGCCTAAGTACGCGAAGGATGTAACTGCCTCAAAGGAATGGCCCTTGGGAGGCCAGGGGGACCTGCACGAGGAGCAGGAGGACGGGGCAATGCAGGTGTGATCCCAAGGAAAAGCCCAAATTAGCAGCCACAAGGAACTGAGCAAGAACCACGCTCCAAACTGTTCTGAGCAGTCTTGGACAGACTTGGAGGAACAAACTCACGCTGACCTGGCACCGAGAAACGTCTACAACCTTATCTCCTGCTTTCTCTCATGTCTCCTAGGGAGCCACCACGATGTGACGGCCCCGTGTTGGGTGGTGACCATGGCAGTGCGTCTTACCTCAGAGCTTCAAATATACCGAGGTACCACAAAGCTTCACTTAGTTCATTTCTTATGCAAAAAATCACTTTGGGGTTGACTGTTAATTAATACAAGAATATTATTGAATCAAACAGCTTTACTATGTGCTTAAGACTGCTACTGGCTCATTGTCCATGTATAGTAACATCTCCAGATTTATCCTTAAAAAGAAAAATACAACAGGAGACGACATCATGGAGTGGGATAGATTTGGGAGCTACCTTCTCTTGTATTTCTATGTAGATTCACAGCCAGATCAGATCTTCTACAGATCTCCTTCAAAAGCTGGTAACAAGAAAGTGCTTTAACTTTTGCTCTTTTGAAAAATCCCGACAATTTTAGTAAATTCCGCTCAAACCGATTAAATCATTCAAAGTATCAGGAGTTAAGGAGGAAAAGCAACAGCCTCTTAACTTTCTTGGTTTAAAAATCTCATTGAAATCATCTGGCAATCACTGGTCTGCTAAATCTGTCCACCACCAGCATCAGCTGATTACAGCATTCACTGAGCAGCCTACAGTAATCCTTTGTGTTAATGTCCCCGTCCTTATAATAAGAAACGAGAATCCTGGATTCAAATATTTTGAACTTTGGGTCAGGGGAAATCTAGAATTATGCCTGCTGCAGAATTCTGAAATTTGAAACCGTTTGTACCTGCCAGATCAAAACCCTCTCTTAGTATGGCTTTCCCATTTTATTTCTAGTACAGCAACATTATTCAAATCTCAATTGAAAGATGCAGCTGTTTCTATTTTTGGTGCATATCTGCGAAAGAATAGGAAACAAGCAACAGTTCTGCATTGTGCTTGGAGATCAGCAATATTCTCTATGGAAGATTTTTGTCACTCACTGGAAACAGAAGGCAGGAGAGTAATAGCATAGGTGCTTCTGCCCATTAAATAAGATGTAATGGGCCATAATAACATGTTTTCTCCACAATAGAAGTTTCAGAAAGCTGCCAACAATTTTCAGAGGACCCAGAGCTAGATCATAGATGAGGCTGCAGTTATGGAAGAGGTGCTTTTTCTTTTCCAGCCTATCTAAATGCTAAAAGAAAATTGCTTATAAAAAAAATACACTTATCAATCAACTCATCTTCAAGGGAAAGATCAAATCATCTAAATACCTCTTTGTCTTGGGTAGTGTATGCTATCCAAATCCTATATAAGGAACAGTGAGAAAGCAATGAAAGAATCTCTTAAAGTATATTATCACTCAGCCTGTGCATTAGCAGATTTTTAGGCCTTAACAAAAAGGCAAGATGAAGCAAACGGAGAATTCTTGGTATCCCAGAAGAAAGCCCAGATCCTGTGGTTTCAGGAGCCACTCGTACCCCTGACTATATCAAGCTCATCTAATCAGATCCGAATGTGCTCTATGGGGTGAGACTACACGTAAATTTTCCGCAAATGATCATGAAAAAAAAAAAAAAAAAGAAGAAGAGTGAAAGAAGGCATGACAGCGGGAAAGTGTCGCTTTTCCCTCTGCCGATGGATTCAAGAGGAGCCACGTAGCCCCACGCGTTTGCTGTTAG
The DNA here is from genome assembly GCF_000705375.1 of Tinamus guttatus. The sequence continues at coordinate 218,977 of NW_010587517.1, read as the reverse complement.
GATGCACGCGTTGCCTGGCAAATATCTGCAGTTACTCCTCAGCATACTGATGAAGACTCCAGGATTTAGCAGCCTGGAGACTGTCCAGTTCTTGTCACTCCCAGCCGTGGCGGGGAGGACGGTCCTGCTGGCTCCATGCTGCGAGTGAGCTGCTGCAGGACGCTGGTGGCCCCTGTCCTTGGCCACCCTCCCAGCATGTCCTCCACTCGGCCTGGCTCCTCTCTTGCCCTAAAGGCTGTAGGACATGAGCAGGACATGACAGGGATCTGCAGCACACAGAAGAATAGAGAACCACCAGGCAAAGACAGATGCCTAAGAGCCTTATGCAACCAACCCTTCATAAGGCCAAAATCAAAGCAAACCCCTCAAATCCCCCAGCTGGAGATCCTTCTTGCTGCTGTTAGTAGGAATTACCCTTTTCTTCCCTCCAAAATCTATGCATTAGTGGCACCTCCACTGCTTTGGGATCACCACAGTACCCAAGCACATCCCAACACACTTGGGGGCAGGAAGTGTGATTGTCCACATTGTACTTGCAGGGCAATAAGGCACATGGAGGTGACGTTACTTGCCCAGTGTCATGCAGTGAGTTCACCAGGAAGCAGAGAAGAGACCCCGGATTTCTTGACTGTCAGGACCATGCTCTGCCCACACAGCCATTACTTAACTTTTGAGGAAACTACCCAGTGAAGTACACAGAAACTCTTGGCTTGGAAAATACAATTTTGGTAAAATAAAGCTATTTCAAAAGCTGATCTATTTTTGCATGATAGATCTAATTTCCACACCCAAATGCACATAAGCAGTCCACCAAGCACAGCCTACCTGCTGACCTTATGTTCCCCTTGGGTTGTTTTTGCCCACACAACTGGTGTTCTCCTGCTTTCTGAGCTGTTAGGGTGTCTCACTCATCAGTTTGGCTAACATACAGCTGAGCTACTTTACCTCCTTTTCCTTTTCCTTTCCCTTTTCCTTCTTGAAACCTGTGAGCAGGAACTTCTTACCCTTCTGGGCTATTCTGCAAAGGGACAGATGAAAAAGGGGCAATAAAAGGGACTAACTCCTCACTGTTTATTTTTTAAGGAGAGGAGGGGAGGGGAGGAGAATTGCTCAGGAGCTGCAGGTGAGCTCTCACAGGCAGCCACAGGATCACTCTGCATTTAAGAGTCCTGCAGGGCTTTGAAAGCAAATCAAAACCACCTGTACTGCCAACCTTTCACCGCTGTCTGAATAGTAATGATTCTTATAATTAATTTTTCAAAAAAATCAGGTTACATACTCGCCTCCCTCATTTGTAGACATCAACATACTAACCAGCTTCTTCATCAGCTACTTGACCCACTTGACAGGCCAGAGGAACAGCAAAGTCACTGCAGATTCCTCCTTTGCTCTCCCTGCAGCAGAAACAGCCATAGGAAGGCTGGCATTCTCTCCCCTCCATAAAAATGGTTCAAAAGGCAAATTTTACAAATGGGGAGTTTCTTTAGTGCTCCCCAAAAGCAATGGGAAGTATTGTACTAAAGTCAGACCCAAACTCACCCCCAGCAGCAGCCCAGCACTCTGCTTTTCAGCCACATTAACACTGGGTTAAATGATGAAAAATAAAACACCTAGTTAAAACATTCAGTATTCTACCTGCCATCAATCAATTCATCCCAAAATGAAATATTTAATCTCAATTTTCCCAGTGATAGCTATATCTTGGAGGTTGTGTGTAAGGTCTTTTATATATACATATATATATATATGTATATATATTTTTTCACAGAAAAAAAATTCAATGTTTTTTGAATCGACTTTTTTTTCTCTGTTGGAAAATGACAGGATGGAAAATCCACAGCTATCTCTACTTATAACACATCATGGTTAGGTGTGTGTGCATAGCATTTAGCACAGCATAAAACATAAAAAATCACATAACACATCCAGGTGGGTGTACATATGGCATGGGCACAAAATAAGTTTTAGAAACAAAGTTTGAGGACATGGAAAGTATCAAGAAAGGAGTGTTAAACAGCATTCAGATGAGGCTGGAGAGAAGCATTTTTCTTGAAATCAGGGAAGGTTAAAATATAAAAAAAAAACAGTGTGCAGGTGTTGCAGATTGGAGGTGCTTTCAGTTATTAGGAAAAAAAACACAGAAAATAACAGTCATTTGTGCAGAGGGAAAAGCATCCAGGTCTCACCAGGGGGGAAGTCAAAACTGAGCAGGTCCTAAGTGCAACTGGTCAAAAATGCCAAGTGCTTTCCCCCCTTTGCCTGAAAATGTCATTTCTTCAAAATTTTTTGGGCACATGAAAATTTCAATAGCACCAACGGCAACAACAGAGTTCCCCATATGCTGCGTTGTTTACTTTTGAGCGGAATTGCTGACAGATTTTCGTTTGGACATGTGTGATTTTAAACATTCTTCCGCCCTTTGGTTCAATGAGATCTTTTAGTGCTCCCAGCTCCTGGCGTGATGCAGAGCACTCCTGGAAAATGCTGGCGTTTCCTGCAGCGCAGGGAAATTCCCATCTCTGGTGCCTGGTGCCTTGGGCAGCAATGCAAATAGGTGTCCAAATCCATATCAAAGCCCCCTAAAACAATGCCTGAACCTGGGGGAGGAAAAATCTTCAGCAGACCACACACAGAGGCACCTATTATGGACCAAAAATATTAGAAACCAGAATTATTTGCCAAACATTCCAGGATTATTACAGTTAATATGGATTGCTGTTTGTTTGCGTGCCTGCTTTTTGAGGGTAAACATGGAGAATCAGCTAAATTAGGCCGGTTCTCAGGGTGTGCCGAATCATCCCCACTTAGCATCAGCCCAAGGGGGGGATTTTCACCAGCCCGGCTGCTGCTTCCAGCGAAACGGGGGCCGCTGCAGCAGTTGAGTCCTGAGCGCTGCCACCGGGAGCTCTCAGCTGTGGTTACCAGCTGGGCTCTGCAAGTGACACTTTCCAAAAATCCCATCTGCTGCATCGGAGGCTCCCGTAGCCAAGAATCTGCTACTTACTGCCACAAAACCGCTCCGCATTTTCACAGAGGTAGCTACGAGCATTTACATTTTGGGAGGGACAACGAAGGTGTATTTTAGCAACTGTTATTTTCGGTGTTAAAAGAAACACTCATCCCCCTGGGGCAGTGCTGCCTTGTCCTGTAGGAAACCTACCCCGCTCATGTTTAGATGGGTGCCCTTGGCTAAACAGCACTATGGGCCAGCTCACAGCTTTTTTTTTTTCCTTTTGCTTTTTTTTTTAACATTTTGCATCTGTTCTATGTCTCTGATTGATGCCTTTGCCTTCAGCTTGAGCCTCTTCTCAAATTGAAGATTACAGGCAGAGACCAGCCAGCTGAGACTCATGTCCCCCTGGCCTTGAGATGTTCAATGGGTAGAGAGCCACACTGGAGCTCATGGTCTGGATTCCTGTAGCCTGGAGAAAAGCCAGTGACCAGAGCAGGATTTATCCAAGCTACCTGAGGCATCAACCCAACAGGAAGGTGGTCCATGCGTCATGAGCACTTACAGGTCTTAGAGGGCAGGGAGTGCAGACATCAACATCGGGAGGTGACTCCTGGTTTACAGCATTGGCTGGTCCAGACGTCCAATCTTGACTGTGCTCCAGAGTGGTGATTAGGTCTGCCTGAACTCGGAGCTTGGCTGTCCTGGGAGTATTAAATACTCTAGAACAATTCGTAAAGATTATTAGATTAGCGGTGCATCCGGCCTGACCTCGCACAATGGAGCTTCGGAAAATTTGAAGCAGAAAACAAGAGCTTCCAAGCAAAGAGAACAATAGCAAGTTCTCTCTAAGAACAAAACACAGCAAATATTAAAACTGGACGGGAATCAAAACACTGGATCCCAACAGCATAGCAGGAACTTTTAAAAATTAACAAAGCTGAACTCTGATGCGCATCCTGATTTTGCAAATGGGCATTTCAGAAGTAAAAGTGTGGCTATAGACATCTCAAGACCTTCTGCTTTTCAAAGTCTGGCCTGATATTCGAATTCTGAGATTTGGGGCAATCTCTGTTAACTACTCTAAGAGATGGCACACGATTATCCAGTATGATAACCTGAAACACTACCTTAAAACGCAACCCAGCTTCCCTTTATACTACACCTTTCCCCAAACATCTGTGAAAACCTAATAGCAGTGGTGATCTTGCTTGGTTATTTTGATAAAGCAGCTTAGCATGGTGGCATCTTTGGGAGTATCTGTCAGGCAAATGGATCCTGTTTTGGGAATGGAGCGGAGGAAGGGGGAACAGGTCTATCAAGGGGGCACGGTGAGGGTCTGGTCCTCTCTGCTTTAGTTGTCTGCTTTTAGTCTACAGCCAGGTGTCTGCTAAAGCTCCTCAAATCTTTGGGTATCCTAGAGACAGCCAAGAGAGTTCGTGCATGCAAAAAACCAGAAATAATCCAGCTCTGAAAATCCATCCTGTTTACGTGATACAGTTTGAACACCCAAAAACCAAAGCAACAGACTTTATTTCTCCCATAAAAAGGCAGACCTTATACTCACGAATAGTATACGCTTTAAAAACTAATCACAGGGAACTGATGAAGCATGCTAGCCTGGAAAAGAAGGGGAAAATAAGAGAAATAAAAGTAAAATCCAGCTGAGTGAATTCTGGTGTTATTTTGTGAGCTACTACTGGGCTGCTAAGAGCCAAGGATGCAGTTAACTGTCTCGAAACCTGCTCTGGATATTGGGGCAAAATGCTTCTGTGAAGATGTATGGAAGCAAAAGCTCGGGCTTGAGGGAGCCCAAGCTGGTGCAAAGCGGGTAGGGTGCACCGACCTGGGAAGAGAGGGTGCATCACTCATATGGGCATGGGCAACCTTCACCCTGTAGCTAATGGCATCACAACATGAAAAGGAGTGCTAAAAAACTGCTGCTCTTCAGAAAGTATTGGGAAAGAATACTGAGGATTAATGCAAATAGCTTGGAAGGCTGCAAGGAGAGAAACTAGCTGACTCTTCCCAAACATGGGCTACTTTTCTCCAATATCAAGCTGGAAATGCTGTGGGGCATGAGAGCCAAGCAAGCAATAACTCCTTGGATAACGAGGCCTTAATTAAAAGTTAAATTGTACCTATGTTAAAAATGCATAAATAAATTAAAAGTACGGGGCGGGGGGGTCACATCAGTCATGGAGGTCATGAAATTGTATGACAACTATCAAATGCAGAAGGGTGCAAAAGACAGCGGCTCCGCATGCGCTCACTAGCCCATGCTGCAAAAACACTTTGCGAGATGCTGGAACAAGGTGAAGGCTCTTTGTAAAGTCACAAAGAGCAACGGCAAAGAAAGGGAGTAAAGGAAAGGCTGAGGGCTCTGCTCTTCTGTAGCAGGGGATTTACTCAGGGAAAATGCCCGATTGATTCCAAGAGATAGATTATATTCAATCCACAGTAAGGCCCTGCTGCCCCTTTTTGCTCCCCCAACAGCTCCTGCTAAATCTGATCTGGAGGAAAACTCTTTCCTCAGCCCAAATCTGGCACTCATTTCACCCCGAATGTATAATCAAAACATGCCAGCCAGCACTCGAGATGTTTTTCTTGAATACCAGCAGGAGCAATAACACACCATGTTCAACATCCCATCGACAGCTGCTTCGGAGAAAAGCAGGGAAAAAAAGTCTGAGGCACCAAACTTAGCACCGGGGCCATGGGGAGAGCCACGATTAGCTGATTTGTGTAATTCCCAGAATTATAGAAGACAGGACCCGCTCCTCTCTTCCTGCAAGTTTTTTCCCTTTAAAGGACAGCAGATTATGAGAACAGTAGTAAGAAAAAAGAGAAGCCACAAAGGAGAGAGCATCTCTACACAGCGAGCCAGGTGTGCTCCCCTGCAAGCTCTCCATTAGGGAGAAAGGACATGGCCACCTCCACAGCGCTGATCTGGCCATGGGGTGTTATTAGCCCACTTGCCTTTGGGGGCTTTGGATATGGATGCTAATTAGAGCCCAGAAAATGTCTTAATGAACTTTCTTCCCCTCTTGGCTTCGGCTGGAGCCCTGTGAGCGCTTTACACTTGGAGGGGAGGCCAACGTGCAGCTCCTCGTGGTCCTGAGGGACGGTGGTGCTTTTGGGACTGGATTTAAGGCATTGAGTACAATACGTGGGTATTCCCTGGTGGGTTTGCAGCCAGCAGGTCTGGGCACATGGAGAAGGGGATGTTCTTCTCCCCCTCCGTGTGACAAGGGACACTTCCCTGGATCAACCCTCCTGCCCCCTTTCCCGAGATGCCCTGGGCCACCGAGGGGCACTTCCCTGCAGACACATCCCTCTCCCCCTCCAGGCCTCTTCCCGGTGGGAATGGTGAGGACAGAGACCTCCCGGAGATGCAGGTAAAACGCTGCTGCAGCCGAGATGCAGGGGCTCTTCCCAGTATATCCTTAAACAAACCCACGAGAGGAGCCAGAACCGCCCCAAACTTTCTCCTTCAGCCTGTAATTTTGAGACAACAGGCCGATCTTTTCACTCCTCCAGCGGCGAGGAGAGAAAGGCAGAGAAATGGAAAAACCCTTTATAGAAATATCAGCTGTTCCTCCTCACTCCCACCCCCAGCTCTGTTTTTTGACAAGTTAAAGTGAGGCCATAACTTATTCTGCTTTGTTCGACAGGGCTAATCACACGTGACTCTAATCACTCATGATGTTTTATTGATTTTAAGCGCATTTAATCAGAAATTGGCTCTGACTTAGATTCCTGCTAATTACCGAGAAGCAGCATTTTGAATGACTTCACAATTGGGCTGCAGATTAGAATGGACAATATGTACTAAAATAATGATTCATGCATTCAGCTCCCTGGATTTATTTTGTTTATATTGGATTTTTTAAAGACATAATTCTGCATATGGGCAAGCAGCATTTAAAACCCTTAACAAAACGGGCTTAATTTACCCGGCAAGGCTTTAGCCAGGGATGGGCTGCGCGTGGAACAGTTTATCCCTTGCAAATGTAATTCCTTCTCTGAAGGGCATCGGAGGTGCCTTGCCCTGTGTTGGAGCCCATGCACAAGTGGCTGCTGCTCCGTGGGGATGTTTCCAGCTCAGAGGACCCTTCCACACGGGTGCCATGGGCCAGCACTTGCACTTCACAGGATTGGGATCTTATACTGAATCCTGCAAGTTTTCCCATCCTCAGGCTGGGGTGGGTTTTTTGTGCTACCACCCCTGCACTGCCCTGATTCCCAGTCCTGAATCCTCCCCAAATTGAAAAAGCCTCTAGTATCCCAGCTGCTCCTCAAGGTCAGGATGCCCCAGAGGAACAAATCAGCTCCATGAGCCTGGAAAGGAAGCAGAAACTTGCATTTTGGGGGCAAATTGCTTATAGGTAATCCGGGAAAATGTTTCCACTGTTCATATAAGCAGCACCCAGCGGGCTGTAGGAGAGCCAGGGCACGACCCTTTCCCGAAGCGAGGCCGCCAAGAGCCCCCGTAGCGGGACTGGCTTCCTGCACCAAGAGGGAGCCTGGAGAAAGCAACGTGCCGGGTTCAGCCTCCGCCACACGAATCACAGCTGCCGAACCCATCTCTCAACATCAAAGTGTTGGAGTTTACATTCCCAGAAAATGTTCTCAACCTCAGGAAAAAAATAAAGCTTTCTCACTCAAAACCACATTATTGCCAGTTACACCCTGGTAAGTGTTTTCTGTTTCTTTAGTAGCCAAGGGTGTCTCATCTCCATCAGTGCAAGCGATCCACAGAATCACGGCATCGTTGACGTTGGAAGGGACCTCTAGACATCATCTAGTCCAATCCCCCTGCTCCAGCAGGGACACCTGGAGCACGTGGCACAGGGTCACATCCAAGTGGATTTTGAACATCTCCAAAAAAGGAGACTCCAAAGCAGCTTTAAATGTGACAGCGAAGTCGTGCATGCTCATGAGCAGATGTGGCCAAGCACGGTCTGTTCCGCACCCGCAACCTGCTAGAAGACAAACTAGTCTAGAGACTGCTGTGAATTTGGACTGGTAAGAAACTTTCCTTCCAAATGGAAACACAAAACTCCCCTTTCTCTCTGCACCATCTCACTTCTGCTGGAAAAGATGAAGCCGCTCTGGGGAAGCATCCTGCAGTTTTCAGCTAGAATTTTCAAGTTCTTAGTTGTAAAGTCAAAATTTTCCATAGGAAAGAAACAAAATCCTATTTTACAGCACAGCATATTTAATGTAATTCTGCCAACCCCTGATTTTCATACAAAAGAAGAGTTCAGAATGTAGAGAGTAGCCTGCAACAATCAGTGCCTGAAGAGCATGCAGCAACTCTGAAATCTCCCTTTCTGCTCCCACTCCTTCCTGCAGGTTCATGACACTATGATTCAGTGAGTGGAACTAGCTCACAAATGATGCACAACCTCAGCTTCACGGAAAGCTGGGAAATTCACCTCGGATCCACCACTGGCCTCTCGAGGAAGCAGCCTCCAGGCCTGTGGCAATTCATTTGGTGTTGAGAAGTGACAGATTTTTTTAATCTTTTAATACTGTTGCATACATAATGTAGAAATCCTCTACCCTTTAGGTAGGCCTCAGATAATAATAAATTGGCTGTGCAGTTCTTTGTCGTGCTCTTTGTATTCCCCACAATACCACTTTTTAGTACGGCAGAAAAGGATTTACAGCATCCTACCTACCCATAACTTCACTGGTCATAACAAGGAATCATCTGTTTGAGGTGAGTTCATTCACTCGTTCGTTCCTTCCTTCTTGCTCACACATTCTTTCATTGGTTCTTTTGCCCTTTCCTTTCGTTTTTCTGCTCTTTTGTTCTTTCGTTTTTCCCTCCTCATGAAAATATAGACTTTACATGTGTTCTATCTGTCTGCCATGGCACTGTCTACAGTGATATCAAGGGCTACAGAAGCTTTATATTACATGGTCTCACAGTGCTATGGCCATGGGACTTAATCATTCCTAAACTGAGTACTGGAGGAAGACTTCAAAGTCAGCTTCTCTGTTTTCAGATCCGCTTTATATCCCTTCAAAATTAGCTTGAAGGTCTTTACTAGACTTAGAATATTAAAGTACAACTGCTACCAATCCAACTTTCATTGGAAAGAGCTCTATAAACAAAGCCCCTGGTCAAAGGATGAGCAACCAGAACACACCAGGGTGCGAGTGACCTCCGAGGATCATTCAGTCTATTCCCTGGCCTGAAGACTGGCACGATGGTGCTGCAATGTCTCACTGCATGGCCTTGCTAACAGGTTACATGGCTGCTGCTTCACCCCAGCTACCCTGCCAAAGCAGGCAGGAGCTGGGGTGAAATAACAGAGCTAAAATGACAAGGTAAGGAAAACACAAATTGCTGAGGTTGGGTTTTCATCAGATAATTGATAATAATACTTCTAATCCTCAGAAAAGATGCAGTAGAAGGACGTTTCAATGGTAAGTTAAAGTTTTCAGGTCTCTCTCAAAAGACAGCACTTACTTCCTAATGTCTGGTAACACCTAATCCTGTGTTTGGGGTGGAATCACAAAAAAAGGAGACCCCTCTGAAACCAGTAAGCTGAGGTTGGTCTTCTTGAGTATTCCCAAGAAAACCCAGGCAGGGATGTCAGCCCTCAGTGCCTCTTCCATGTGTTTCAGGAAGGCAGCACGGGAAGCCCTGCGAATGGGAAGGGGCTCCTCTGTTATTGCGTGAAAGCAAGTGTCTGTCCCCCACCTAACAGGACAAATGTTCTCTCTACGTGAGGCCGGGTTTGCAGAGGGAGGTCATGTCTCCTGTCAGACTAACTGATATGGCAAGAAGATAAAAAAGAAACAGCAGAGCGAGTCTCGGAAACACTTTTCCCATGTGAAAGCCATGCAAAGGGATTCTCCATAACCTATAAACCCTGCCGTTCCCAGCGTTGCGGGGTGTAGGTGTTCACAGCCCCGAGACGTGTTGCTTTAGCATCTTTCTGAATGGACACAGGAGACAGAAAAATAAATCTGTGCTCTTCCACACTCTGCTTGACTCCACTTTCAACTTCAGAGTCTTCAGCGAGAAGTACAGCCTTGAAATTATTCTGAAGTTACAGCACCTACAAGACTTCTACCAGATGGAAACCTGAAAAAAAAGATTACTTCTCAGATGCATTGCTCATTTGTTTGGAGTAATTAGTACATGTAAAAAACAAAAATAGACCCTTTTGCTTTGATCCTCTCCAGTTGGATTCTGCGCTTGATGACCCAGAGCACATGTTTCAATATTCTGCATTTGAATTGCTGCAGCTCCCCTTCAAAACTCAACCACCTTTTCATATATTACCCACCAAAATGCTGATGGAGATAAGCCCAGAGAACACCAGTGGGTGTCAACCTGCCACAGCCTCTCACTTTGCATCATCATGGGGTAAAGAAATCATGGTTAGGCTCTCTTGCAAAATTTGAAGTGCCTTGATGATAAGTCTGTACATTCTCCTCTGGTTATTTAACCATCTATTCAGAAAAACTGAAATGAACAGCTCTAGTCTCCAATGAGCAGACACAGGGTCATTTGTGGAGCTACCACTTAAGTGGAAGCATCACCAGCAGTATCAGCAGGACATCTGGGTCCTGCATGGGTGACATTTATCTGACCACAGGGTCTTCCATGTTGTCCTGCCATTTGGGCTCCAGGCTTTTGGAGGGTGGGAATGTCATGGATGCAGTGGATACTGAATGGCCTTAAAGGCTGCAGGCTGAATGTGATGCAAACCTAAGACAAATAGATGTCCTCAATTTGTACAAAATCCAGTCCCAAATGCAACCAGCAGCAAATACAACTATTCCCTCTCCCCAAGCTCCGAGTCCTCTGCTCACGCCGGCCAGACCGACGCTTACATGTTCACGTCCAGCGATAGGTTTAAAAAAAAATCTCATTCTTTATGCTGAGCATTAAAAATGGTATCCTGAATAAGAGATTAGGGCTAATACTGTACATTATTTCCTGCAAGGGATTAATTAAATCTCAACATTTCTCAGAGGCAGTGAGCAGAAAGGAATCCATTCTTTTCAGTGAAATCTGAATTAGTAACAAGTTTCTCATTTATTTCCAAACTTGCTCCATGGTGGAATGAAATGTGAGCTTGGGATCGCCTCCGGCAACTGCTTTAAAATGCATAATAATAATAAAGATTAGTTATGTCTGAAGGTGGTCGGTGTCAAACACTGTTTCTCCCTTTACACGTCCTCCCTTTGCCTAGGCTGTCCGCTCAGCAGACCCGGCTTCCCATGAGATCCCAAGTATTGCCAAAACCCTTTGCTTTGCCCTAAGAAGAGGTTCCTAAAGCGACAACAATGGTGAAATTCCTCTCCTGCTGGAGAAGCAGTACGGAGAGCGTGGAGCCACAATCCGAATCAAGTCAAACCCTGGGAATAAGCAGAGGCATCCAATTTTTGCTGCAACACAGGAGACAGGACCTGGGGATGCGACACTGGCCGGCACTGGTAAATGACCCCAGGGGCATTTTCCCAGGAAAGAGGATGACTGAGAAGCCCCAGTCATTCCCGCACGGGGCATCTCCATGATGGCCATGGCTAGGACTGGCAGGATGTCCCCCAGCATGGGCAGGTCCTGGTGCTCCATGCTGCTGCAGGATCTCCATGGCCCGAGCAGCATCTGGGCATCTCCATGCATTTCACCATGAGGAGTTTCCCAGGTTTCTCTGCCCTCTCCAGGGACAGTCTGTACAGTGCAAGCAGCCAGGGCTGCCTTCAGCCACTTGCTTGGCTCCCCCAAATCTGCTGTTTCTTGTTTGGCCTTGTTTAAACTTGCCTTCCTCCTGTTTGCCTCGATTCTGCTTTTACCCTCAAAGTCTTGATGGATCTGCTGAGGGCTTTGGAGACCTGGAGGGTTTCCACAGGTCTGGCTTGTATTACTAGAGGGCAACTTCCCAGCTGCGGTTCAACATTCCCGGTCTCTTTTGCCTTGCTGAGAAAATCCAGGGGCACACTGTGCTGTGCAAAGACATATGGATTTACAGCAAGATGAAGGAGTCATGGGGATCTCTTGACCAGACCCGCTGTGTTGCTTGCGCTGAGTTTGAAGGTCAGGTTTTGGGCTGGGGGAACCAGGAGAGCCCAGAACGGGAAGAGATGGGAGCGCTGGGCTGGTCTTCTCCAATCTGGAGCTTCTCCAGTAGGACTTGCTGGTTACTCCCTACTACCACAACACCTACGGCCACAGTTTCCAAGAGGAAGCTGCAGAGTTTCATTCCTAGCAGGGCAAATCCATTCATCTTGCTTTACACTCCCATCAGAATAAAGATCCTTGTAGTCTCCCATGTTCCTCTTTGGAAACGAGGGCCTCTGGGGACTGAAGCACTACTAATAATTAGCTCTTTTTAAAGTAAGGTAACAGATTATTTATGCACCACTATCAAATCAGTATATGCAATATGCTATAGGCTTGGCAAGAACAGCCCTCAAAACCACTTTTTTTACTTAATTTATATATATATTTTGCTGCCAAGGCTTCACATTTCATAGACCAATTAAGCACAAAAACCTCAAGTTTAAGAGTGTCAAAGGGTTACTATTTCTGAAAGCAGAGGGCCAAGCAAACAATTTTGAAAGATCCTGTTTTGTTTGCACTACAGCCTAATGAAATACATGTATTTTGTCATCCTGGCAGAGCACTCTCATTTTTTCTCCAGCTAAGCACTGAAAGGAATACCTTGCTGCATCTTTTCATTCTCTTTATTTTCCAAAGAGGCCAAGGCGGCTCTGTTGGCTTTTTGTCCACTGGACACATTGTTTTTTTTTCCAAAAGGGAGACCTATATTCAAGTGCTTGCTCTTCAAGGGCCAGTTTGCAAGACCCTGATGCAATGCAATTGCACCTGGCCACAAACCTCTGCGCGTCTCAGGTCCTTTCCAAGCCCCTTTTGAGAGGTCCTGGGCTCGGGGCTCACATGCCACCCTATAAACTTGCCAGCGCTAAGGAAATGGGGGAAGCAGAAATAGCCCCTGAATTAACCCCAGCAGCTCATCTGCAGCTCTGCAGTTTTCTGTACCTGCTGTTTGAACGCTGCTGGGTCACGTTAAACTGCATCACAGGGCCCAGTTTTTGACAGACCTCAATAAAACCATAGGTGCAGGGCAAGCCTGCAGGACTAAATGTGCTTGCAAGTCTTTGCAAAAATACTGCGTCCTTATTTAAATAGAAACACTAACATAGGTCAGTGACCGCTCCACAAGCCAGTGCCAGAATTACAGGGTAATAAACATCATAAATCTGGCTTTTGCCTCTCACAGTTTCACTGCAGTGCAAGCTAATCAGAGAAGTAAAACAACGTGAAAAATGACTGCATTTACAAAACTGCAATTGCTTAAACTCCTGGGGCATGAGGAGGGAGTTCTGCAGCATTTTGGGCAAAAACCACGAGATGGCGATAGAAATTTCCACGTCCAGAAGCCAGCATGTCCACAGGGCCAGTGCAAGTCACCCCGATGCAGCCTGCATTTGGAGCCTGCACCTCATCAGAGTCACTTGAAGAAAGCCGCCTGCCTTTCACCAGCAAAACGTGCTGTTCCCCAAGGGATTCCCACTCACTCATGGCCTTGCTGAAAGAAATTTTGCAACAAAGTGAAAAATCAATTACGATTTTTAATTAAAACATGGAAAGGCATGGGGAAGTGTGAGGTGGATGATGCTCCTATTGGGTTGGATTTCTCTCACCCCCCGAGCTCGCCCCTTCCTCGGTTTTGTGTGACCAGAATATGCAAGCTGGATGTCAGGCCAGATCGGAATATTACTACTTTTAAAACCTAGTTTATCACCTTATTTTTGCTTGGCAAAGGTTCTCCTTTCTGAAAACACACATTCCATAGACAGAAATGCAGCCCCTTTACTTGTTTGAATAAATAAATATTGGACATTCCTATCGACCAAATTAAGTGGGCTGAGTTTTATGTGGTGCTGCTCTGCCCCAAGGGGCTCTGTAGGGTTTTAGAGAGGAAAAACATAATTAGGAATGGGCAAGGCTGGCAGTGTGGCAGAGGCAGCTTTACCTGCCACCAGGGAACCAAAAGAATGTTTTTTTTTGGTGTGGGGGGAAGTTTTTTCTTAGACTCTCCCTTGTAAACCTACCCTTTAACTTGCTGCTGAAAAGGTGGACAGATCGGGGAGATTTATTTTTCTGCTAGTTTATATATAGCTCGCTAAGCTTTTTATTTTTTCAATGAGCTTCCTATGTCCAATTTAAGTCAAAATTTAATGATCCCTGCAGTAATTCATTTAAGAGAACAGCTTCAATAAGCACCGCAGCATAAGTCAGGGAATAACCGTCCTTGTTCGCAGCACAGCGATTAATCAACTTTATGAAAATTAGGATCCACTGGGGAGATTTGTATAAAGTGAGAAGACTCAGAAACTTCTCCCTGCCTAAAATCACTCGGAGATGTTTGGACCATTGAGATCGGACTCCACATCTCTCTCTTCCAACCACCTTCATGTACCTGGGGACCATCAGCATCCAGTGCCTGGTGGTGATAGGCCACCTCGGCCCTTGTCAAAAGCCACCAACATTACTTGCTGAGGACACGCAAGACACCACATGCAGTAGCACTTTGGGAAGGAAAGGGTGGTGGGAGAAGTCCTTATTCCTGGTGTTTTAGTGCTGTCCCTTCACGCCCCGTTATGGAGACACTAGCCCAGCTTTCTTTTATGGTGGAGATGGAGATGCCAGGGAGGTTTGGTCCAAGCTGGCGAAAGCCAAAGCAGTTTGGGCTGCTCGGAGGAGCCCGGCCAGCCAGAGGGGACCCATCAGCTTTCTGGACCTGCTTGGGCACTGCTATGATTTCTGCATGTCCCTCGGCACACGTGAACTCGCTGATCTTTCCGATGTCCTCGGACAGCGTGGGCCCATTAGTCCATTAGTCTTATTTTTTTCGAGAGTCTTTATGATGATGGACGAGGAACCTTTTACTTCATTCACAGCTTGCAAACCAATAAGCTGCCTTCAGCACCTCCACACTGGTACAGCGGGCAAGCGGCGCCCCATGGGCTGTGCAGGGCGACGGGCGCAGTGGGTGCCGGGCCAGGCACAAGTGCTTGGTTGGATGTGAGCAACTAGGTTTTCTGGAAATAAATACAAGCAAAGTTGGAAATGAATATAAGCCAAGTTGGATGCCAAGGGCTTCAGTGCCCATGCATTAACCAGGACGGTTTCAGGTTCCTGCAGCAATCTGGGTTACAGCCATTTAAGTCCATCCGTTAATTCTTACTCATTTTAATGGCTGTTGAGTATCCAAATCTCTCTGGTGGGCCTGAAAATCTCATCCCTAATTTCTATGTGCCTCAGTTCCTCATGTGTAGCTCTTGCAAGTGCTGGCTGTTACGGAGCACACTGAGAAGTGAGATGGAAGCATCGCTGGTGTCACCATCCCCATTGCTGCCCTTCCTTAGGACATCAGGGTGTTAATAGAGAAAGCAAGGGCCATTGGAGGACAGAGTCACACCAATGGCCCCAGCAAGGACAGGGATACCAAGTACCAACCCAGTGGGACAACGAGGTGGCAGGAGCTGATCCAAGTGCAGGGAAATTCATTCTGCAGAGTTGCCCCCAGGTCGCCCTGCTCCCACCAGTCACAGGACGCTCCAGGCAGGACATTCCCATCTCCATCTGCAGTGCAAAGGCACAAGGAGATCAGGATCCTTCACAGGGTGCTTAAGAAACTAGTCTATCTGGAACATTTCTGATAAAAAATAGCAGAGCATTGGGGAAAAAAATGCTTTCTTGCATAGTAAACAACTTGGCATCTCTGTCGCCTGCAACATTTGGAAATGAGCCCTTGAACACAGCAGTGCTTCAGCAGGCGGGTCCTGGGGACAAGCGGGCAGTGACGAGCCCTGCGTGACACCGGCCCCGATCAGGAGCAGCGCAGGAACAGGAGCTTTCTCCCTGCTTGGTGGAGAAGCAAAAGGGACACGGGAGGGAAGCAAATCCCAGTACCTGATCCTTAGTCCTCTGGTTGGATCTGCGTTTCCTTGGCAGATAGAGTGGCGCAAAGTCCAAATACTGGGAGAGAGAAAGGATGCACTGGGCACTGCTCCCTGCAGAGGGGGAAAATTCTGCGTACTTAAACTCAATCCTGGAAGGAAGACCAGCACACTGGGAAAAGCTCCCCGCCAGGGCTGCAGTTGCAGTAGCAGATGCCTGGAGAGGAAGGATGCATTTGTGGTTACAGCACTTGGCTGTGACCTGGGAAATCCGGGTTTAATTCCACCAACCGCAACCACCCTGACTGCGCTTGGACAAATCACTGAACATCATCCTGCCCAGCTTGCTGTGCAAAACAGGGCTAATAGCTCTGCCTTTTGGCCACACATAGTCCATGCCTGGAAGAGTTTGCACTTTCCACAAAGTTTTCACATCGCAAATGGAAGCAACACATTTCCAGAGAAATTCACCTGCAAGAAGCAAAGTTCTCTGCTTAAAAGCAGTGTGTATTATACCTACAACTAGCTCTTCCTTGAAGAATTTATATACATAAAAAAAAAATCACAGTGCCCAAACCTGTCTGAATAGGTTGGTAACCAGTGAGCCTGAGCACTGGCCAGCCGGGGCAGGGCCCTCTCCAGCCAAGCATGGTCCTGCAGGAAACTTGGCATTCCCTGCAGGCTGCGTGTCAAGGAGACTAAGAAACTTTACATCAACACAGCATGGATTTTCCTTCTACCAAACTACTCTGCAATCTGTAATTTTTAACCTCACAAGTTTGAGATTGTACCTTAACATTTGCAGGAAGCAGATGGCTTCTGCGCGCTGCCAACCTGTTGTTACAAAAGCATCTTCCAAGAATTGTTTTCTACCCACAGTCGCTAACCATAATTAACCTTTCATACGATTTAATAAACAGGAAAAAATATTTGCTATCTCATATTAATAAAGAGAGCTCTTTAGGAAAATTTCCCCCCCTTCTAGAACATGGAAGCTGCCGCAATATTTTTGTGCACGTTTTTTGGTGGCTTTTGACCTCTTTGGGTGTGCAGCTTACCTAAGCAGACTAAAGCTGCGAAGGACAGAGCCATAATGGAGGAACAAAACACCTTCTGGCACGGCACAAAATGACCTCACACTTAAGCTTAAATTAAATTTAAAAAAGGGAAAACTGCGGAGCTGGGGCAGGGAGGGAGCCAAGCTCACACTGACAGCCCCGGCACTATTGAGGTAGCCAGCCCCATTTTACATCTTTCCTGCTACTAGGATTTAAATATATATATATATGTATGTATATGCATACATAAAATATAGTTTGCAGTGGTAAGAACAGAGTACTGTAGTGCTCTGACCTTTTCAATATTCAGAAACTTTAGTGTGGCCAGTCATTTTGGGATAAAGGGCTCTTCCTATAGACATATCACAGTGACAAACACCTCCAAAGTGCCTGCACCAGACATAAGTGCAAAGTATTATGGTTATTTCACTAATGAACAAAAATGAAGATGTTGGCTAAGACTTTACCCCATATTACAGGGGAAATTAAATGACAGAAGTAAGTAAAAAGCTGGCATGGGGGACCAAAGTACGTCGCTCAGTTCCTGATGGGTAGTTGCTTTGGCTTAGGACATCAAAGGCTTTCTGAAGAGCCGAAACTATAAAGGAAATATTCTCTTGGCTTAACCAATTTCCATAATGGGGATTAGGGAACACTCTCCCTGCTAGGACAGGAGAACTTCTCTTTTAATTAATGTTTCTTGTGACTCTTGAGTGGTCATCAGTCATTAGTACGATAACGCACCCCTGCAATTACAAAACACAATTATGGGGATAGCGGCTTGGCTATTAAAAAAAGAAAAATTATGTACGCACAGAGGAAGCCTCTCGCGCTGCTCCTCCGCGCGGCAGCCCCGGGACTGAGCGCCGGGGACGTCCCGGTTCGGCCGTTCCGCCCCCGGTGCCGCCGGTGCGGAGCCTTTGCCGGGCGCTCTTGTGCTCCCGCCCGTGCCGGGATTAAAATGGATCGGCCTGAATGAAAACGGATACACACAAATGTAACGCGAGCCTGAGGAGGGTGACTTTGCAGCTGAAAACCGAAAGGAGGCAGCTGCAGCACCCCACGGATTTGTTTTTGTTTACTTTTTTTTTGTTTGTTTTCTGAGGCTAGGAATAAAACGAGCAAAACAGTTTTCCTATAGGCAAGTTTTTTCACCAAAGATAAAAATCTAGATTTTATTTGTAATACACACCTGGCAACAGCCAACTACTTGTGGTCTTTTATGCATCCCAGTACTCCCTCAGACAGTGCCCTGCATGCATTTGTCTGCCTGAATGCAGCAGAAACACCAGTATGAGAAAACTTTCAGTTCATTCATTATTTTACAATTCTTCAATAGTATCAGACTGTGGATTCACATCGTTCTTTGCTTCTTTTTGGGATAAATTTGCCCAGGCTTTGCTTTAATAATATTTTTCTTCACATTTCCTCTGGATTAACACAGCTACATTTACTTTTTTATTTTTGTTGTATTTCAATTGTTTTAGTTTGTTAATTTTTATTATTGTTTTATAATATAAAAGCAGTTATTTTCCCCCAAATATTCTGATTACAAAACTTGCATTGTGTTAACACTAGAAGTTTTAAAAAATGCAAATGTAGCTTTTCTTTTGTGAATCTCAGTGAGATACAGTGTAGAAAAAATACAGAATCGGTGATTTTTCGTGTGATAGCATATCTATCTGTAGGATACATTGCACTCATTTCAGATCAAGATGCACTTGCCAACTTCAGAGATTCACAAGTTTGCTGCTGCTACTTCTTTGGCACATACTTTGCTTCTTAAAGTCACAAGCACAGTTTAAAGGGGCTGACCAAGTGAGTTCAATTTTTGTTCCTTTTCTTTCCAGTTCTGTTGAAAGTTCAGCCTTTGACCTTCTGAATTTCTTTTTTTCCTTGCCAATGTCTTAATATTATTATTATTTTAATATGAAAGGCTTTTCTTGCATCTTGTTTTGTGCTTGGCTCTTTTTCCCTGTTTAACTTTTTCTTTTTTCCTCACAGAACTGGTCAAACAATCACTCCAAGCACGTTTTGGATTTCCTGGATGCAGCCCAAATCCAGGGGGCAAACATTTTCCTGCCTTAAGAACCCTGAGACACCTAATCCACGGCTCCATCCACGTCCCGTAGCTGCTTCACATCAGCAGGATGTGCTGAATTGACCTTTGAGGGGACACAACATTTAACATCTCCAGTTCTGGGGTGAGCAGGAGCCCTCAGGCTCAGTGCAGGTGGGCTTCCATCAGGACATCCAGCACCGCTGCCTCCTGCATTGCCTTGGCCACAGCTACGTCCTCATCCACATCTATTCTTACAAAAACTGAGAGCCACAAAGTTTTTGGAGAGCTGCTTCTGCAGGAAGACACAAAGTTTACCTGCCATTAGATCGTCGGGGAAATACTTTTGTGTTCTTCTCCAGGCTTTGGCCAATGACTGTGCATTGCCCTGACAATTCTGCTGCTTTTTAGGACCTTTCCTCTTTCAATGCGTTTATGTCTTCAAATCCCCTTGGAGGAAATGGAATCTTTTTATCCCATTTTGCAGATGGTAACTACAACAGAGGAGGATTTATGTCACTCACCCACGTTGACACAGGAAGTCTTTGGCAGAGATTGTAGCCTGATCTCCAAAGCTTCTCCTACAATTAGTGGCCCATCGTTCCTGTCCTTTCTTAGTCCTGCTTTGACAGAAGAACCTCTCTTCTGCCAAAGTGGAGAACGGAGCCTTGCCATCTCGCACCATTTTATCATGAATCGCATGATATTTGATGCTTTTTTTTACACAATCTCTAAAAGAATATTTTTCAGAGTGTGGGAATCTCCATTTTCATTAAAAGGAGAATTCAATTATGGAGAGTTAATGGTAACAGAAAAAAAATAATCAACATTAAAAAAATCTTGCTGATCAGAGGGTCGTTCCATGACTTTTGTGAAGCAGCTCAGGATTTTTGGGCAGAGCTGCCGGGCAGACCTTCAAGATTACAGCCTGGGTGCTGATACTACATGTAAAAAGCATTCAGAATCCCATCAGATGTTGAAGAGCACGGTACATCTTTTCCTGCACATTAGCCAAATTATATCAAAATAAATCTCAATGAAAATATTGCATAGGATGCAAAACTACCCGTTTGTGGTCTACCCATATGCTGCGTTACGAGCTGCCGCGTTTTGCTCCCGCTCGGACCTGGCGCTGCTGGCGTGGGGAGCCCGGCGCGGAGCGGAGCGGGGTGCTGGATGTGCTGTGGTGGACACCACACTCCAGGGTCTGCCCGTGTCTCGCTGGAGCCACACGTCTTAGCAGGCAGCAGCTGAAATCAGGCTCAAACTGGAGCAGAAATTGGTATAAAAAATAAATAAAAAGCAAACCATCTCTGCTGGTTCAGAAGCAAGAATGGCAATTTTTGCTTTTCAGGCCAGTACAGTTGAGGCTAATGTGACCCAAGATTCGACATTTCTCCTCCTGTTATTATTTAGCTTCTTGGTTTGAGTGCTGGGGTTTGAGGGAAAGGGGGATTGCTTGGAAACGACCCATGCTGCCGAATTTCTTTGGTCCCCTCTGACAGGGCACCGCTGATGCTTATTGTTCTTCCCTGGCTGCATTACGCCGTCCTTGAGTTTTGTTTCAAGCCGTCTAATGGCACGATGTCAAATCCCGCTAATTGGTTTAGGATTAAAATGCAGGGCCACATCACTCTCTTGATTAACCAGCAGCAAAACTGCTTTTGTCTAACGATCGTTTCAGAGGAGAAAGAAAATAAAGCGTATAAAGGAAGCAGCAGGCTTTGCCCGTAAAATGCATAGGAAACTGCCTTGGGGTGGGGGGAGAAAAATAGCTCTGTCCAGGCCCGCTAAGTTTTACTGAGATTGGTTAAAAAGCAGCGCTGCAGCAAATCTCCTCCTTGGAGGCCGCGGCTCTGAAGACTGGTCTGTGCAGCGCCTTGCGCCAGAGCAGCACGTCCCCAGCTGGAATGGCGGAAATTTAATAAAACGGAGTATTTCAGTGCCGTTTCTCGCCTCACCGACAGCAGAAGAGCTGCAGCCCAGAGCGGCACCAGGATAAGACCCCTCGGCTGGATGCCAAGGGGCTGCACTTCCACTGCCAACGAGGGTGCTCCCGAGCGCCACTTCCCAACATCCGGAGCCCAAACAGCTGCAGGATGGAGTGGAGAGGAGCTCCGGAATGGCGGGGCAGGGAAGCACGTGAGGGCTGAGCACCCCCGTCCAGCATCCGCTCCGCAAGCCACGAGGGCAAACCACCACAAGGAGGGACACACTCCCAAAGCTGCTCTCTTCCTCACCTGGCTATGTAACTTTTTGGGTGTGATTTTAAAAAGCAAGTGCAGATATAAGGCAGGAATGTTTTTATGTGCTTTCCATCCAAGTGCAGACAAGAAGAGGTCAGTGCTCGGCGCGGGGCCCCGCTCGGCACAGGGCAGGTACAGAACCGCCCCGGGCGTTCCTGGCCGTCACAAAAAGGTTTCTGCTTTGCAAATTCTCATCAGAAGAGTGGAAATCCGTTTTGTCTGCTTTCCCCTGACTCCAGGACTCAAAAGCAGGAAGACGAGAACATCCTGCACACATGTTAATTAGTCATTCCTTAAAACCAAATGTCACAGCGCTCGTATTTAAATCCAAGAACAGACTGATGAATATGTACGTCTAGTTGTATTTCATTTACATACTCTGGGATTTGTTAGAAGACGCCTAATAAAACCATCTCGAATGAATTAGGGCTTATCCTACCAACTCGATTTATTTTGAATACACATATATCAGAGCAACGGCCCAGTACTGCAACAGGAGATTTTTCATGGAAACAAAATACCTACATTGCGTTTCACGACTGCAGCTAGTGAGCTAAAGCAGGCACCCTCTAAACGTGATTTGGTTCTTGCTGTAGAAAATGCAGATAAAAGAGGCTTGAACGGACTGGGGGGGAGTGGTGGCCATCAGCTTTATACTAATTCAGAGAAGCCCAAGCTCAGCATCCAAAGGGCTTGTAAGAAACTATCCACATAAGGCATAAGTTAAAGGAACAGAACTATCTCCTCGAGCCAAGCAGGAAAAGAAAAGCCCTTTTAGACTTTCCCTTCCTTCTCTCTCCAGTTTCTCCATCCTGCCCCTACTGCAGCTTTTCAGGCTTGTCCCCTCTCTCGGACTCTGCTCAGGAAGGGAGGCAGCAGCCAGGGAGCTACATCCGAAAGCCCCGTTGCAGTCTCAGAGGCTTTTTCGTGATTTTTCATTTGTTGGTTTCCTTTCAAAACAACCCAGTTTATAGGTAAGGAGAAGCACTGTGCTGTGGGCTTTCTCTTTTTTCCTTTTCTTTTCTTTTGCCCCCTCCCGCTAGCAGCCGAGCTCTCGTGCCTGGCGGGCACATCACCATTACACATCCCTGGCTACGCGGGCTGTGACGCCGGACCTGGCTGCGACTCTGGAGCAAATCCACCTCCCTCGCCGCTCGCCTGGCCTGTGAGGGGCTACGTGCAGTGGGAAGCAGTAAAACCTGAATTCAGCCTATAAAAACCTGCAGAGATATTTGGAATGTGCAGAGGGAGCAGATCTCCCGAGCGAAACAGAGCAATGATTAAAATAGACACTTTTCCGAGCGCAACCACAATTTTAATACTGCAGCATTTGTTTGTGGAGAGCTGTGGTTCCTGTCCCAGTGACAGTCACACGACTCCAGGGGCCGTTCGCAGAGCGTGCAGCAAAAACATGTGGTTTGCATTTAGAGTCTTAGAGATCAGCCTTACTCCAGCAAAGATATTGCCAGTGTCTCCGTGAGTCGTAATTTTAAATCATCAGGAACCTGAACGCTGCTCATTAAATGATTAAAGCGAGCAGGAATAAAAAGCAAGCTAAAAGAAAGGATAAATATACAGCCCTATAAGCAACAGCATTTATTTTCAGAGCAAAAAGAAAATATTGCCATCTCAACAAAGGGTCGTAAACATTTCAAACTAATTCACTTTTTCAGCAAAGAAGGTAATCTTAATAAAGCAGCAAATTTTAGATGGCAAGGTAAGATTACAGCTCTTCTAGACTTGGAATAGAGCTTTCCCATAAACAGGTTATTGCTATGGGTTCCGGTCACTATTAAGCACATATTTATGTCCCACATTTGAGACTAAAACAGCCCCTGAGAACGGCTGCATTGATGGTGAGGCTTTTGGTCGGGGTATCAGTGAGGGGTCCCTGCTGTGAGCTCTCGGTTTGCATTTTCCTTAGGAATAACCATCTTTCCAACTGAGGCCCGTGAGGCCCGGTAAACCCAAGGCAGGCACTAAATTTCGATTAAATTTCAGCAGAGGTCAGGACAGACGGTTTGCTGACGGCCCTGTGATGGCTTTGCTTGCCCAGCGTATCGCAGCAGGACAGATTCATGGTGCAGAATTGGATCTTTGCTCCACGCACTTCTGCCCTCCCTGCTCTGCTGCCAAACCAAAGGAAAAGGGACACGTACCTCAGCAGCTGCATTTTTGACGGCAGTCTTCCTTCCTCAAATTTAGGAAGGTCTTGGGCTATCCATTGCTCCAGATCCATTGGTCTTTTTGGCTTGCTTCCCTAAGTCTTGAAATGAGAAGGTAAACGGTTGCAGAATGTTTCCGCGTATGAACGGTGGGGACGCTGTGTTTCCAGGAACCGCGCCGGATGGGTTCCAGTTTCGGGATTTCAGTGACTGCGTGGGAGAAAGAAGAAAGTGAAAAGCAAAATAAACAAGCTATAAAAAGGGGTAAAAATATTGACTGAAGCATTATGTAACACATATAAATATAAATACGCGATACCTGCTGCTGCACAGGGAGAGCCTGACTGTATCAATACATTGGCAAGAAGGCAAAGGTCAAATTTTAAATGTAAAAAATAACTGAGTGAGTCATCTTCCACCCTCTCAGGCTTGCAATCCTACTGCATTTTGCTTTGACCTGAGAGGGCACAGCCTGAAAATAGGGAACTGGATGACGTGGCCTCTCAGCTGGTTGCACGCTCGCACCGCTCTGCTGATTTCAGTGGAAATGCCCCAAATATATCAGCAGCCATTCCAAACACTCGCTCCGGATCCACATGGCTGTTCAAAGCAAGCCTGAAAATGCTGCTGTTGCATGGGTTGTCCTGCTTTTGTTTGAGCTGGGTTCCACTACCTGGCAAAAATAAACAGGTTACCCAACTCTCCCTCCCCAAGTCATAATAATAACAATAATAATACCCAGAAATACCCTCCTCCAAGTCACTACATTTCTTGGAGTCAATGGGTGAAAAAGCAGCTACCTTGGATCATGTAGCAATTAAAGAAAGGACAAAATCAGACTGAAAAACCACACATGCTTTAAATCTGAAAATTGAATTTTGCACTGTAACATTTACAAAGGTAAAATAGCACGTTCAACTTTGTGGACTTTTACAGTGTTTAGGATCTGGGTAAACAGAATCGAAGTTAAACACATATCGGAAAAGGCAGTTTTTTGGGGACACTTTGGAGCATGGTCAGCAGGGATGTCCTAACGTGCTCCCCTGCTTTCTCCTTCGCTGCGGAGCTGAACCCCCACGTCTCACCTCTTTGCTCAGTTTAAAGAAAAATTGTAGCTACACCCATAAATATTTCTATATACAGGACTACGAGCAGAAATCATCTGCAAATCTGTGATGCTAAAAAATCATTTCTCATCCGTGTTTCTTATCTAAGCACCCCAGACATGTGCTAGATAAATTATTTTAATGAGCACAGTCTTGGCTATATAAGGGTAATTTTCTAGTCTTCCCACCTGCCTACAGTCCCCACCCAGCGTCCAGTACTGAATATAAACCATAAAGCTGTTCACTAACTAGCAGCAAACTATATTAATATTTAGCATATCAATTACACTTTTTTTTTCTTTTATGAAGATTTGGAAGTCCTTGTGTGTCACCAGTCCTAAACTGTCCAAACTTGATGCCTTATTAGCACAGATAATGGAGCAGGGCTTTTATTTTGCTTCACGGGTTTTTCCATCAAAAAGAACAAACTTTTTTTTTTTTTTCTTTTCCTTTTTTTAATTGCTTTAAGTCTTAAGGTCTGTATGTTTAGGAAACTTGTTTTATCTTATTCACATTGCAATGAGTTACATTGGTGGAGCACCGCCAATCTGGTGGTTCCTTAATTTATGTCTCCGGTCCCCAAAGCCATGCACTATGTTATAGGACAAACCAGCGGTTTTGGTTTCAGCTACAGCTTTAGGTAGAACTTTCCTTTTTTACTACACTCAAATTCTCATACCCACATGCAGCACCGATGAAACCCATTACATGGTAGTAAGGGCTTCAGTGTGTTTATGGGCTATTATTTTTAATAATTACTCCCCATGGGAGAAAGTAAAACTCAATGGAGAATGATCCCCACAGAGGACTCTGTTTTGTTCTCTCTTGTCCTGCTGGTGCATTGCAAGTGAAGCAATCCTGATGCTTTATAAGCTAAATAGCCCCAGCAAGATCAATGTTTATGAGCAGTGTAAAACCCCTTGGGATGCTAGCCTGGGCCTTCCCTTCCACTGCCAGCATCACACTGGAGCTACAGGAGCACAATACATTTTGAATGGTGGATTAGAGGAGTACTGCTCATCTACACAAAGCATAACACTTTTAATCCCATCCTCATTTTGTTTTTTAGAAAGAAAAAACAAAACAAAAAAAGGAATCAGATTTCCATACCTTGGCATACGTATCATTCTGAAACGGGGCCATTACTGTGGACAGCATATTGCAACGGCTTGCATAATACGGCATGAAGATCACGCACAACTCCTGCATTTGTAGCTCAGAAGGAAAATAAAAGGCAGTTAAATTACAATGTAAGAGCGAAGCTATGTACGGATGTTGCATTCAAGAAGCCTAATGCTCAGAGGGGCAAAATGACAGGATTTTTTTTGCCTTTCTAGATATTTTATCCCTCCAACAAGCTTAACTGTCAAATGTTTTTAGAGAGGTCAAAACTAGTCTGTTTTTTTCACGCACGTTTGTGGAAGGAATTTCTCGTCGTGGAGTTTTGCAGGGAGTGACACGATAAACCTAAATGGCTCCTTTACAACTGTTGGGGTTTTCTGTAAACACATGCTGTCCTGCCAGCCAACCAGCTTCCAACGTGTGCGGCAGATGGTCCATCCCGCAGACACTAATGCAGATTTCCATGCACAGCTTTGCTGTGCAAATGAAGCCACCGCATCTCACCGAGTTTTAAAACTTTCAATAACTGATGGTTTTCTGTTTTCAAATGTGAGAGCGCGTGGAGATGCCGAAGAGGCTCCTGGCTCTACAAGGAAGAGGCATTTGGGAGCTGGTGGTTGAGCCTCCAACACCCCATCAGGAATCAAGTGGTGTTCCCGAATTCAAGAAGGTGCAGAACTTCTTTCTTCTTTCCATCAAAACTCACTTCCTAAAGAGAACTGTGAATTAGTACTCACTTTCTCATTTTATTTTAAGGTACTTACTTCCTATTCAACAGACTACAGGGAGACATTTATAAATCTACAGTTTATTTCTCTGCCCATAATGGAAAGCAAACATTTCTGAAAACTTGTTGCAGGGGAAAATAGAAGCAAAATGGCCTTAAAAAAAAAAAGAGAGAAGTTGAGAGATTGTTATTCTAGAGCAGTTTGGCTTTCTTTGGCTAAAAAGTCTCAGACATACCGTTTGTTTTGCTCTAACAAAAACCCAAAACTGATAATATAGATGTCTCCTAAATTATTAAGGGGCAGAGAAGTAAAATCAGAAACTGATACAGGAGTCAGTCACTCTATATCTATCACATCTCTCATGAAGAGAACATAAATCAGCAGAACGGCTTGTAACCGAGTCTCACAACTTAACTGCAAATTAAAAAACGTAGGATGCAATTAAGGAATGTCCATGGACAAACACACTGCAGCACATGAATTAGCTCTGTGCAGACACACATGCAGCTTTTAATGTTGTAGTGATTGTTACAGCAAGCGTGCACGTGCCTGCTCTGCTGTACTTAACATCTCGGATGCCAGGAAGACACCTGAGGTGAAGCAGGTGAGCAGGAGCTGGAGACACGGACCGGACAACGTGCGGATGCTAAAGCAGTGTGAGCTCCCCGGGCATATCCTTGCAGCCTCTCTCGCCTCCCCTGCTCAGCAATATGTTTTGCAAAATTCCCCTCCGTGAATACATTCCGGAAAAGCGCCCCCCTCTCTTGGGCTCCATAAGGGCACCTTGCCAGCATCACCCGGGGGGCCTGGGACCATCCCCATGGGTTTGGGGCGCTGCTCGGGTGGGCACGAGCTCCCGGTAGAGACGAGAAGCCCAACAAGCAAGAAAGGATTTCACAGGGAGAGGAGGGGAAGGGGGGCAAACAAAAAGCTGCAAATGTGTGAGCTAACTCGCCGCGCTGCGTGGAGCCACTTCCCGACACCCGAGCTAGTCATCAGAATTTAACACATTTCGCTTTTGCATTTTGCAGCTCACCTTTAAGAGAGCACAAGGCGGAGGAGGTGGGAATATATGGACTTCAGCCCTTCCCATCAGTTTCCCCCTGTTACTTTCAAAGATTTTCTATTTAGAAGGGAAGGCTTTTTTTCCTGCTGTTCATACATTACACATACTTCCCAGCCAAAATATCTTGCTTGTGTGTGTATATATATATATATATTTAATTTTAGCCTACATTACTCACAACTGCTCTAGGAATAATTAAAGAGAATCACTTTCCCTGGCGCTTCGATTCACCTGGTTTTTTATTTCTGAGGAGGGTTTTATGCAATAACTGTGACAAAAAAAAGCAGAGATCAACAACTACAGAAAAAAAACAGCTCCACATCCTCTTTCTTGTCTGAATCTAATGAAAATGTTTAAACTCCATGGATATTTATACTTATGAAAAACATATGAACAAAACAAAAATCCCACTATTCTGGTGAGATTCTGTAAACAGGACAAAATGTTCACTACGGAAACATATCACTTAAGACCTTTATTTCTTTCTAGCTCCTTCCAGGCACCAAACGAGCTTTGCATGCAGATTCATTTCAGCTTCATGAACTCATTCTCGCAACTGTTCTCCAAAGCCCGAGCTCTGGGGTCAGTCCTGCTCTTTCTGCAATGGGATAAATATTAACAAGTGTGACTAACCCATTCCTTGCGCCCTTCCTCGATTTTCCAGACTGTGTCAGCAAGCAGGAAGGCAACACATCAAAACCACGAGGGTTTTATTGTTGAAAGCGGATGCAAAGAAGGATGCTATAGTGGCAAAATCCCAACACCTTGAAGAAGCTGGTCTATAAGACACCAATAATAACAGGGGAATTACTGGACTGCATGAAAATCACCTTGTGCTCCTGTGCAAAAATAAATAAATATTCATTCTCCCTTATAATAATGTTTTAAGAGTCCTAGAACGGAGGTTGAGAGCAAACCTGGATACAGGCCCTGGGTCGCAAAACACCCCAGAGAGGACAGAGC
>NW_010587517.1:145078-180992 GCF_000705375.1 Tinamus guttatus | reverse complement strand
CAGTTCCCAAGCAGCTTCCCAAAAAGCAGCTGCCCCAGGAGTCCATGGTGGCCACACGGTCCCTCCTGCTGTCACATCCCAACGTTGCAGCACAGCAGCTGTGGTCCTTGGCCAGCCTGACCGCTCCAGCTCTTCCAGGAGCTCTTTTGGGATTGAGTTGAATATGAAATTACTGTAACATTTTATACTCCCAGTCTGTCTTGAGGACATTGCCACTGCTCTGGCCTTCCCTTTGGGAAATCTGCTGTTCCTGGGCACTACCTTGTGGAAGATGCCACAATAGCTTGGATGGTATGGGGAGCGCTGCCCTGGCCGAAGTAGGGGCGTATAGTCCTGAGCTTTCCATAGCCCCTACTCATCAGACGGGTGCTCTACCCTGGGCTCCCGGCACTGGGGTGCTGGGCAGTGCATACGTTGACCTCCCCCTATAGCTGCTGGGGGACACGCGGCCCCTGCGGGCGCCGGCCGGGCGGCTGCTGGGGTCAGCAGTGCAGCAGCCAAGGTACGGGCAGCAACTTTCACGAAGCATCAGCAAAGCATGAATTATTGCGTGTCCTCCTGGCAAGCTTCCTGCAGCAGAGGACACACCAGCAAGAATGCTATCTCCTTTTCCAGGGCTGGCTGGGACAGGATTTGTGTGTAGTCCATACAGCACATAATTCATCACGCTATCATTTACATAGCATGAGCTCAGCACTGCAGCACTCTCTGACATTTTGAAATATTCTGCTGGGTGCTCAGCAGCGCGCTGGGAGGACAGCATGACAAACATCCCCAAAGGCATCCCGTCCCCTCGCAGGACATGACCCTTGCTTGGAGGAGGTGCTCCACAACGCTTTGCATCCATCAATCTTACCTGGCTGCAAATCCCTGATTCCAGAAGCAACTTTTGCCCCAGGACAGCATAGCTGCACTCTGTATAATGTGAAACACTTCATGATTTTCTTCCAGGCCATCATCCTTAATGTGGATATCCCGAGCTTTATGGAAACACCTGCAATATGTAAACGCGAACATATAAATCTCAGTAATGTGGAAAACCAGCTTCATGAGGTCGTACAAAAAATGCAGCCATGTGACTGCAAAGCTTCATTTACAAGTATCTAAATATAGATCATAGTAAGCAGTAGACCCAGACTTTAATTTTAAAAGCGAGGACATAGGGGAGAGTGCAGAGTCAGCACTTCTTAAATAAGTTCTTCTCATACTAATTCACTTAGAGCAGCCTCTTCCTTTGACACAGCGAATTTGCATCACAGCATCCCCATCGCAGAGGCATAAAGGTTTTTATGAGGGCCGGAAATCGCCTCCCTTCAGCCATGGCTGCAAAGTGCTGCACCACGGCTGACCTCCACGCGCGGACAAGGACGAGCCACCGTCTGCACCGTGGTAGCGGAGCAGCCTTTACTCCCCTGCAGGCTTTTATTTTCCTCTGGGGAGAAGTTCAGCAGTGCAAAATACCACGTACGCTCTTAGAGACCCACTGTAGGAAACCCTGTGCGAGGGGAGCGCTGTTTTTTGTCCTGTGTTTCACCTACATCCAACTGCATCTCCACTGCTTTGGATGCCTACAGTCCTTAATACTCCATATACCCCAAATCGGATGCCGTTGACTTGATTGCAGCTAGATATCATATCAATGTTTTTTCCAAACGTTGTTCTACCCTCACAGTTTCCATAGAAATACAGTGAAAGGGGGGCATTTTAAATTTAGGAGAAGTCAACCATCCCTCGGAAATCTGCAAACACAGCACAAGATAGCAGGCAAGAGCCCCACCTCACACACCCCAGGAAAACCACAGAGCGATTCTACACGGATCGGAATGTCCATGTAGAAATGTTGGCTTTGCACAGGGAATGAGCTCCCATTAGGCAGCGAGGAACCCACATCATCTGGTTGAAGCAGATACTAGAAGGGAGGAACCTTGGCCTTGACACAGCCAAAACTCCAGATGCCCCAAATTTACTTTGCTTTAGGACTGTAGGAACTTCCTCATAAGCTGGGAGGACTGTGCCTGACTCGCAGTTAACACCTGGATGCACCTGCAAAGAGAAGGAGACGCTTGAGCTGAGGCTTGTTGGACTTGGGCAGCCTCTGCCCACTGGAGGTTAGCAGGTCAGGGTATTCAACCCATACCAATCAGACTACTCCATTTTGATTGTCCTCATCAGATTTTTCCAGTAGCCAACCTGAAATTCTCCTGTGGAAAATAGAAGTCTATGCAGACACTTCATTTTTCTTTGATATAAATAAAGCCCCCGATCCGCTCTAGTCATAGCATGCACAGTTTAGAAGAGTTAGCCTGTGACCGAAAAGAACAGGCATTTTGTATTTAGAGTCTCTAAATAAAGTACTACTGTAGTTATAGGGGCTTCCTGTGCTCATCAGTACTTCCCTGCTGTGCATCTAGAGCAGTTTTGACACAGCATTTGGCAAAGATCCCTACAGGACAACCAGCAACGCTCCAGCCACGCAGACGCAGGGCAGGCAAGGGCTGAAGAGCACCTCAGAAGGGAAGAGATGAGAAGTGAGCAAGAGATGGACAGAGTGACCAAGGGCTAAAGGCAGCGAGGGTCAAAGCAAAGCTCCTTCCAACCAAGCAAAACCACTCAATGCTTTTCCACCTCCCACAACACCAGCAAGAGAAGAAACTGCACCTACTTGACGCTCTGAAGGAGAACTTCTTCCAGCCACCCAGCACACAGTGGCGACAAGTTAATTATACACATAGCCAACAATAACCTGGTAACTGTAACAAAAGTAACTACGTAATTATCCTTTACTACTGCTTTCACTCTACTCACTCTGTAATTACAAAGGAGTTGGTAGGGAAAAACAACCCATTGGTTTTGCCATGAGCAATTAATTCAGGTTACCAACATGATGGTTACACGGGGCCAACAATAACACTGGCACCCAACTGTGTTATTCATCTATTGGTTGTGGCTCCCCAATAATGAATGCTCTGCCTTACATTACACGTCCACAACCATGAGAAACAAATTGCATCAAAAACCCAACTGTGCTACTGAAAAGAAAATCCAAGGAGCAGATCCCCATTGTGCATTATAACTCCATTTCCTTGAATTTTGCTTTCTTGGCAAGAGTGCAGAGCTAACTCTCCTCTGGCCCTGCAGGACAGGTGTGCAAATTGGTACCTCTGCCACCCACAGACCTCACAGACAGACCCATTTCCCCATCCCTTACAACTCATTTTGTTATTCCTGCCTCTCTCCAGCCGCCATCTGAATCCAGACCTGCAAAGATCTGCGAAACCATGTGAGCTGCAGGATGAATGCAAGCAGACCATACACCAAACGTCTGCCTGGAGACTCTCAACTGGCCTTTCGAAGAAATCAAGATCCCCCTTAATACGAATTTTGCTAACATCGTTTAAACAGCAGAATTTCATCCCTGGTACATCCACCTTACAGAACAGACACCAACCTCTCAGTGTCTTATTTTCATCACACTGTATCACACCACTGTCCCAGATGGTTATTGACAGGTTTGGTGCCCCATCTAAACCCCTCTTTATCATTTTTATGGCAATTAAACCCAAGGAACTGTCTTCCTGGCAGACTTCTGGACCTCTTTTTTTAAATAGGGCTAATTGTCTGTCTTGGTGATCTCTTGCATCAAAGTAGCATTTTTGACCCACTCATCTCTGCTCCACATAAAAAACAAATGCTGAAAATGGTTATTTTATGGCTCATTTACCTCTTTGTCTGGAGGATCAAAAAGACAGGTAAAAGCTCCTTTGCATTCACATTGGTTCCTCTATTGCATATTAAAACCACTGTCAGAAAAGCATATTTAACTTTGTGTTATTTTCTCAAGCTAGGGAAAAAAATAGTTACAATATACAATGGATCCCTGAAATCTGAGACACTTTTAAAAGAGTGTTAGGAATGACAGCAGGAGGATCAGCCCTTCCCGTTATTTCCTGCGCCGGTCGGTGTGGGAATTCACGCCTCCTCTCACCTAGGCAATCACCAAAGCAAGAAAAGCAGCGGAGGGGCCAGAGCAAAGTGGCAGGTGAATACGGGAGCCCCTGTGCCAGCAGCAGTCCCCAACAGCCTCGCTTGGCAGTGGTCGAGGAACAGAAATCAATCCGTAGGCTCGGAGCAGAGGAAACACTAATTTCTGTGGGAGGTTTCCTTTCCGCCGCGCGCGAGGCAGCGGGAATCAGAACAAGAGTTTGCACTGTGTCTTCTGCCCGCATCCGAGCCCCCAGCTGCAGGCTGCTTCCCGCATCTTCCCTAGGAGATGCTAAAGGTTGTTGGTGCAGGAGCGTTACCAAAAGCGAGTGCTGCACGAGGGGAGAGCAGCCGTGGGAGCCTGCACGGGGCCCGTGCGCCGCGTCCCCAGCTGCCCCGTGAGCCACACGGTGACACCTCAGCAAACCTTGGAAGCCTGCTGGGGATCAGAGCTGCTTCTCATTTATGGAAACCATCTGAGAGAGTCTGGGACTAGTTTATGTGAGTGAAGAAAAAAGACTGGAGAAAAGAAAGAATTGATATTTTTCCTTCAATGTGAAGGAGATATCTTTTTTTTTTTCCCCCCCTCCAATTTCAATGTGTGGACAGTGAATAAATAAGAGAGGTGCTTACCCTATGCAGTCTATTAAAGGACAGCTAAAAGAGCCACAATGAAACAGAACTAGAAAATTGCCGCACCAGCATCAACCTAAGCTACAGGACAGTAATACAAGTGAAACCTAAGCCAACTCTACAGGAAACTTCTTGGCCCTTATAAACAAAACAGGTCATTAGTTGAAATTAGACACTTCAGACATTTAGGTTTCCTACCATTAGAGATGCTAACTGCAGCCTGCAGGGATTCCTCCACATCAATGTGTTTCACATACCACCTTGATGCCAATGTAGGAAGGCTCCATGCTCTGGCCTCTCTGTGCTAGCTTAATGGCAGCTGTGTCAATGGTCTCAAAAGCACATTAAAAAGGCTTGTGCAATTCAATTTTTGACCATTTCAAGCCTGAAAAGAATGAAAGGGATCTTCAAATAGCCAAGTAACACTTCCTGCTACAACCTCAGGAGCTTGCAGCCATGGTGGCTCCATGACCTGGGCCATGTTGCACAGGTGTCCCAAGCAGCAGACCTCATCCACCCCAAAAACATCCCTCAACCATTGGAGCGCACCAAAGCCATGCTGCTCCATTTCCAGCTAGTCAGAGTTATGGATTTAATAACATAACTTACCATATTTAATCCTTCAACATCGAATCTCTTCCCAATTTTCAGCATCCTCATGTATTTCTTTTTCTCTCCCCATCACACATTTATCACATGCTCTACACAACAGGAGATTTAAAGCGTCCCTGCAACATTTTACTTATTCTGTGACTTAATAATAAAAAGAGCATTGAATAGAAAGGCTAGAGTTCAATTTCTGGGCTCTACTGCCATTTGCAAACTGCACTTTCCCCCAGCTCTTTGCTTAGAAATACAGCCACCCGTTCAGCTTTATGTGAGCTCTGGAGCAATAAAAGTGCACTTTGCCAGAGGAATTTTAAATCTTAGTGCACCAATGCAGAGGTCTTTAAAAATATATTCTAAAACATAATTAAGGGTTGAAGTGAAACTTCTGGGTTTTACAAACTGGGTTTTGAAAATTCTCTATCTCTGTTGCTTTCACAAGCAAAGATGATTTTCACTTAATTTCATCAAATACAAAACTTGGTGAATGAGAATTAAAAGCAAGGGTTGTTATTTGAAAAGATGTCCTGGTACAACACGGAGGGCAGAGGGCGGGCGTCCCCGGAGCGCTCCCATGTCCTGCTGCTCCCGGTTTGTCACTTCTCTGCTAAGCACCAATTTTCTCCTGGCTTTCTTTGTGTGCCGTAGCGCTTTGGATAGAGGTTCCCTGGAGAAGAGCCCATTTCTCTGCAGTGCAAAGCACCTCCGAGGCCTGGCTGCACCTGGATTTCTAGGAGCTAAATTAAGCAATTACAAATTGTTACTCTCGTTTGTGGCAATTTCATGCAGAAGTTCTGCTTTTCTTCAAAGCTAAAGGTCACTGATTAATTCAAAATTTATATCTGCTTAGAATGAGGGGCTGGGGAAATAACACAGAGGCAGCGGGCCCAGTTCTGCTCTCAGTTGCACCTTGTCAAATTGATATAACTCCATGTTCACAAAGCCTCATCCTCCTACCTTTTTTCTGGCATTTTCTCAGGGCTGTCACAGGGGCTGCTGCTCCAAGAACAGCTTTCTATGGCCCTTAGTGGTGGTACAGTTTAGGACAGTCCGTGAGTTGCAGTCTGCAGAGCTCTGCTAGTGCTGAGATCAAAAAATAGACCTACTGGACCTACTATAATACTATAGGTTGCTGCAGAATTAGTCCTGACTAGAACTTGATCAGCAGAACTTATCAAAGTGCTTTGTAGGAAGAGACAGCACTGGATAACATTCTACCTCACCTGCAAGTAGACAGTGAACTTCTCAAACTCCACCTAAAACAAACTAACAAAAAAAAAAACACATGAAAAGTTCAAAAAACTATGCCTGAAATTTAAAATAAGAACATGCTGTGTGGTAGAAATGTAACCTCCAAAAACTATAGCTCAGATGGATTGATAGTACACTAGAGAGGGAGACACTTGGCCACAATGAACTGCCCACTAACACCTCCACTTTACTTCCTGCCATATCTGACACTTGAAAGGACTTCAGATAGCTCTGAATTCTAACAGACGTACCAGATGATGTGCTGATTTAATCACTTTGAATAGAAGTGTTGCATGCACAACTACCTGCAAGAGACAATGTATTCTAGTAGCGCACAGATTTTACAATTCATTATGGTCATTGCTGTGTTTTTACTATTAAAATGTCTTGAAAAATAAGATGTTTAGCTAAGCTTACTAATTCCTTGAAACTCAAATCATTTAAGCTGTCTAACCTTGTTCAGGATAATTATTTCTATCCATTATCCATCATGCTAAAAAATGACAGCTCTGGGACAAGGAGGCTTTTCAAGCAAATGTTTTAAGACAGTGTTTTAGGTTGCAGGCGCTGGCAAATGTTAATTAAATTAGATAAACAATGACTCAGAGTAGCTGTGCTATATTGGAAAGAAAGATGGGAGGTAATGGGGGAAGGAATTTAGCAGCTCAAAGGTCCAAATAGTTTTTTGGGGATAAAGAATCTGTCTCTTCAGCAACTATCTTGCCTAAATTGACAGGATCAAGAGAACTGGTGCCTTTCAGCTTTTACACCATTAACACTTAAAAACAAAACATAAAAAACAAACAAACAGAAAACCAACTTATTTGTGCATCATTTAGAGTCTGATATTGCCCTGGTGTAGGGGATTCTGGAGGTATGCTCAGTCTGACACTCTTCTGCAGGTCACCAGGAGGAGGAGATGCAGGGTGTTCACTGCTAAGGAGCATCCACCCAGGAGGCTGCAGTCGGAAGGCAGGGGAATGGGCTGAAGTCAGTGCAGAGGGTGGGAAAGCACAGCAGGGCATGGCGACCTCTTCTGCAGAAAAGCAAAATTTCTTTAATTAGTCTTTAATTAAGACTAAGAGCAAATCGTTAGCCTAGTCTTAAAACGTAAAACCACAATCCAAAACTTGAAAAGAGCAATGTGACTTTAAATGGTTCA
The DNA here is from genome assembly GCF_000705375.1 of Tinamus guttatus. The sequence continues at coordinate 173,359 of NW_010587517.1, read as the reverse complement.
CGTTTCAAAACAACAAGGAAACAGCCCTGAAGTCTAAGGCTGAGCTTGTCAGTTGAAAATGGTTTGCTGGAAATTCTCTGGAAATAACAGTTTCCAGGATTCCCAGATCTTCCTGCTTCTCACCTAACTGGAACTATAGAAAAACAAACAAGTTCAAATGCGAAATTACACTTCAGCCTGATTTAGTTTATAGAGAAGCTGAAGGTTATTCTTTCTCTTCTCTACTGTAGACCTGTCCACTCCTCCTAAAACAACGGCAGACACATATCCCTGCAGTAATGACATTAATACACTAGTATTTGGGAAACTGGAACCCCATGGTGATCATGTTCTTCGAATTCATCTGCTTCCTCTCTCTGATAATGCTGGACCCTGATGACAGCTGAAGCTCTTCATGAATATTTTGGAATTCTAGCAAAACCTAAGCAGACTCCACATTCATAACATTTTCTTCCCCTAGTGACCATCTTCCACTTTTCACTTCCACTACACAGAGCAGTTCTAGGAATTCCAGCACATTATCAAGTTTATTCTTGTTCTCATCCATGCAATTTGGACTATATTTAAATCATTTGTCCTAAATGAATGTTATGAAGTGAAAACACTGCAGAGGCAAATGCTTAACAGTGACAAAGCTCCTGGGTGCTCACAGCATCAATACCTGAAGAGCTCTCAGTGGTTCCTGCACTAAGTAGCTCTGAAAGGAATCGTAGCTCTTCATACAAAGTCCAAAGGGCCTGAGTAGCCCAGAAGAAATGACACCAACTAACAGCTTTTTTTGTCCTTCAGGACAACTCACTCCTCTGTAGTTTCATGGACACAAATCATGAGACAGGCAGGCACTCAAAAACAAAGACCACCACAACTTTAGTATGACCTTTCCTCTGTGTCCGTGTATTCCATATCTCTAACTGACAATCACACACCATTTTCTTTTCCACAGTGCATGCAATGGATGCCATCATTTTCTGAACAGATATTCAGCGTTTCACTGTTTTGCTACTGTTTAAGATGTAACCTTGGGCTCAATTTACAGAGCACTGTTCAGACCTTACTCTTGAGGCAATACCAAATACTACATCACAGGTTATTTCAGGCTCAACTGTTAGAGTCATAAAAAATCATAAATTACTAGGAACGCAATCTTAAAGTGAGATATATTGAGTATTCTCATACTTGCTGCTAGCCCTAAGAGCACAGCTAGTGTTTTGGAGGCAGAGAGCTGGAGCCACAGGGAGAAATAAAGAATAATTCCAGCAGCATTCACCTTGTCTGTATCAGATGGGGTTTACTTGAGCTTGCTTAATCCCCTTTTGCCATTTTTACTAAAATGTTCCCCGAAAGCGTCCACTGGCCTTTGCCACATAATGACACTATCACAAGGAGGAACATTCTCCTCCATGGGCATCCTCTATCTCAAATCTATCTCAAATCCTGCAACTGCTAATGCAGGCCCAGGATCAAGTTGTCCCATTTTGCTTTGGAGAGGCTGCTCACCACATAGATTCAAGCAGTTCCAAGACCAAAGCCTTCAAATGCAGAGGTCCAGGTCTGGAACAGATCTCCTGAAAACTTCTGAGACATACCAAGACTTAATCGGGAATACAGTAAAACTATTCCTATCGTTTTGTGCAACTGCTCTTACATTGTGCATTAACATTTTGAAAAATCAAAACACCGAAAAGAAGATTCCCATTGAGGATAGAATCCCAGTATCAAGAATCCCAAGTCAAATACCTGTTTTTGAGTTTTCCATATGTCCAAAAAGAGGAGACTACAGAATTTAGAAGAGGAATCCCCATCTCTGCTGTGAAAATCTATCACTTGCAGAAGACAAGCAGTTACTGGCACGGCAGGCCATCCATCTCCCAGGTTCTGCACGGTGATTGGGCTTTTCTTCAGGAGTTTTGGAGATGATTTGTCTTGTTCCTCCACCTACAACGCTTTAGGCAGGGAGACAGAGGGGCTAGTATGAAAGGAAGAGAGGAAAAAATCATGTAGCATTTATGAAACACAATTCAAAATGTTTTAAGGAAAATGATTAAAAAAATAAGGCTATATGCACTTATAATTTATCTGTTCCTATCAGCTGGAACTCTGATGCATTTTGCCTCTTCATTTTCCTCCTCCTGCTGTACTACTGAATCACAGACTACTATTACAATAAAGTCTGCATGTGGTGGACTTGCTGCTACCTGCAAGCTGCTGTCTTCCAAGGTCCCACCAAGACAGATTTTTCCACGGCCAGACCAAAGAATTACTTGGAGAGCAGCTCAGCATGACGTTTTCTAGTAGTGCAAACCCAAACACCTACTTGCCCAGGCACATGTGCTCTGCTCTGGGCAGACCACAGCTCCGGGACCTGCTCTGGGCTCACTCAGGACCACCACACACCTGCAGCAGGCAGGAGCCTCCAGGTGCTAATGAAAAGCAGCTCTTGCAACAGCCGGGGAGAAAAGAGTTCAGGGATGAGTAATAAGCTATTGGCAAAAAGGAAGGCAGCCAGCTAGACTCTTCAGAATTAAACCCAGAAACTGTTCAACTATTCTAATTCCTGCACATCTCAGGTCATGTTCCTTCAAGCATTCAGCTGACTTGAGTTTCTTTCTGAAAATAGACTTGAGACAGCAAATAAAGGTATTGCAACCCCTTCGCGAGCCGTCCCCAATGGGGCACAACGCTGCCCTCACCATCAGCACCACTGTAATTCAGCCAAGCACGGAGTTTTCTACTACTGAGATCCTGATCTATCAAAACTTTTTTCACCTGTTCTGATAATTTCAGCTCCTCCGGGACGCACACCTTCATGCCACTGTCCAACTAATTAGCTGCTTCACTGGCTGCATTCTGCAATTCTTCACTGACGGTTCCCCATCTGACATCTTATGACAACTGATTAGTAAACTAGGCCATGAGTTTAAGAAATATGTAATTTGGGCACCACTGACTATTAACTGTTTGCCTGCTTGCCTCTTTTGTCCCCCCTAAGAAGCTGTTATCCCTTCAAAGCAAATATGAAAGGATTAGGAAGAGTGGCACATTTACAAAGCAAGATGCAGCAAATCCAAAGGTGCCTTTAAAAACAAACATGGAAGAGGCAATAATGGAATATACACACTTACTGGAAAGCTAAATGCTGTAGAAGTCTAGATACTAAAACAACATCCAAAATCACTAGTCTGTCCCATAGTCCTGAGCCAGAAACATATGCAAGCTAATTAATTAATTAGAATTAAGTCAAAACAAACTGTCTTCACCCCAGGTCCCCCTGCCAACCGAGCTGAAAAGAAACAAACTTGAAGGTTTAAATGGGAGGAAGAATCCTCTCCAGGTTAAAAGGATATCAGCAAGCTACAGCACCACAGTGGTTAAATGTCGTTTAAGATTTGACTGCATTTGGTCTGGGATTTGCTCTCACTTGAGAGCTGGTCAAACCAATCTTTCCAAAACACTGACTTCTGAACTTTTGCCAGAGGTGCCTCTCTCTGGTGACCATGAAGGCTGATTTACCAGACGACATGTTAAACCTGTCAGCTCTGAATAAGCAGTAAAGTGTGTGCCCGCAGTGGGGAGGATGTTTAAAGGCACAGTGTTTCCTTCTGCGGATGAGCTGGGTGGCTTGAAAATATTCCAGAAGACTTGCAAGCGTTTAGGTGCAGCTGTGGGGTGTGATTGCCAGCAGGCTGGTGGTACCCATCCCACTGAGGTCAGGAGAGCTGCTGTGATTTAAGCGCCTGTCCTTGCTGAAACACAGAGCTCTCTTCACTATGATGCACACTAGTGTTTGGGAAGTCTGAATTACTACATAGATAAAAGAGGGAGAAAGAATCATCTAAGCTGCTCCTGAAACCGCATGAGAGCCAAAATCTACAGATTTTATATTCAGACATAGACCTCTTTAGCTAAAGAACACAAGCAGTTTCTGATCTAAGCTGCCCATAATTGTATGTTCAGACTTCCTGCTAATTGTAAGGCCATCACAACCATCAGGCTATTATCACAATATAGAAACCTATAGAGTTTTGTTTGTTTGTTTGTTTTTTAGGAGAGCAACAGTCAACAAGAACCACCAACGACCCTGATTTTACAACAAAGGTCTAGAGGAGAAGAGTCACAAACAATTAATGCTACTCTTGAAGCAAACAGCCCATGCACAATACAGAAATGGAGCATTTCTTGGCTCCTTCACATGGTAGCATCTGAAGGCTGAACAACCACCTCTGAAGAAACCCACCCTAGGTATATTAGTAAAGTCCAGCTTGAACTTCTGATGCCTAATCAAGCCAAGCCTGACCTTATTTGGGGAACTGAACTCTTGCTTCACTGCAGCCTATGGTCTAGTCTAGCACCAAGCAAAGGGAAACAGCTCTACCACCCCCAGCCTCAGACCTGCTCCAGTTAACGGAGAGAAGGAACATCCATTCTCAGCCTGCTGGCTCTTCTTGCATTCACACAACATTGCTTACCATGAGGCACAGCTTTCTCGCCTGCAAGGGCTGCACAAATCCAAAGCAAGGTCTGAGTCTGTATCTTTGCCCTGGGGTGACTTATGCATCACAGGAGTAGAGATATATCTCCAACTCTTTCAATATTTATATGGAGCCAAGATAATGTGGTCTCGGTGCTGGCAAGGCATATAAAACAATCATCTCTATCTTTTACCACACACAGTCATGCCATAACCGGACCAAGATGAGCTGAAATATAAAGGGCAGGTAGGCAAAACTGAACCCAAGCAGGACAAAAGATGGTAAACATAGTATTTGGAAGAGCTTTCGGTTAATGCACTCATTTACAATTGAGTCTGTATTTAAGAAATAGGTGAGGAATCCACAAGTACATTCAGCTCTCACAAAGCAGCAATTATCACTTCCAATCATCTCCACTTGGCTGGGAGACTGGCATCCCATTCTGGCAGATACTGACCTGGCCTTAGTTTTTCACACCTTGGTCACTTGGCTGTACTACAGCATAACGATATACCTGGGCATGAAGCCTGCAACACTTAGGAAACTCCAAATAGTACAAAATGTTACAGAAAATCTCTCCAGTGACATGCATTGCCACAAATACATCACATCTCTCCTCAGCTGTCTACAAGAGCTTCACATTTTTTGAAGAAATCTTCAAGTTTTCGACCTTTTCCTTGGCGATGCCCTTTGGCTTGAACTTAGGATATCTGAAAACCAGGATGAAACTATTGGATAAAAAAAACACAGTCAAGAAACACGCTTTTTGTGCAGTAGAATCTGTACAGCAGGGCTAAAGCTTGTCTCTGAGGGAGACTGAACTTCTTCATGAGCACGAAATGAACTCCTTGCTTAATCATGGGTGATTGTGTGTGCTGTAAACAGGAACCACCCCCCTCCCATTTGTAATTGCTTGATGAATATGTTGCATGAAAATAAATCAGAAAAGCCTTGCAAGAAACCATTGAGCTTACCTCCAGCAAGAATTCAGTTTCAGATATTCCTCTTAGCATTCATGGGCTCACGCAGAACACCGCCTCACTTGAAACAGATCTAAATAAGCTGTGTTCAAAGGAGAGCTCCAAATGAGCTGTTTTCCATAACTCCCATTTCTAACCAGAATTAACAGCAAGACAATTTTTATTTTGTTTGTTTGTTTTTTCTTTTTCTTCAGAAGAACAACAATACTGCTGAAGTTGATTAAGCTGACTAGGGATGGTTACCTTGCATAAAATTGAGAAGTAGCTCCTCCCAGAACTGGGAATTTCAAGGAAAGGCCAAACAACAGTATAATACCAGACAAGCAATAGATATCAGCCACTTGTAGGCAAAGTATTTTTTTTAATAATTATTTTTAACATTTGAATTCTTGATTTAGATGAGTAACACTGGTTAAAAAAAAGCAAGCTTCCACCTTAGTCATCTAATATAGGAATGAGTAAAAAAATACACAGGAATACTTCTGATTTGTTCAGAAGAGTCATAAAGAAGATTCCCCCTGAGAAACCATAAATCACATTTTTTCAAAGAAACTTAGCTTTTATGAGCTATAAAAGTATGTTTGGTCAGAATCTTAGTAAATAACTCAGGCTGGGTTTTGTCCTATGTAAGCCTTCTACGTCATGCCCTAGAAACAACAACAGCTGTTAATTATTTATCAGCTGATGAACATTGGCCTGTTAATTGCAAAACATTATAAAATAGATTAGGCAGCAAAGCTCAATATGTATGCAAGCAGGATTTTTTGCAATGTTTTGTATGTGACTTGATTAAATAAACATTTTCATAATCAGGAAAGAGGTTTCAGCCTAGTTTATACAGGTTAGTTTTAACAATGATTTGGTCTCATAAACTGGAGCGGGCCTACAATCTTAAGATAAATATTTTTAAAATCAAAAATGTTGGACTACTTGAGTTTATATCCCTGACTCAAATCTGTCATGGAAGTCAGTTCTCTCTCAAATCTCCAGTGTATCACAGTTTGAACCAAAGAACTAGACCTCTATTGAAAGGGAAAGCTTTAATTAGCCAAGGGAAGACTAAAAGATTCAAATAAAGATGCTCTCTCCATCCTACCACCATCACATCTCGGTCCTTAGGTACAACAGCCCTATTTTGTGATGCATCAGAGGAGCAACAGAGACCATTAGTAACTCAACCACCCTGTTGAGCTCCTCCTCTCTCACGTGTTTGTTGACAGGAAAACCACTACTGACTGTGCACAATGAACTAAAACCTACCTATTTGCCCAGCATTTCCACAGTGTCTTTACTTCCAGCCTACTGACATCCAGCTGTGTAAATTGGCCCTGCTAGAAGGCATTCTCCTTTAGGTACAGCTGGTTCCTCAGGGCATGCAGTATAGCTGTATAGCGAAGGTTTTTAATGGGCTGTGCAGGTGACCAGCTGAAGAACCCAAGGAAAGGACCCTGTGCCACAGGGGTGTGAGCAAGCACAGGTGGTTTGGCATCAGGCTGCTCAATAATTAGCTCCTCTAGCCCAGGTTTATCCACTTGACCATTAACCATGACACTGGCCCCAATCCTCTTTCTGGCCTGCAAATACAATCAATTTGGGAGCATGGCCACAACAATCTCACTCCTGTGCTTTGATCTCTGCCTGGTGCATGGCCTCCTTGGTTTTTTGAGAAGGACGGTGATTTTTCAAGCCAAAATCAGATATCCCAAGAGGCCTGTGTTCACTGACCGAGACACAATAAGGTGGATCTTAAACCAGTGAACATTTTAGTAGGTTTATTGAATTAAATGGAGCCTGACTGATTCACACCAGCTGAGAGAAACACCAGAGTATAGGATTTGAATGGATTCAGGAGTTGTCCTATCTGCAAAACCCTTCAGAATTTGGTTCACAGACCTGCAAAGGGAAGAACAGTCTGGGAGTTTGCAAGTGCTCACTGGAAACGCTGTCCCAAAGGTGGTGAGACACCACAGCCAGGACTTCTTGACTTGTTGAACCTGCGCCAGTTACAAATCACTGCGTTTTCCAAGATTCAAACAGCTGGAAACTGTGCGAGAGCGAGGACTCTGAGAAGCTTTCTGGAATTTCTACCTGCAGAGCTAGCTGCAGCAATTGGTCTCACTTTCAGGGCCTTTTGGTATTGTAAAGCTTTGGGTCAGCAGCCTTGACGGAAAAAATTCAAAGCTTTTCAGGAAGTCATACCACATTGTACCCATCCTCAAAGAAAACAAACAAATTAACAACAACAAAAAAGGTTGCTTTTAGGAAAGAGGGAAGGATGGCAACAGTGTCCTTCTTACTCTAAATAATCATGGGAAAACATATATTCCTCTAACTAAACAGGAAACAAGCTTTGAACACAGACTGTGCGACGAAGAATTTTTATCCTTTAAAGTAATACGTGCGTTTAACAGCTCTAAAACATTGCAGGACTGCACTACACGGCCAAAACCACACAAAATACACACACCTCAGAGTGATCCTCCTGGAAGAGCAGCCACCCAACACCGAGCAACATTTAAGTGCAGGATTAAGGCCTGACTCCAGCGAGTTCCATGTCCACCCAGTAAGACCCAGCAGCTGCACAAGCCCTGGGCCAAGCCCAAGCCTCAGAGCTTCGGCTGGACTCAGTGGAGATCGCTGGAAGGGGGTTATGATTCACAAAATCATTTAAACAGTTAACTGTTCTACACATGTGGCATAGCGCTCCTAGAGTGATGAATTTAGAGTGCTGTATTCAGTTTAAATAATAAATGTTTTTTTTTTTTTTTTAACGGGGCTTCTTCAGCCTGTAAAGTGTCTTCAAGTACAGAAAATCCCTCATTGCTCTAAATACATGGTCACCCTGACCACTGGGCTTTGGCCATCTGAACTGGGGCAAAAATAAAAGTATGTTTATAAAAATATCCACCCCAAATTGCTACCTAACAGCTTCTGAGAGGCTCGAGCTCAGATTTTCATAGGTACTGCTTAGATCTCTGAATGCTCTTCATGTTCTTAATCACGTCTGCTCCAGAGATGAGGTTATGAATAATTAACTATGCCTCCAACATTACAGTCATAGATTATGGTGGTGGTGACTTGTGGACTGCCATGCGCAGCATAAACCATTTAGGAAACTCTGTTATCCACTTTCCCTTTATATTTGTCTTGCAATCACTTACCGCTTAAAAGGGTAAATCTTTCATAGCTTTAATTAAAGCATTTAAAATAATTTACACTGAAATTGTATGTGCTTGGGTCTGTCAAAATTGATGCTTTAATAACATGTCATCCCTTTTTTCGATTGCCCTGAAATCTGTTAAAATTACCACTAATCTAATTGGGAACAAAGTTGTCAAATGCATGCAGCTCTGACAGTTTGTCTTTCTGCAAACTGCCGACAGATTGCAAGTTACGCATGTGTTGAGCAGATGGGTAAGTTAAAAGGAACACAAAAAAAAGCAATTTATTAAATCACCTGGAACCAGCAGCTCCATTCCAAAAATAGTGAGAATGAAATATAGCAAGAGCTAGGAGAGTTGGCACTGGAATATACCAGAAGGTACCAGTTACAAAACAAGATAAACATTTTGAGAAGCCTCAGCTGTGTTGCAGAATAATGAGGCGTTATTTAACCCGATATAGATTACCAGCAGAAATTAATTTAGGGTGCAGGGTTTTGTGCGAGTGTGTGTGTGTATGTGAGTGAGTGAGTGTGTGAGATTTTTTTAAGCTTTTTTTTTTTTAATCCCTGTGTTTTAACTCCTTCCTTCCCAAAGGACAAGTCCCTGTGCTCCAGGCCAATCCTTCCTGTCGGATCTCCCACCAGACCTGCTTTTAATCCCGGATGGCAGAGGTGGCAGTGGGTGCCCTCCTTCAGCTCCTCGCACCCAGCCCTTTGCTGTGCTTCTCTCCTGCATATTGAGAAATGGTCAAATCCAGCCTCAAACAACTGGGAATGTCACACCAGCAAAGTCCTTCCAATCTACCCATCTGGATTTTATCCCTAAGTGGAGCTCATTGGTATTTTATATCTTCCTTGAAAACATTTTGCATCCATACAACCAATGGGGTTCAATGAGGGCTTGGACCACTCTGCCTTGCTGCTGGTTCATGAAAGGGGATGGTTTATTTGCATTACAGCAGAATGACAAATTCCCATTCAGTTTTACAGCAATGACCACCCAAACAGACAGGTCTCTGCCCCAGGCGGCAGCAATTAGCTGCAAATGAAGATGACCTCGAAGATGACCTCCATGGCCTTCACGGGGCTCTGGTCCTCCCCCACTCATGTCCATCCATTCACTTACATGGGAGCTCCCTCAAGGCAGGGAGCACTCACTATTTGGTGTGTTTACAGCACTTAGGGAAAAAAGGCTTCCCTCTGGGTTGGTTCATTTGCGGAGGCTCTAATATCACGTGTTGTTTCTGCAGAAAAACTGCACCAAGTCCTCTGTCCAAAGCACCCAGACAGGCAGAACAGAGAGGACAAGCAGCTCCCCAAATACCACAACAGATCAACGAGATGCTCACCTCCCCACTGCACAAAAAAGAGATGAGGAACAATGGCCAAGAGATACATTACAACAGAGATCCTTTCTGCAACTTCATGAAGTAACTTTACGAGTCACAGAGCCACTTTAAACAGCTGCAGCATCATTTCAGTGAATGGGGATAGACTGATTTAAACTAGCTGACAACTTTTGGGCTGACCATGCAGAAGAAAAGGTAACCATTCCCCACGAGCAACAAATTGTTTCAATTCTGTACATGTGTTTAGGGAGGAGAAAATATCATTAAAAAAAATAAAATGGGAGGTTACAAGCGCATCTTTACCTTTCTATAACTAAGGAGCAAACATTTTCACCTCTTCTTTCCCAAGGAAATCTTGGGGAGAAAGTTTGCTCAGTTTTCTACAATTCAGAAACATTTCTACCTGTTGCGGTAGAAAAGGATGGGCAGCAAACAGCACAAAGGTGATGGCAGGCCTTGAGCAAAATGGAGATTTCTGATTCTCCACTAAGACGACGACCAGGCCCTGGGTAACATTACTACACTCAGTAGGTAGTGTAGTAATGGCAAATTAGGATCCTTAATGCAAGATTAAAAGGATACAATGTAAAACAAGGTAAGAGCAATGGGGCTGATCCTGAAATCCTCTCCAAGCAGTTTTAATCAGGCCTGACCATACAAAAGCACTCAAAATTCTGCCAGGATCAACAAGAGAAAAAAATTAAAGCAGAGTGAAAACATTTGAGATATTCAGACCCAAGTCGGGTCAGCCCCTGCATTCCTCTGTTTTGGCACAGCCAGGGAGGCAGAAGGTGCTTTTAAACAACATTTATGTCTCTGTATCACGTGTCCAGCAGGCAGAGCTGTTCTGGCCGTGCCTGGCTGCAGCAGGAGCGCGACGGCCGCGTCGCAGCTGGAGCGGGCAGCGATCGCAGAGCCCGGCTCCTCTCCCTCCGCAGCTGCAGCCGGAGCGACTTATCCCGGGGCCCTTCCACAAGCTGCTTCCATCCCTCGCGCCCCTCCTCGAGCCGTGTGCGGGAGCACAGATGCTGGCCCACACTTCCATTTTTCCTTTCACCGCAGGTTTAAATAGACACTTTTTTTCCCCCTCTATATCCAAGCGGGTCATCATTTAGAATCTGTGATTTATTTAATGGTGGTTTTAACCCCACTTAGAAATAGGCTGCTTTCATGATTTATTGATTCCTTCTTCCCCTTGTTAATTTGACTCATTTCTTAGGAAATTATTCATAGTTAATCATGGTAAGAATAAAATTAGTTATAGTGCCCACTTTGCTGCAAGGGGAGCGTAAATAACTTTTAAAGCAAATCGGAAAGAAAAACATGCTAGAGCAAAAGAAAAAAAAAACAGAAGAATATACATAAAATGATGATATTCCAAAGGGCACAGTAAATTAAACCTCTCTACTGCTAGTGGATAGGGTAATGCACAAATTTACATTCCGCAGGAGCACAGCTTTTACAGCAGGCTCTCCTCAATTGAATTTCCCAATCTTTTGGGAAACGCACCATTTGGAAGATAAAATCTCCCACCACTCCACCACCACCACTGCCACCATTCAGGAGATTAAAAACCCCCGCCAACTCTGTTGTGTGCCTTTTGTGCCCACCAGAGGAATGTAAAACCATTATATTTAAGTATCATAATGGCCAACATATGCTTTTTCTTAGAAATGACACCGCCATCTGGATTAAGTTCTCCTGATCATTTCAGACAATGTTACGATTATTATTTTTTCCCCTTCAGGAGAAAGAACTGCCCAGAAAGCAACAACAGTTTCAGATGAGGGATTTTTCCTTCTCCTTTTCGACCACTGGCAACCTTGAGGGACGTAGTAAACTCTTTACATGTACTTAAATCTTCTGATTTCACTTGCTCATCAGTCACAAAAGCCTGTCCAGGCAGACCCCAATATGAAGCCTGCAAGACTCCTATTGCCTTTGGCCATGCAACTTAACTACTACAGTTAATAAAAGTATGTAATTACTGTAATGATAAAATTACATTGTGTTACAGTTTGAAGCAGTCTCTTCTGCACAATTGTACTGGTCGTTAAATGCTCTGCTCACTGCTCGGTGCGCAGTGAACGAGGTGCAAGTTTAACCCTTTTAAGCAAGCTGAAGTGTAAAGGCCCAAGCAAGTCTTCTCACCTGAATGAATCCTTACTAGCCTCATGGCTATTGTCATGAACATCGCAGACCTTCTGGGCCACCACATCCAACTGGCTCTAACTGGAAATGGGCACGCCGGGATAATTGATGTGCTCAATCTGACCATGCACAGGTGGCACGGAGACAGCGTACAGCAGCTTCTCGGGTTTGCTCGTGCCATCTGTTGCCATAAGAACATCTGTCGTCAAGGTCACCCTGTCACCCTCTGTTAAAGTTACAGGTTTGGCGAGTAGAACAATGTCACCTAAAAAAAAAAATTAAATAAAATGAAAAACCAAAGGGAGAGGAATCAAAAGGGGGAATATTCCTTTTTATTCCCCAGACCAGAAGCAAAAAATAGCAAGTCGGTCCTTTGGTTCAGGGGAAGGAGAAGTTGGGGAAGCAACAACATGGCATGGAAAAATCAAGGAAGAATATTATCAAAATAGCTTGAGAAAATATTTTTTTCTTCGGGTTTCACAGACAAACAGGACATTTACAACAAAAAAAGCCACAAAGAGAAAAGGTTTGTATAAAATATGCCCTGTTCTGATATGCACTTGAAGGCTCTGGGTAAGTGGAATGAGAAGCGGTTTATTTAACCACAGCCAGGGTAAGTTTATAGTGGAGCCCTGGCTGCATGATTTCTCCAAAATATTGAAACCAGCTTTGATTTTCTAATTGGGGAGAGAGAATGACCCAGTTGTTTAGAAAGAACAATTATGTTAATAGAGCCAAATGAGCCAATGGCCAGAATGTGTTAATGAAGGAAGCATTAAGCACAAACACTGTGTTTTAAGCCGATAGTGATGTGATGCTGTAACCTCAGCAACAGAGGTTCTGTTTCCATGAGATTTATTTATAAAGAGCTCCATGCTATCACCCCAGGACCAACACAATTTCTACTTATTTTCAAAGCAGTGGCCACAGTAAATTAAAATCACTAGAAAATCAAACAACCAGACTTCTCAGAAAGAGGCAAGACTGCCTAGTCACATCCTTTCCTACCATAACTCTTGCTGGTTTTAGAAGTGCTTGGAATGGAATGGTGACACAACGGTTGACAACATGGTACAACAAAACATGGAGAACCACATGGGCCCATCCCCAGGCTCCAGAGACCCGACCTTCAGTGACAACGCGCTAGCCGAAGGCAGCAGCAAAGCCTAACTTTTTATCTCACAACGCTCAAAAGCAAGCGGGTAATGTCAATCAGCTGCTGTTGCTGCCAATTAACTTGCCGATGACAATACACAATAGTGGCATTTGTGAACATGCTCGGCAGGACTTTTGCTGTTTCTGGCTTTCTTATTCTGTTGCCAGCTGACTTTGAAAAACAACAGGTTTCTATTATATGTAGCAGGCAGCCAGCAACATCTCAGAATAGCGTGTTTTTTTCTTCTTTTTACTGCAAACTCAGCACTAAGTTCTGCACTTTCCAACCCACTTGCTAGCTCACCTTTGCTGTTAACCCTTTGAACACCACTGCAGAACTGGTGAAGGAGGCTTGACGCAGTCAGGATGCGACTGATACCTGAGGAGACCAGTCTAAAGTCAGTGTGGTTATTCACAGTATAAATACAGTCAGTAACCTTACCTTCATAAAGCAAAAATGTTAATGATGTTTGAGAGCAAATTTGGAACTTCAAAAAAGATAATTATCAGCTCTCCACTAGCACAATGGAAACCATCAAAACTCACCAGTCTTGGAACACCTGCTGCTGGAAGTCCACAATGAAACTCAAGCTGATTAAGAAGATATGGTGCTTGTGTTGACTCATTTTCTCTGCAGAAAATCCAAACAAATAAGATTAAATAGAGAGGCAACAGCAACACTGGCCAAGAGAGTTAACCCACCTTATCTTTCCTAGGTGGAGAAAAGTGCAAGGTTTTCCACAGCAGCACGGAAATCCTTTGATACTCAATGTTCAGCATGGGATGACAATGTCCACCTACGTTGTCCCTTACAGAAAAGGGACACAACTTTCCATTACTGTCTGCCACCTTATAGTATTGCCCCTGTAACGATATCCTTAATAAGAAGTCCATCACGTCCTTCTCAGGATAAAACTGGCTTTGCAAGAAGATGGTCCTGGCCTTGCTAAGCCCATCCAAACTGCTTCATGTAGATGCAATGACACATTTCCCCCAAACCCATGACACAGATAAGACCATAATGATCACTCCTCAGTGCAGCAGGTTACTCATTTCCACTAGCAACGGAAGTACCAGTACCCCAGTACCCAGCTACCTAAGGCTTTCAGGCCTATATTTAAGCCTCAGTGCAGCAGGTTACTCATTTCCACCAGCACCAGAAGCTCCCCCAGTACCTGGCTACCTATGGCTTTCAGGCCCATATTTAAGACACACTGATTTCAGGGCCTTGCTAAACTAGGGCATCTGCCTGTACAGTTTGGTTATCATGAAGTATGTATTATTTTAGATAATCTACCACAATAAATACACAATTGATTTTCTTTCATATTAGGTTCTTTCTCAGAGCCAGGTGCACACTGCACTCGGGTCTGCATTGCCAAGTGGAGGTGACTTGTGACAAAACAGCACAAACACTAGAAATCATTCATCTAAGAGCAGCATTGGCCTCGATGCATGCATGTTTGGGGAGATTTTAGGAAAAGACACTTTCAGATTTAAAGGAAAACAGACTCAGACAGGCAAAGCAATGCAACTGTTTTCACTTCCACAGCTTGGAGGAGCCTCTCCCGCACGCTCCTGCCGGGAGAGGCTGGAGAATTTGTTTGGATTTTTGATTTACTTGCTTAAATGTCGTGGGCTTGAAAGTTTGCCTTGAAATATAACATTAGTGGGTTTGTGGTAAAAGCAGCAGAGAGGATAGGATGACAAGTGGGGCAGAGGAGACTGATTAAAAGCAGGTGTGGAGGAGGAAGATAGGAGGAGGGAAAAGAGGAAAACATACTGAAAAAAGTAAACTCAACGCTATTATACAGATTGAAAAAGAGCACCCATATATAAAGCACCCACCTGTGCTTGCTTCTTTTTAATGTCGATTTTTTTTTGATGTAAGTCAATAGATAAACTTTAAAATTAAATCACAGAAAGAAGGCACAGGATGGCACTAACTGCTGCCCCCAAGGTGGCAGTGAAAATGGTTAAGTGGTAGATGTAAGTGAAGCTCATGGACGAGCTTGAGACCTACAGGGAGGATGGAATAGGACAGGATGTGAGGAGGAACCCATGGAGATGTGCAGGTGGGCTTGGGCCTGGCTGCAGAGGGAGCTTTGGGGCTTAGGGATACATCTGTATATACATGGGTGGCAGAACCCAGCCTTTTCTCTCTAAGTAGTAAAATAATTGCTTTAAGCAAAAAATAAAAAAAAATAAAAATAAAAAATCCCCCCTTTTGAGGGGAAGGGAGGAGGAAACGCCCAGGAAGGGAGAGGAAATTATGGAGCCACCTTGAGTGTGTGTTGGTAGTTTAGTGAGAGAGCCAGCTCCTTCCACACACATGCACGTGGGCACTCGCACACTCCAATTCCATAAGGCCGGGCCTACTTTTTACTGCATTTTTACTTGATTGTACATATTATTGTCTCATTAACTGCAAAGCTTTCCAGGGCACTGAAAAGGAGAGAGCATTAAAACACACTGAAAAGTCCTGGAGCTCAATTAACACACACCAGGGGGTTGGAGGGGAGGGGAAGTGGGGGGCTTCAGCTCCAATTATAAAAGGCAAACTTATCCTTTTTTTTTTTTGGTAATATCAGCTAATTAGACTTTGACAACCAATTAGCAGATTTTTAGCTTTGCTGAGAATCAAGTCAGCACGGCGAAAGGAGGAGGCAAGGAAACCAAACATGCAAAATGCTCCTCTTGTGCCACAAACGTGCCGTCTTGCAAAAAAACCCCACATCCACGGGGCCAGATCCAGCCCCGGATCCAGGTCCCTTCAGGTGACCATCTCAGCCCTTGCTCACGGGTGTAAATCGAGGGCACAACTTGGGCTCGCCGTGACTCACGCAGACCCGCTGCGGAGCAGCGCTCTGCAGCCCGCGTGCAAGGTTACATTTTAACTTTTAATAACCCATTTTGCTATTTTTTTCCCTACCATCCATGAAGTACCCAGATGATTATTTAGGATTAATGGATTATCAAAAGTGCCAGTTGGCACACTCCTAGTAAAAAAATAGGGAGGGGTGGAGAAAAAAAAAGTGTAACAAATGCAGCTGTTTACTAATAAATAAAGCCTCAGCTGTAACAGAAATAAATTAGATGCATTTAATTGGTCGACTGCAAACCTCCTCTCTTTATTACAATGCTGCTTCTTGTTATTTTATGATGTCAGGGTCCATGGCAGACTGACAGAGTGTTTATGAATCACAGTTTGCAGATGGCACTCCTGGTTTTTCGGCAGTTATGAGCACAAGTAGCATGAGGACTCAATAGAGGGTTTTTGCCAGCGAGGACCCCCTGAGAATTAGCCGCCTTCATTTCTCTTGTGCCAATCTCTCCCTGACAGGAGCACTATTTCACAAAACCTACATTCAATAAATTACACCCGCCTGGCAAGAACTTAGAAATATTTAACACTCTGAGGACACCAGTGTCTCAATTTGATTTCTATTCATTTCTAGAGGACACAAGATGCTACTTGGAACAGAAGCGGCTTGTGTGCACGCGCATGTGTTTTCCCCCCCCAGCTAAAAAAATAATGGTCTCTGCAGCCAGGAGTATCTCGCCCTGCCTTCAGAGTGATTTCAGGTCTCCTGAGGGCAGTTTACGGTCTTGTGCCCTGGTCCTGCCGAGCTGCCCTGGCTAATGACAGCTTTGTAATCCAGTTGGGAAATAATCTCACATCACTGCACTCGGAGCTCATGAGCTGTAAAACTTCTGGATTGAACTCCTTCTTCTGGTCACTTCAGTGAGTTACAAGCAAATGCATGAGGGATGTGGTCATAATTGTCAACAGATTTGTAAATTTGTGTCATTAGTTATGCGCATAATGGATTTTATTCTAATGAGCTTGTTCATAAGAATGCCAGGAGGAGTTGGCCCCTTTGGAGGAAATAAGCTACAAACTTTGCCCATGCATTTTAAAATGTATCCGTGCCACATAAAGTGAAAAAGAACATTTCCTTTCCTTTGAATGCACCGGGGTTTTCACTTAGCCAAACCCATCTCAATAAGCTACTGCTTCTGGAGACTTGTTCCCTACCTTGGCTGGCATTTCTCACACGGACATGGACACTGTCCAGTGGAGATATCAAGTAAAACTGGAAATTATCATGACTCTTTGGGTTCAAGTGTGGAAACAGCAGCAGCAGTCATTGTCCATATCAACCTGACAGGAATTTATTCCAGGATACAACCCTGTCAAAGCTGAGAAAGTCTGAAAACAATGCAAGAGAGTTCGCTCTGAATATGGGCTCTTCCTCCCTCTGAATCCAGCCAGAAATCCTGCAGGGGGTCAGTCAGAAAGACCTGCTTCACACAGTAGAACAATAAAACTGTTGAGGATTAAATCTATTTTTATTAAATCTATTATTATTGAATCTGCTTATAGAATTAAATTTATTCTCTAGAGACAGAGAGTGAAGCTTCTAAGCTTGTTCTTTAGAGAAATCTCCTCTTGCTTTCTTAGAATCAACCTGGATATTTTTATTGAAAGAGGAGCTGAGCAAAAAAACAGACAAGTCCATGGAAACCTACTGGCACCTTTGCCAAAATGATGTTCTCTGTGTGCCCAGTGGAGTCCTCTTCCCCTCATCTCCCTCCTCTTTCTCTCTCTGATCCTGCTTTTCAGCCAACCACATATAAAAATCTCCAGCATGTGCCAAGTACTACAGATGGGTCCATTGTAGCACACCCTAATGTTCATAGCTGACACCCAGGTGTTACAGTTTGTACTTGCTTGCTAGCCAGACGGTGGCTTTATGCCAAGGGGAAGGCACAAAGCACTTAGACACCATGCTGAAAAGCTATATAAGAGAAACTGCTAAGAAACAGAAGAGCAGGTAAGAGGCAAACCAAAAGCAAAAGAAGACTATTCCACTAGCAACCGCCTCCTTCCTTCCCGCAGTCGCATGCCCTCCCATGCCCCTAAAACTCTGATTTATTACTGGATTTCATAGGAGAAACTCTGATCCTCTGCCGTCATCCGGAGTCACGCTGGCTTGCTGCAAACCTGCTGCTCTGCAAGTTATTTCAGGTCTGGCTAGCAATGAAGCAACTTATTTAAAAGGCGCCGGCAGAGAGAGAGTGCCAGTTCGGGATGTGCTCGGCAGCCTGGCCTGCATGTGCAAACAGCCAGCAGTGCTCCCAAAATCCCAGTGGCTCCCATTTGCAGGCATTACTCACAGCAGCTCCTGTTTGCATGCATTAGCTGTGACTTTTTCCCTAAATACTCTCCCAGATGCCCTGGCATGGAAAAGCTCTTCTCGCTCCGTAGCCGGAAAGGGTTAACAGCAGTCGCCTTTTTCTCTTCCATTTTCCCCTCCCAGGAGCCTACTCCCCTTCCAGCCTAATTTCCTTCGGTTTAATTAATTTTCAGTAATCACAAGTCTAGACACCACAAACAGCCGCCTCACACACCGGGTGACTCGCTAACATTTGTAGTGGACAGGCAGGGGGACGCAGAGCAATCTGAGGGCCAGGCTCTGCGCGGGGCCGGGGCCGCCTCGCTGAGCCCCGCGCGCACAAAGTGCTGCAAAAACGCAGCCCGCGCCCGACTCGGGGAGCAAACGCTTTTAAGGATTCAGGTGCAGGCAGCCTTGCTGCCATCTGTCTCCCTGGGACTCCCCAGATGTCGGAGCGCGTTCACGGCAGCACGTACGGAGCGGGGTCCAACGCTCCCGCCACGTGCCAACCCTGCGGCACGCCTGGGCCCATCTCCTTGCACAAAGCGTCGGGTCTGCTGGGCCAGTGCTACATGGCCCTGTGCTGGGCGCTATACAGCCCTGTGCCGGGCATACGCTGTGGTCCCTACAGGACCCGGGACCCCTGGCAGCCCTCGCTGACACTATCAGAGGTGCTGCTCGTGCACGCGCTTGGTACGCACCGGTGCTGCCAGCTGCCACAGCAAGGCCCCACGCGGCCAGTCTGCATCAGTCCAGGGCAAATCCCGATGTTCCTCAGTGTTTTTCCTAGATAAAATGTCAGGAAGAAGAGAGAACCCTTAGCAAGGTGCTTTTACTGACCATTTCCTTTTTGAGAGCTATTGCAAGAATAGAAAAATTATAAGGCAAGCTGGAAAATACTGGAAACTTCTTGGAAGTACCTCTGGAAGGAATCGCTTGAAACATACAGAAGAGATAAGGGCTGCAACACCCCAGGAAGAACTTGAGTGCTTGGTATTATCATTTGAGCACAGAGGAGGAGGAGAAGGGCTTTGGACATAGCTCAGCATAATAAAAACCTGCTTCATTTCCAACCTATGACCATTTAAGCCAGAGCAGCTGGAGCACCTTCTAGAATTGCTGCCATATTTCTTCTTTTTTTTTGGATACGCTTCTCAGTGAATTAATATTGATTATTTGAAGTTGTGGCCTAGCAGCTGCTAACGGGTCTTGTGCTGGTCCCCACGTCTCAGCCACCCGCTCTGGCTCCTGCGGGGCAGCTCAGCAGACCCGGGAGGACCGGCACCTATTTGGGATGAAGACACAAGATCCAATTGGGAATGCAATCGCAGAGCTAGCAGCAACCATCCCTAGAAGCTGCTACTTTTACAGAGGCTATGGACCAATTTTTAGTCCTATAAAAAGCACGCATTTAAAAACACATAAAATTGGACCAACTGAAAGCCAGCCAACTTTTAATATAATCTCTCTTTCAGTCTAACTCCAGTACAGAATGAAAAAGAATACTAATGAAGCTGTTTGACAGAAAGGACAGCTAGTTCATGCATGCATTAGTGAACAGTTACGGCGTGTGAAAAAAAGCCTTCCTCTCATTTGGTTACAGAATATCGCTGCTGAAATATTCCCCCCTCACCCCAGATTTGGTCTTGATATTTATTGGGCACAGGCTGCACCGGTCCCTTTCCACGCCGTTTTGGTCAGTGCTCCCATGTTTATGGGGATCAAACAGGATGCAAAGACGAGCTCCTCGTTACATCTCCCACCACCGTGTAGAAAGTCCAGTCCTTATTAGAGGTTATTGCTAACAAACATGTTTGCTTCTGCTCAGCGGGAAGCGGTGTGCTTAGCTCCTGGCCTTCACAGCTCGTATTTAACTCCAGCACAACCTGGGTATTCAGGACCGTAACACAAAGCCGCCCTCAGAGAATCGGCTCCTTCCTCTTGCAAAATCAATGACCCCAAAGATTTGTTGGTTGGGCACTTAAAGTCATACTTTGAAAAAGCAAACATTTAGCACTGTAAATATATCACCTTGTTTTTGAAGATTTAGGATAATGCTGTTTGCTTCATCTAGCAGGGATCAGCAGCACTCTATCTTAGCCCAGAATGAATAAAGTCACCCTCGCTGGCCCTATAACATTTTTCAGTTTCTGATCATTTCGCTGTTTTTACTGAAAAAAAAAATTGTCACGTTAAGACCACCTGACTCTTGAAAGCTTTTGTGTGTGTTCCCACAGAGCAAAGCAAAACAAAACAAAATTAAATCCATACAACAAAGCATATTAAAGTATATTTGGGTGTTACGAGCTAGATTTCCTTATGCACTCAGGATGCCAAAAAAATAGAAGTTTGCTTTTAAAATCACCTTCTTCCCTTGTTGTACTCTTCCCCCTCCCATTCACTTTAGTAGATTATGTGAGACTCGTTAAATTTTATAGCTCTGGACAAAAAAAAAAAAAAAAGAACTTACAGTTTCTTACTAATATTATGCAATGACATAATGCCATTTGTAGAGGTGTCACACAAAGGGACTGACTTTTACTGGCTTCTGATGGCAGAGCTCTCCACTTTATATTCTGTTTTATGTAAGCTCTCTCAGAATTTATTGACCTCAAAGGATTTCTCAAGTTGCTTAATTATAAAAGGAAGAAGACAGCACAGTGGCTTAGCAAACCAATATAAAAGTCAGTTAAAATGTTTCAGCACAACACAGAGATGGTGCAAGGAGACGTGTAGCTAGGAACAGTTTCTAGGGTCCCAGCTAAAGGGGCCAAGCTTTTCCTCTGACTTACACTGATGCAGATGCTCGGATGCTGCAGACAGGCAGGAGGAAAACTTCTCATTCACCCAGATATCCTGTAGATGTGTCATGCTTGCACCAGCCAGGAGATGTATAGAGAATATGGATCTCTCTGCAGCCAAGAGAAACAGGAATGGAAAATGAAATTTTGCCTGGGCTAGACCTCAGAATAAAGTGCTTATTCTATCAATGTGATCAGGAGCAGACTGGGAATTTCATTTGTCTCAAGGAAAAGAGCCTAGATCCTAAAGACACTGCTACCTTCAACTGCAGATCTCCAGCTCTGGGGGCACTCTGGGTCATACACTGCCTGTTCCTTGGAGAATTTTCGTTTTCTGCTTCTAATACTGCAGAGGAAACGACTTTTCTCAGCTACTTTGGCTTCCAAACCCATATTCCTAGAAAAATACAAACAAACAAACAAAAAACAAAACAGGAAAGAGAGAGACAAACAAAATAGGGAAAACGGTGAAATAGTGAAACAAAAGAAAAATAAAACAAAGGCAGCTAACTTCACCTTTAGTATGGGTGAACCAAAGTCCCTTGAGCTCATCCTCTATTCATATTGCACAAAGGTTACTGGTTCACACATTTTCTGTCCAAACATCAGAGCATAATTTATGTCCCAGAACCTCCAGTGTCATCCTTTCTCCTTAGGAATGAAGTTGAAGCTCCTGGGAATCAAGAGACTTGTCCAAACTGGTGTTGAAGCAGCAGCTGTACTAAAGGGAGGGGCTGGGCAAAGACTACTTAAGAACAGCCATAAAGAAACTAGGTAACAATAATCATTACAATATATGTATGTGTTGGAGGGAATGCCATTAGCTTTTTCTGCGTAATCTGTAGCATGAGTAACTTAGATGTATAGGACTCAGCACAATGGGATGGGCAGCAATCTTTCCTGAAGCTTCATTTTCTTCCTTGCTTTTAATTTTAAAAAGGTGAGAAAGGACAGTGCCCTACTCTCAAATTATCTAAAGTTGTTGCTTCGGTTTCTGTTAGGCTGCATGGTGCACTGCCCATGATCGTATCTAAAAGAGGAAGATCCAGCTGGAAAGACTGAATGTTGCTTAGTAATTTCCCTGTTACATTTTCACATTTCAGGGAAAACTGCATGAGTGAGGGATCTGTACCTAAGCCTTTCTAATTTGTGTGACCATCACTTACTCGGCATGACACCACAGGTCTCACTTCTCTTGGCAGCAGTACAGGGCTCCTGCTTTCATATGGATGAAGAATCTTTGAGCAATTTCTCCAATTTATTAAGCACGAACAGGCTTCTCTTAGCATCGAGCAGATAGAATTTTTTAAAAACATTTAAACAAATATGCTACTGTGGGACTCGCCACATATGATCATGCAATTTTTCTTATGTTGTCCTTCAGCCTCACAGGTTTTGGTCAGAACATGAATCCCGGAAATTCACGTCTCCGTGCGGGAAGAAGAGCGCTCTCTGCTCAGGAGCTCACTGGTAAATGATAAAAATGACGTTTTCTTCGCTTACATTACCCCCTACTTAAACAAAAGGGCTCAGTTTGTTCCACGGACTGGGAACATATAAACAACATTTAAGGGATGACATTCACTTCTGACGGCCCAGAAAATAATGTGGACGTTAAAAGATTAAATAAGGGCTGTCTCCACGGGGTTGCTCATGCTAAGAATAAGTGCACATATGACTGAAGTGACTCCAGCAAGCCCCTTCACAAGAACGGAAACAGCGACAAGGATCTCACCTCAGGTCAACAACGACACGGAAATCACAAGGATGGGAGCACAGGGAGGGAATATATGAAGCATATTAAAAACAGGAGCCAGGCTGGAAGGGCAGGATAAATGAATAAAGTGTGTCTGTGCTGGAGCTCCAGCTGGAGCCAGGCACCCATGTGGCCAGATGCCTTGGCTGGCACCTCACCCTCAGTGCCTGCCACGGTGGCACGGGCGACTGCTCCCCTCACAGCTGGGCTTGAGCCGACAGGGTCCGAGCCCATGCGCGTCCCCTCCCTCCCTTTCCCAATGCCCCCCGGAGCCAGTGCCAGGATCACATCAGACCTGGCACCAGGCCCGTTAGGAAGGGGTGCCCCGCACACCGGAGCCTGGTATTTACTGCAGCCATGTCCCATGAAACGTCAGATGTTGCAGGGTGACATGTAAGGGGGTCATAAATGCCGGCTGCCCCCGGGCCGCCTCACCTGCAGGCTGCGGATGGCACCGCTTCCCTCAGCGGAAGGAGCCGCTCGGAGGCTCGGCACAGCAGCAAGCCCCGGAGGAAACGCTGGAAGGAAGCAGGGACACGTGTCCATTTTGTAACTTTTCATTGTTTACTACTTCTATGAAAATTTTAAAAATACACACGCGATGTTCTGGGAATGCAGCCAAAGCCGTTTCAGGCGGGTGAGTGTCAGCACCCCTCAGTGAGGGCTGCAGGCTGCGGCTCCGCTCCGGAGAGGGGGAACCGGGAGCAAATTTCTCAGCTCTCTCCTTCACGAAGGACCCTAGCCAAGGGGCCTGAGATATCTAGGGAGAATAACATGTTATTTCATATGTGCACCACTTCACGCTTTGTAATGAAAGCTTGTATTTATCTTTGCAACTAGAGCTAAACGGGTATTTTGTGATCACATGGGGTTTCTTGTCCTCTGGAAATGGGGATTTGAACTCTGCCAGTGGGAAGAACCTCACATGGATAAATTTCCTCTTTCAAAAAATTGAGGGGGAAAAAGCAGGGGTCTGAACTTATTGAAGCATTTCTCCTGCCAGTTTCTACAACAAGAGAAACACAGTTTGGGAGTCAACATGCCTTTCATTTTCAAAAAGAAACACACAATTAAAAAAAAAAAACAGTGCTAGCCATACTAACAACCACTAAGTACTAAAATGTAATTGCAAAATTGCAGCTATCTGGATATAAAATTAACAATGACATTTATGAAATATTTCTACACGTTACAGAGGATCAAGGTTGATTTTCTTCCCTATTTTGAACAAGAGTTTTTGTTTATTTTTTCCAGTCACAAAACCTTTTCTGAGATGAAAAGAGAAATTCCTCTTCACTTCTACAACGTACTTTTCTGAATCCAGGAAGCTCTGTTACCATAGGCAAACAGAGAGTGCACATGAGTTTTACCCTCACTGTGACAGCTTTCAACCCATGGCCCCTGAGATCTACAAAAAGCAAGAAGCTAAATCAACTTTTTTTTTTTTCTTTTTGTAGTCCAGAGCTGGCATTTCTGGAGGGATTCAGCAGCTCTACAGGGTTTTTTTTTTCCAAGTTGTGAATTCTTAACAGAATTAGGCCAAAGCAGGAGCTGCGGTCATGTGAGTCCAACCACATCTCCCACATCCCATCACATTACATGCCACCAGGCCAGGCTGCTCCCTATGTTCACCGAGCCAATAAATGAAAGCTCCTATCAGCACTCTCGTGACAATTGGTTTTGTAATACCACTCGAAAGCATTATAATTTAGACCTTTTTAATGGATGAAATCATGGCAGAAGGCCTTTACCCCTAGTGAACAGAGTCAATTAATGTCACTCTCACTGGAGCATTGTTGCTGCACGCCAGGTTCCCTCCCCTCTCTTTGAATCAAGGTCAGATTTTGAAACCCTTATTTCCAGGGGTGACATTCTGACTCTCTTGAAAGGAATGTGAACCCTAACACTGCCTTCAACAGGACCAGGTTTGGCCCTTAAATACTGAAAAAAAACAAAAGTCCCATGTTCTTGTCAACAAGATTCACTGTGAAAAGTAGATTAAAGAGAATAGAGAAAAAATACAGAAAGGAATAAACAAAAAGAATGTGAAAAAGAAGCAATTCAGGCCCAACTGAAGACAACAAGAATTTTGTCACTAACTTAAATACAAACAAGCCTCCACCCAGAGACCACAAACCAGCTATTTCTACATGAATGATTTTTGCTGGACTGCACTGCAAGGCTTGTCTGTCTCAAGCTACAGCTCTGCACTACAGCCTTCTTACAAACTGTTTTCCCAGAAAAATATAATACAGAAAAAGACAGATTTTCCTGTTTACTGTTGGTGGGGTTTGAGGAGGCTGAGGAGGAGATAGGTTGCTTCCATTTCTTTTCTTTTTTTCTTTTTTCCCAGAAGTTGTTATGCACTGAATGTCACTTAAATAGCTAACCTGGAAAGATGAGGGATTTCATCGTTGACTGGCATGATGTAGATGTAAAGTGTCCCTTGGACTGTGCGCTTGCCATCTGTCAGCTGCACGGTAAAACTATCCTCTAGGCTTTCTGTGTCATCATGCATGTACACTAGCATCAGTCCTACAGGAAAGAGGGGAAAATTAAAATGAAAACCGTGGCCACTACGAACTTAAAACACACAGGTCATATTATTTCTTGCTTTAGAAATAATAAGTATCTCAATTCTCCCTGGGATTTAAGACATTTGTTGTGATCTTTAAATACTACAGAAATCAGTGTTCCATTGAGCCAAAGGGACTATCCTGCTTCCAATGAAACAGTCTTGTTCCTATGGAGATGCAGTCCTGGAGTAGGGTCCTGGAGGACTCTACCTTGCACAAACCCTAACAATTTATGGCCACCAACTAGGATGCTCCTCCTCTCACAGTGTCTGCTCTGCACCACGGCTGTGCTCACGCGTGGCAATGGCTGCACAGCTTCAGATCCTGCCTCTGGTAAGGACCAGCCGTGAGTGCCAGGACTGGGGGTAAGATCAGTGTAAGGAATTTGATATTTCTGTCCTGCGTTCTCCCATGTTACAGTGACTCCACCAGAAGCAGTACCTTTGTGTTTAGCAGCCCTGGGTGAATTCAATTAATTTTGCTGCCGGTTCTACAAATCCAAGACCAGAAGAATCATGGCTGGCTTTTGAAATCACTCCTGAGTTAACTTGTAGAGCAAATGGCCATCCAAGTTCGGCAAGCTTTGGAACAGCTCCCATAGGAGTCCATGATGGCCAATTAAATACTGGCTATTTCTTCAATAAATTTTGGGGGCACTTAAAAACAGAGAGTAATATATAATATGTTAGAGGTTTTGCTAAATGCCATGCTCTGTGGGCACAGACATAGCCCTTATCACCACGCTGTCCAAGTGTTTCACACTCAGCCAGTGGACTTAGCTTGCCAAAACCTAGATGCAGAAAGAAAACACAGACAGGCACAAGCCCAATGAAACAAGTAACCTAGAAAGTCAGTGACCACAGTAAGATTTCAAACAATACTCCTGGAAACCTAATGTAACTTCCTGACCTTACACAGATCTTTGGCCCATTTCAGGGAGTTAATGAGGAAGCTCATTAAGCTGCTTACAGAAGGTGCTTAACTAGAACAGGGATAGCCATCAGCTTGGAAGCATGCAAGTAAATGAATGGATCAAGTTTGCTAAACCTTAGGTGCTTGAATACATTGGGAAAAATATTTGAATATTTCTGAATTTCAAAGACAGCGCTGAAGGAAAAACATTCCTAGAAATAATTAGCTTAATTCCATGAAAATCATCCTGAGCAACAAAGAGAGATATAGACATGACTTTTTTTTTCACTTTCTTGTTCTCTGAAGATGGTTAAGGTGCTACCCTCAAACCAGGACATCCCTCAGTTTCACCCAGGTCTCTCTCCCTGCCCCAAAGCACACTGGCAGCTGTAGTCACTGCTGTCTCCTGAATTCACCAGTCATTTGCCAGGTTAAGAGCTTGCGCTTAAGCCTGACCCTCCCAGCCTAGTGTGCAGCATTCCCATGAACTGGCACGGCCCTCACAGGGTGAAATGTCAGAGAAAGAACTCGACCCTAGCCGAGCCTGCGAAGGAGTTTTAATGCCCACTGCAGAAGCTGGGCAAGCTCCTGGCTCTATAGAAGCAATGAGCAAGAGGTTAGCCTGCCCAGCCTCAATATACAATTTATGCAGATATATTCCTTCCAAACTGGGGAGGAGGAGGTTTTCTCCTAATAAATCAGACAATTTCCATTAGAATAGAATCTTTCAAAATTGAAAAATACATCCCATGCAAGTTCTACTCCCTGATGGAGAGTGGCACACGCCCTGGGAAATGTGTTTGGGTCATCAGGAACACGTGGTGAAAGATGCACCCTAGCAGCAGGGTTTGGTCTTGGACATGGCTGCGAGCTGCAGCACCTGTGCACCAACCTGGAGGCAGCAGGGCGAGATCAGGTAGGAGCTAAGAGAGCGGCACACCATGCAGACAGCTTTTGGTTTATGCTGCAAAAAAAGTATTTATGGAAAAATGCATTTACATAACTGAAAAGATCCATTCAGCTTTTAAGTCTTTGTTGGGAAGGGGAAATCACAGTAACTGACAGCAAAGCTTCCAGAGGCTTCGAACACCTGCTTTATATCTTCCTTCAAGCAGTGTGTACAGGCTTGAGCATTGAACAAGCAAAAAGGTTTTTGTAGCTGTATGATCTGACTGTCAGTGCTGAACCATCCCCGAATACCTTCCACACATCCTGGAGTGTCACAACTACAACAGATAGTGAATGGTCTTCCTGCAACTGCAACCAGCTCAGCCTGGTCTCAAACCTTCCCCTCCCTCCCAGAAAGGCCTCTCTTTTTTAGGAGGACTTATTCTTCGCTGAACTCACTCTGCAGAATTTACTTTTTTTAAAAAAAAAAAAATCAGTAAGGTCTTTTTGCATTTAGAAATCACACGCTTTACATTAGCCCAAGTCATTTGCTTCTCAGCTCCAAACCAAAACTGCTTGCGGGCTGTTGGGGTGCCAAACAGCGCCCAGCCCCAGCCTCTCCCTCTGCCCAGCCCACTGCCTCTCCCCGCCTGGCTCGTGCACAGCACAGATGCCAGGCTGGGGAAGGCAGGTCGGGGTTTTTTCTCCCTGCTGCATCTGGTTCCTCAGCAGACTCTGCAGGCAGTTGTGCTGGCAGCGTCAGAGATGCCGTTGGGTCCCTCACACGCTCACGCTCGTGCCCAGGCTGGCCAGGGCTGCTGTCCCTCGTGTGCCGCGGGCAGGGAGAGGCGCAGGCCGACAAGCAGCAGCTCTGTGGAAGCCTCTGGCCGGATCCCATGCA
>NW_010587517.1:118839-144951 GCF_000705375.1 Tinamus guttatus | reverse complement strand
TATGCAGTGCTGCCAACACCGCGCTCTGCTCTGAAGCAAAACCCCGGCTCGCTGCGCACGGAAAACCCGCACGCCCGTGCAATGAGCGCGGCTCCCAGCAGAGGCCATCCGCACCTCGCGCATCGCCGCGGCCTCCCGCGCACGCGCCCGGCCCGCGCTGCCCTCGGGCTGCAAACTCCCTCCGGTGCAAAAACGTCCCCAGGACGGAGACCTGCTCCTGCCCAGCGGGCTGCACCAGGGGCCGCAATTAATGCCAGGCTCCTCACGGGCTGGTATCACCCCGGTCTGCCCGCCTGCAGTCGTGTATAATACAGACGCGGCATGCTCCCTGATGCAGCAAAAAGCACATAAACAATAAAAGGCAGCGAAGGAAAGCGCGAGTGCCATTACTCAGCCTGTGTGCGAGTTCAGCCGGGGCAAAGCCGTGAATCTGAAGTGTCACTGCAGCTTTGCTGAGCTCAGCAACTTGCATCTGCCGGCGTCGCTGCCACAGAGTCCATTTAATATCAGTCGTGAGCGGGAGGGGGGCAGTGACAGAGACACTCGGTGCATCCGGATGGACATCAAGGTTCTCGGCACTTGAGTGCTCCATCCATAACACACAAGTCACCTTCCACTACCTGTTAAAAGCAAGAAGCCAGAGGACACGAAGCAAGGCAAGGCCAATTTTAAACATTTCTGAAAAGGACAAATAGGAACTTTAAAGCACAGCATTGCAGGAGAGCAAAAAACATCTCCTAACAGACTCCCTGTCTTTCTGATAGAGAGAAATATTAGGAGTTCCAGTGGAAATGCCTGCTTTCCTCGTGCTTGTAAAACCTGCCTTCTGGAGAGCAGGCGTGCACGAAGGGACCCGTTCTGTGAGCAAACTGCCTGCAACTGGCAAACACGCCGCATGTGCAGGGAGGCCCAGAGCAGGGCTAAAGGGGAAACACACCTCGGTGCGTGCACGTGGGAGCCTCTTCCGCACAGACACCAGCCTGCAGATTCCACAGGTGCTCCCAGATCGGCTTTTACTTTTTTTATTCAGGGACTGCTCTGTATCCTCATTAATGAAACCTCCGTTCACATTGCGCAGGCCTTTCCCACTCACAGCATATGCTCACAGGAAAAAAAACCCACCCTGCACGTAGCCCCATTACAGGATTTTTTTTTCACTTCAAACTAGTCTATAATACACGAGCAGTGCCAACACTCACTGACATGTCGCTTGTTTACCGGAATGTCATGAGAAAGCAAACAAGGGAATCCAAACAATGCCAGTAACTGGTTACGTGGCTAATCCGGTATGTCGCTTTGCTTTCATAAATAAATTAGTTTAGTCTCCTAAGTGGGGAGAGAAACGTAAACCAAGGATCTCAACAGAATTGCTACCAAGGAGTCCTTGCTCCATCAGAAATGTCCTTCATTTCTATTGCAGGTTTTATTTGAATAGAATCAAACTTTACCCAAAGACATTGAGGGAGTAAGAACTTGAAGAACCACAGCCAGAGATTGCTTCCAACTTAAATATTGGAGGAAGGCTGTAGGAAGTTACCTGTGCCCCTAATGAAGGGGCTGCAAGCAGAGGTGGGGGTGCTGCTGATAGACCTCCAGTTCAGCACTGTTGTATCGGACTCCAGCACGAGCTTTGTCCAGGGATGAACTGTAGATCTTTTTCCCTTTTTTTCTGGAGAGAAACAGATCATTAAATACTTAAATTTTCAATCAAAAAGTTATTTTGAAAAAACAAAAGTTAATATTCATTCTTCTAACATGTGGCGGGTTCAGAGCAGACATGCTCTTCTCACACATCAAAATCATAACTAGGAAATGAGCAGAATGTGTTTAAAACTCTTCTGAACTGAATGAAGTTAAAAAAATCATTAAAGAAAAAGTATAAAAACTGAGTGTGTCATTAATAGAGACACTTTAAATCAGAAGCTTAATTCATGAAATTATGAAATTTTCCCTTCTGAGTCTCAAATTTGGACATGAAGTGCACAAGGTTCTCTTCTAGGGATTAATTTTGGGGTAAATTTTAGACCTCTGCAGAGAAGTGATAAATATATTTGTGAGCATATGTCTGTAACACTCAGAATAGAGCTGACCAAATCATTTCAAAAATATATGTAAGCTGCAACAAAGTACTTTGATTAAAAAAAAAAAAAAAGTTGATAAAAAACAGTGTTTGAAATAAAGACACAGATAACCTGAATGCTGAATGCATAGGCCTTATTTGGCTCATAGGCCTTATCTGTCATCCAGACACAGCAAGCTGGGCAAATATCACCCAGAAAGATTGGTTAGATTCTAAAATTTATCTCAGCAGAGTTTTCTTGGATCAACGGTTACACGGAAGAAGCCAGTTTCAAGCATCCTTCTTGCAGTGTCATCCTTAGAGCTTTTTGAGTACTCGGCTGACACTTTCCTGGTATAGCTAAAGTTTGGCATACTGGTGGGAACTGGTTCTCAAAATTCTCATAAAGACAGTTTAAAAAGTTATACAAAGTTCTGATTGTGACTTTCATTATGAGAGACACCTAGGCTGCCTCTATATAAAGGCAACAAGAGAAGGAATAAATTTAAACCAGTAGATGTTAACATACAGGTTCTTCTCCTCAATCTTTGTGCAAACAAAGCTGCTATGGGCACTGAAGAGAAGAAATAGTCAATATCTATGACAGATCTATGAAATTTCAAACTCTATCCTTATTTATATGGCAGCAGTAATTAGGTGGCTTAGACACTCAAGTGTCAAGTATAAACAAGAAGTGCCAAGCTCTCTCTTTGCAAGCAGAAACAATACACTGTCCAAAAGCATGTAAATTTTATTTATCTCCTACTTCAACCCGAACTGTTGCATTGCAAGTCCCAGGAGCTCCCTCCTGCCCGACTGCAGAGCATAAGGTGTGAGATAACCACCTAGGGAAGAGAAATAAAACCACTTATTCCCTGCCACAAATCAACTAGAAAAACAGTTTAAATTCCGACCATAAAGCAGTGAATATTCGCAATGGTTCATGACTAAGGTATAGTTTTTATGTACAAAAAATGCTAAATCAATTCAGACAAAGAAATGATTGATTTGAGAGCTCTTGGTTTCTAGCCCCATTCTTGGTTCACTACCCTAGACGTGGATGTCCCAGTCAAGTGCAAGCAGCCTGCTACAGAAGTAACACCAGGTGTAGGGATTCTCAGGACACATTCCCTGCATGCTCGCAGTGATCTGCAGCAAAGCGAAATACATGGGGGGAACATTTTCATTAGCTCATTTACTGTTGCCCTCTGCTGCAGCCAAACATCCAGTGCTCTTCCCAACACTGGCTTTTCGAAAGGACACAGCTTGCTCAGGATCAAAACATATGACAGTTGTTGCACTTTCTATTTAGGCCTTAAGCCTTGAGTCAACAGCAAAATCCCGGACATGGGAAAATACAACACTGACAAATAAGTAATTCAATTAAACGGGCTGACATTGTCTCAGCAGCAGCCCTTTCCTCAGATCCATCTCTTTCAGAACTCTCTCTTTGAATATTATGGCCTGCTTGAGACACTCAAGCTCATGAATGGATTAAAGAGGGTTTCATTTGTTTTATTTATTATTTTTACTGCTTTGCTTGGCACTGGGGGAGGCACTGCCCTCATTTAGAATTCATTATAACATGCACGGTCTTTCCTCCTCCGCTGCCTGGATGAGAACGGGGAAAAACGACAACGATGACAACAACAACAGGACTGTAACGGTTTCAAAAGCACAGAAACTCTTGTGTAATTTGTCATAAACATTTAGAGACTAAAAAAGGCAGGTTTAGAGTATAATTGCTTCAAAACCTGTATAACTTACTCATTTGCCACAACAGTTAAATTGTGGGATTTCAAAAGAAAGCGAAAGTAGTTTATCCAATGAATTTATGTTCAAAATGATGGTATTATGGAATATTTTATATTTATTTCTTATGTTATCACATATCATTATTGTCTATTTTTCCTTTCAGTTTGCATTCTGATTAAATTCAATCTCTGGTTGTAAAAAGTGATTCCTTCTACTCCCCCAAATTTGATCTCCATGTTATAATTTCTCACTGTGATAGCTGTATATCCCTTGAAATGCATCAATGATGCATCATATCAACAAGGACTCAAGCTTCCATTTATCTTCAAATATTTCACCATCCACTGCAGTGTATTCTCAGTTGCAATATTTGCTTTCAAGTTTGGCCACCATGTGCGTAGCATTAATTTCTCTGTTCACATGTAATTCATTCAGGGACTTACACCAGCTGAGAACCACATATGGAGGCCCAGATTTACAGAGCTTTTATTTTGTGCCATGGAAGCCTACAAGAAACAATTTTCTATTTGAATATTGAGTGTTTACAGAGGTCTTGTTGTTCACTAGAGACCGCAGATTATGAAATCATATTCTGCAGGAATTATATCCAAAAAAGACTGCAACATTTATTAACTCTGCTTTGTTCATACGCTCTCTGGGTTCTTAAAGGCCAATTGAGCATTCCTTTTTGTCAGAGTTTGTTCTTATTGCTACTATTCACCACTTTTAAAAAAACTTGCTGGTCTAGTTTTGGCCAGCTTCTGCCTGGCCTGCCATTATGACAAGTTTGAGCATCTAAGACATGATACAGGAGGGACGACAATGGCTGTGAAGTAGATCTCAAAAAGGCCCACGTGCTCTAAGGCCCAGCACATTTTGCTACTACTATTACTGGAGTTGAGAACATGCATGGGGATCTTGTTTGATGAAAAGCAGTCAATACATTATTTTTATTCACACCTTGCAGCTCCTTAGGCTGCATACCTGTATGAGGCAACTATTGTTTGGGATTAAGGATACACTTCTATTTTATCACAAGTGCGACTGCTCCAAATGCAGATCCCCAAGATCCTTTCGTGGCATTCATTTAAGCATTCATTCTTGCTTTGAGAACATAATGGCATAAATTGAGTGACTAATGTCCCACATAATTCATCTTGTAGTTCCTTATTTATCAAGATTTATAGGGAAGAGAGCACTTTCATGGAAAGCAAGAATTTAGAAAACAAAGCTTGTCATGCTGACAATGATCCTCAATGAGAGGCTTCAGGGTTAAATCTCCCTCTGTTGGAGATGCTCATGAGATACCACATGCTTGTGGCTGGCTGGGGTGGGAAGGGGGACCTGGGTAGAAGTTGAGTATCATGGGGCTCCTGGGAGGGTCTCACCCCTTCCTCCAAGATCTTCTGGTCCAGACCATTGCCAGAGATCAGCAGGAGAACTCCAAGGGCACTGGGTCTAATCCAGGACAGCAGCTGAAAGCCTTCCTGACTAAGGACAGAAAGTGTAAACTGACATTAATTAGGGCTCATCCATGTGGCCACTGATGTATCAGTTTAAATCAAATAATCAGAAACTGTCAATTTCTTCTTCCACCCAAAACCCAAATTCTGTAAACACAAGGACCATAACAACTCCCTGAAGCAGGCTTTAGCACACATATATTGAAAACATACTAAACTATAAATACTGTATACCATATGGCATCTAGATTATCTAATTTCACTCCATAACTGGTGATAAAATGACCAATCAACTGACACGTAGAATTAAATGCCAAGCCAACTATTCAGCTAGCTTTAAGGCAGCTCTGAGCTTTGAATGCTTCCCGTTGCATCCCTAAAAATAAGGACACCCTAATTTCGCTTACACAGTGGGAATCTGTGCAAGACCAGTTCTGCCAAACCAATTTGTACTCATTCCTCTGCATGTATGGCCTCTGCCTATCCAAAATAAAAATACATAAATTTAAAGGTGGGCAAACTAGATTAGGAGGACACCTAGATTTACCAAGGCAGAAATTCTGCATTCTAATTTTTGCAGAACTCTTAAAACAGTGGTTCGTCATGAAGGCTCCTAAGCAATAGTGCAGTACAAATAACTGAAGGACTTCTCTGTGCATTTGTTTCTACCGCATCTTCATCCTTTTACTTTTTCTTGTGACTAAAATCAATTAATTTAATCTCTGCACAGATCACAGCTCTACCGCTCTGCTTTTTTTAATCCCTGGGAGCTTCTACTCCTACTCATCTCTAGTGTGAAAGACCAGCCCTTGGAAATACATTGGTGCTTTACCTTTGAAGATTAAGGTCAAAGTTACCACTATATTCCTGAGTTGAAGAGAGCTTTGTCATTTACTCAATTCATGATAGCACAGAAAGGAAACACTGTGGACTTACTGAAGGCCATCACTAACAGAAGTATCAAGGCAATCTGCAATGGGCCCTGAATATTCATGCTTGAACAGACGTAGTTAATATAACCTGCTTAAGGACACCATAAATTGAAGAAAACCCAGAGTAATGCAAAAGATTAAAAACACACAGTTTTAGAGCTTATTATAAAGCATGTATCAGCTTATTTCAAAGTTAAATGCCAATGTCCTCAGCTCTGATTTTATGGGGACATAGTCCCAGAAGCAGTGAGATCTGTCAGTTTACAGATCCATTTCCAGGAGAGTGCTGGAAAATGGCTTTGTTGGCTCATTTAAAATTAGCTTGGGTACAGCAGTTACGAATATACTGTGCATAAAATTGTGCACTGAATGATAAACAAATAGGTTGCTATGATTTGATGCTATTTTAATAGCTAGTGATTAACCAAATGAATGCCATTTGGTCTAGCCTGATTTGCCAAATGGGTCCTCTCTCCTACCATACAAGCCATTGTAAAGTAGCGCCCCATAAAACCATGCACTTTTAACCATGTTAAATTCCAATAAAATCATTTTTAGACAAATAGCTGTGCATTGTAGGGTGTATACTCACATCAACCCCAACATAGCTCTCCTTGCAGCCAGGTGAGAGAAGCCACACTTGAAGGTTTGTCTCTAACAAAGACGCCCTTCTGGTCTTCCTCCAAAGCATTCAGATATTCCAAATGGATACTTGGCTGAAGATGCTCCATCCACCACACACTCCTGAGAGAACAAAGATTAAAATTACTCTAGACTGAACAAAACTGCTTCCTAGTATCGGTTATCAAGAGCTGGCCATCTGATAAAGCCAAGAGACTGTCATACACAGACAACCTCCCGATTTTATATGCAAGGATGGGCAACTTGCGGACTGCTTTGTGTTTGGTCATGTTTGTCACTTAAGCTATGGAAAACGGAAGCCTGCAAAGGGCAACATACTGCTGATATTAAACCAGAAGCAGAACAAGAAACAAAGCCCTGCCTGGTTTCTTCTTCAGTCCAAAAGGGATTTGTTTGGTGTTTAACATCAGTCTAGACAGACATCTTTCCCCAGATGCACCCGAGTTAGCTGCAGAGCTCGAGGTCCCCTGCTCGGAAGTGCTGGGCAGCATGTCATGGAGGTGAAAAGACACTGTGTCACTGCTCCCAGCACGCCTGCCCAGGAGCAGAGGTAGGAGCATGATGGAAAAGCATGACAAGCTTCCATCAGCCAGATCCCTGAGCTCCCAGTGCTGCCATTAAAAATGTAGCCTTGGAACGTTTTATTATTATATTTAAATGAATAATAAGAGGAAGGGATTGTACATGAGTGCGAAAGAGAGAAAACAAATGAACACGCTGTGGGAAGCATAACTTAGGAGAAGGGAAAAAGGCAGTTGGGAAGTATTAATGAATTAGGCACATCACTAAGTCTAGTTTATTATTTAATGTGTAAGCTTTATTTTTTCACTAGTATGTGAAATCTTCCTTTCCTCTTTCTCTCCACATGGGTTATTTTTATGAAAGGATGCTCTAACTGGCACCCCGGCACCAACAGACGTGTGTCTTCAGTGTACTGGCCAAGAGCGTTTTCTGTCCCCTGGGGATGCATTAACTAGCACTACTGCACTGGCTCGTATCTCTGCCCAGTTCTAGCTGATGCCAGAGGTCAATTTTACTCCTGACAGCATCGCTAGTTTGAACTCAGAATAGCTTTGCATATCCACAATGTTAGTATAGCTTTTCTTGTCTGCATATCTTGTCTGATATGCAGACAAACCGTTCACTACTACCAAAGAACCATGTTCACTCACAGCTGTACCTGAACTACCTCTAATTCCCATCTGGAGGGAACCTGCTCTTGGAAGATCTCCTAAAATTGCCAAGTCATCAGCGTACAGCTCTAGGATCACACCTTAGTGGTGCTGTTCTTACATGTCATGGCCAGTGCAAAGCAGAACATGCTTGGTAAGGAAAGCAGCGGGGAAGAGGAAAGGAAGATAGGAGGAACAATGAAGCAGCACTTCACAGAGAAAAGCCGTGTGTGATGACAGCCTGAGATCTGAACCTGGAACGTAGCAAAGG
Source organism: Tinamus guttatus (assembly GCF_000705375.1). The sequence goes on along the minus strand of NW_010587517.1, from coordinate 136,657 downwards.
GGTGGAGCGGAATATGAAGTAAAGACTGGAGAGAGATGAGGAAAATGAGAGAGAGAAGAAATATGCGTAAACAAATGCAGGAGCAAGAGCAGCATCTTTGATCCACCAACACGTTAAGAACCTCCTAAAAGAGGAACGATATTTCTCACTCACCAGTAATACCAACCAGGATTGAATCTCAGGAATTCATAGTGAGGAATCAGGTATTTTACAACAAAGCAAAATAAACAAAACAAGCCTGAGCATTTCCTGTGATTGGCAGTGCAAAAATTTAGTATCCTGAGTTCTTTTCTGAGAGATATCCTGAAGGTGTTTGTATCTTTGCTCCAGCTTTATGGTTTCTTTTTATTATTTAACTAGTTGTTTTTCTCTGTACAAGGCCTAAACTAAAAGCATGAAGCAACAATCTTAACACATAGCGCAAGAATACCCACTTCATTGAAAATACTCAAAAAATAAAAAATAATTAAAAAAAAGGGTTTCTTACTTAGTAATTAATAGTCCTCACCTGAAAGTTCTCTAAGACCTTTACAAACCACTTAAACCCAATACATAATACTTTAGCATGCATATTGCTCTGTGCAGACCTATGGGGTGGTTCTTGTACACTTTAAAAGAAAAAAAAAATGCCAAAATGCTCTGCTGAATTGAAAACAAGAGCAGACTAATCTTTGTTGCTATTTTATGAAAGATGAAATGGGGTCACAGGAGGTTTTAATGCCAATGTTATAAGAAGACTCCACAAATTGTGGTTTCTTCCACCTTTTGGGACTGGCTGTGAGAGGCACTGGGCACCAGCACCTTCTTCTGCTCCTGTCACTAGACAAAGCTTCCTTCTTGCACAGACAAGCACAATTCCTGTGTTATCTGAGAAATTTGCATTTTGTTTCCCCTGTACATGAGATAGCCACGTTGTGTTGCTGCACAAAGAGGGGCTTTGTTTCATAACCAAAGGCAGGCAAATAACTGGCTATTGAAATTTAAAAGGAATGGAATAATGTGACAAAATGCCACGTTGCTGGAATGCTTCTGTTAAAGACCGTGCCTGCACAGATGGAGCAGAGCCTCGTCACCAGTGACCTTGCTCACTCTTCCGCACCAGTTGCATTTTCCAAGTTCCTTACTCCTACTGCAGCTATGGACCTTCCATTCTCAGTGGTATTGCAACTTGCCAGCATGCGTCTCTGAAAGGGAAGCCTTAAGCAAATCATTTAAAACAAACAAAAAAAACCCCACACATATACACACAGGAAAATTATATCACATTTATGTACCAAAGAAAACTATCTCTGTGCTGTCGTAGCAGGACCATCTGCCCTTCAAACCCCTGCAAGATCAGATAGCCTCATCATCTTAGAAAGTTTCTCTAGTGCTACCAAACCACCATTCTTAATAACCTGCTTCTATCCAGCAGTTCAAAATGATTCATTCATAGCAGGAAATTTTCTAAGGCAATATTTGTAGGAAAGGGGACATATCTATTCCGATTCTGAATCATTACTTCGGTTCTACAACACGTATGAATCTCAATGCTATACAGACACTCAGAATATTGGGAATATCTTGAAATTTCCCAGAACTTCAGGCAAGACAGCTAAGTGAGCTATTGTGACCTGCAGTGGCAGAGGACACATGGTGGCATGCACTAGTAAAGAAGCAAGATCGCTGCAGAGTCCTAGATATGTCTGCTGTTCATTAGCCTGTACTGATGCTCAGCCTGCTTTGGAGTTATTTGTGATTGCATTTGCAACTACACTTGCCTCGCACTAGAATAACACTTCCCTGATTGCAGTGATAAATTATTTTAGTCCTTTTCTATTCTCGTTTATGTTTCTCCATTTTACTTACATCCTGCTCAGTGTTTGGGATCTGTGTTTGGTATTTAAAGTAATTCACTTAAAGCTTAGATTCCACTTCCTCCGGTTGGGCGGCACCAGGTGAAGGGTGAGATGCTGTCAGGGAAGGAACGGTGGCAATTCCCCAGCTGCATTGCAGAGAGGACGGGGGTGCAGTCTGGGAGCGCAGCCCAGCACAGGCTGGCACATGCTGCCCATGAGTTCAGACATAGATGGCACTCAAGAGGTCCCTGGAGTGACTCACCCAGCATCACAACAGGGGATTGCTGCTGCTGAGAACCACTCAGACATGCTCTGCTGCCACAGAGGAACTTCTATTCAGGGCCAAAGCTCTTTACCAGTCTTAAATGTGTGTGGGAGAAATTGCCCAGGAAGGCTCTTTGGAATGGAGGTGGTCACAGATTCCCAATGAAGAGGGGTCACCATCCTGGACAGGAGCTCCAGTGCTACCAACCCGCAGCCTGGATTCACCAGGGCACGTCCAGGGCTGCTCGGCATCGCCTGCGGGTACCTCAGATCTGGAGACATCACCACATCCTTGCGCAGCCTTACAGGCACACTCCTACTTGAGCCTTCAGCGTAGTAAAGGCTACAGGATCCCACAAATAGCAATTAACTTGCTAAAACGGGTCTGAACTGCATACATCACAGAGCTGTAGTAGTTTGGCCATAAGGACTTCAAATATTTTGAGATGTAAACTGGAAACACTTAGTCAAATTAAGTGTTTTCTTTAAGCTGTCAGCATTGCCAGCATTGCCAAAATGAACAGGCTAAATTGGATTAGATGCTGTCTATATGCTTCAATTTCTAATGGCAAAGGATCCAAAATGTAAAGCAATGCACAGAGGCAAAGCCAATATCATATATTGTCTGAAAAGCAGCAGACCTCTCAGTTTACTGATTAGCCAAATAGTCTGAAATAGCCTGACTCCTCTAAAGAGAAGCACAATGTTGCCGTTGGCTTCTAGGCAGCATCCAGTTTATAATGGTACAGCATTTTCTGCCTGCTCAAAGAAGCATGTTACAGCTGAAGAAACAGCATGATTTTGATTCAGTCCATGATAAGTCCTGGACCAGACTGTTCTGGCAGAGCACTATAGCCTAAGGAATTGACTAAAAAATACATATAGTAATTAAAGTTCAATATGAAAGCGAAACCGTATTAGATGACATACCCACATGAATCTTGGACCACTGGTTATCAGCGGGCCAGAACATAACATTCATAAAATGGGAGAGGGGCAGAGTTGGTAGAGGTGGACACCATTCATTCTACTTGTCTCCCTGTTATTTGTTATGCTCGTCCCTCTGATTACGGAGCGCTTATTCCCAGGTGAGAATGACGTCCTGCTTCACCTCCTAGGGAGGAACAGAGGGTACAGGTCCAGAAAGAACACATAAACCAATCCAAGAACATAAAGTACATCAGTTCTTCTCTTGGGAAACAGCTCAAGTATTTGTGAACATTTAATACTTTAACACAGACTTACCTATTCAGATTTTGATCCGAGTTAAATGTGGTTTTCAAAAAAGGTCTCCATTTGAAGACTTCAGCCCCTTGAATTGTAGGCTAAATGACCAGTAACTAGTACTGTAGAGGGAATACAAATCACTGGCACTGGACTAGTAAGATTTTAACAGCAAAATAATGCAAAACTTGCCACTTCAGTAGTATCTTCTATGAAGATCCTCAATGCTCTCTGTAATTGCAAAAGTTGTACTGCTAAATAACATAGTGAAAGTCTCTATTAGTTTTATTAAAGAGCTGGAAACAGAGTATGAAATGGGTGGGCTGAGGGGCTTTCTTCACAGAGAGCATGGGTTAATCCCGACTAAACGTTTGAAGAGAGAACCCACAGCTCTGGTCATCTTCTGTCCCCACTTGACACAAACAGTCAAGTAAGGTAAAACCAGTCAAGAAAGCAAAACCCTTTTCACATACACATTATGCTCCAATTTTGAAGCTTCTTTGCCTCTGTTTGAGAGCTGTTCAGAATCTTTCTACTCTACTGGATAGAAATTGTCCTTTAATTGCTAGCCTGAATTTCTTCCTGGTGTTTATATCTGTTTGGTTTTGTGCCAATGTCGCCTATTACCCTAAATAATTTAGTCCCCCCCATGCACACACATTTATTCCCTAAGGTACTTAGAGGTAATTCTGTCTCCTAATTACACTTTGTTTTGCTGAGCTCCACAAGTCAAACGCTCCCATGCCAATTCTCTCATATGATAGATGGATGCTCCATTCTTCTGATCAGGTTTTTTTCTGTCCTGGGTTTGGTGTGACCTTGTCCTTGCGGAGCACGCCTGCATCGGTGATGTCTTCCCAGTGCTCTGCAACAGCATTAGAACTTAAATCACACTGGGAATTCCTGCCTGACTCACAACATGAGGACCAAGCACCTCAGAAAGCTAAGGCTGGGTGTCTCTAAGGGACTTCTACCCCATCTCTATCCCCTCAATCCCATCTCCTACAGCAAAGCAGGCAAAACTGGCAGATGTCTTGGAAAATTTAAGCCTACGGGTACACAGAAAATCAATAGCAAAATCAGAAATAAACTTCAAATAAGTCATTTACTAAAACCACGTTGATACAAATATCAAACAGGAGTATCTAAAGCAGGAATAAATCATGATAAGTAGCTAAAACCCAGAAGTTGTCATCACCATGTCTCGACAGAATTTTGACAAGTACACAGATAGATTTTCTCTGTCTCTTTTTTTCCACAGAAAGTTGATATTTTGAACAGAAATTCTCAAGTCAAAAGATATACATCAATTTTTAGTTCTAGCAAAAAAAAAAAAAAAAAGACACAGAAAGCAGATGCTTTTCAGTGAAGTTTTCTCCATGTAAAATCTATTCCTTCAACACAGAGTTGGTTCAAAAAATTTCAAACCAGCTCTAAATAGTAAAGGTAGATATGGTTCCCAGTGGAGACAGCTACAGATGCATGTTAACATCTGTTCATCTGACAGTGTACAAATCCTTTAAAAACAAAAAAGGCTTCTCTTCAGTTATGTACTGCCACCAAGCATTATAGAGAGAACAACTTTAAAATTCATCTTAAAAAAAAAGTAGTACAGTATTAAAATTAAAAATCTAAGTTTTGTAAGGTATGTTTTTGGCATGTAGCATTCAATCCTATGAACTGAGTGGGCCTCCATGCTGTACTAAAATGAAAAACAACCTTTTTGTCATTCTCAAAATCAACTGCATCTTTAAGAAAATCAGAGAACAGCTCTAAGAAAACCTAAGGGATCTCATAGAATATATTTCAGAAAATCCAAGAGACACAGAAGACCCGACTTGCACAAAGGCTCAGTGCAGCAGATCTCAAGGCAGATATGTATTATTTAACAGCAACTTGGAGGCATCTACTTAAAAAAACAGTACCCGCCAGGAACAGCATTCAGGAGGCCAGCACAAAATTGGCAGTGATTAGAAAGTCCATTCTGCCCACGGGATGAGGAACTGGGCTGCTGGCAGAAAGAGCAGAGCAGCAAGGAAAGCTGTTTCCTATCTCAGAAGCTGCTGCAGTCACAAGTGGCGAGAGACATCTAAAAGCAGGGGGAGAAAGAGAAGCAGGTGGTTGTGAACTTGAAAGAAGGATTAATGTATTGAAGTAAAGCTCTCCTCCAAGTCAAAGGCTCGAGCAATTATCTGCCAAGCTTGATTTCCCTGTGATGGCAGCGTAGTTGCTGTGGTAGAAAAGTGAATAATGACAGGACTGCATCAAAACAAAACAAAAAAGACCAAATACCAAGCAATAAGTTGCTGTTTCTTTTTCCCTATGTAATTAATGTATTTTAAAAGTTGATTGCCTTTTAATATTCTTTCATTTCAAAACATACGTGGGAAGGGAGAAATTGTGTCATATTACTTGGTGTACTTTGTGTTGCATAGTTATAAAGTCAGGAAAGTGGCATGGGAAAGAAAAAAACCTGAAAAAACACAACATTTAAATAATAGTTTCCCTTAAAACAACAAGGACAGCAGAGCAACTTGAGTTCAAGGAAATTTTTCCGTGTAATTCAGTGTAGCAGCAAGAGAGGTCTAGGCCTTAGTCCTGGAAATCTAAATGGTCTGAAATCACTCCCAAGAGCAGACAATTTAGTATTTGTTTAGGGTGACTGGGCAATAAGTTAGCGTTATGTCATTGTACAGTTGTGCACATAAGCCTAGAGAAACCAAGGTGAGTGAAGACAGCCCAGGCTCATCCCAAGAAAAGAGCACTGCTGCAACGCTCAGTTTGCCAGAAAACACAAACACTCGTCTCCAGAAATCCTTAACCTTGCATAAACTGCTTGGTTACAAGTCTCAAAATAATAAAAGCTCATTATATTTTTAAATTACTCTGTCAGACTATTAAATACTATACTCATGATAGATAGCAAGAAAGAAATGGGCATTTAAAAAGAGCCGATTTTAAAAGTGTGATTTTTCTTTTTGAATATCTGTGCCAAAAGTTACATTTGAAATTAAGAGAGTCATGCACTAAACTGATTTTAATCAATTTAAATGAAAAAACACTAAAGCAATACCTCTATGCCAAAGTTTTGCAGAAAGTCCAGCCACTGAAAGAGATGATGTGATTAGTGACCCAGCTACTGTTTTGCTGAAGTGATCAAAATCAGCTCTGGACAGGTATGGCTGCTTCCCTAGCTGCAAAAAGAACATTTTCTTCATCTCAATTTATATTTAATTTCACTCAGTTCAGTACCTGATTCATTCAAGTTTAGAATTTCATGAGGAGCTGAGGTGCAGGAGTGTTTTCTCTCCTCCACTTGATGAGAACTGCCCAGCATAAAGATTTAAGCAATTAAAGCATGGTATCCACTAGTCCAAAGACCTTGAAGCACAAAGGGTAACAAACCATCCGATGGTTTAACTCAGAGCATTCTTCCTTTGACACCTTACCAAAATACAGGATAGCTTTACCTTATTATGTGATCCGCCTAGCAAATTTCACACACCTTTAGTCAGCAAATAAAATGTCTTTATAAAGCTAGTGCTTTGCAGTTGTATTTGAACTACAATTCTTTTCCAAAAGCAGGTTGCTACAAATCACAAGTGCCAAAAAAATCCCAATAATTGGAAAAATCAAGCACCACAGCGTAACTTAATGCGAGACAACCAGGAGCAGATAGAAGTACTCATGCCACTGCACCTCCATGAGTTAATTCCACCCACTTGCTCAAACCTCTTTGGCTGATCTGTAGTGTAAGTCTTTAAAGCAAGATATGAAATGATGTATTACAGTGAGCTTTACCTCTTACTGCCTTCTATACAGACCTGTACAGCTTCCTAATGCGTGTTAAGCTGCATCACTATTTACATGCATATGCAGTGTATTACATTGCTCTCCTGTTTCTTACAAACAAGTACCAAATAGGCTGTCCTACTGGTGAACAAACAGTGAGATTTAACCTCCCCTTAGGTATGTAACTGGGTGCTACAAGGGCAGAACAAATTTTAAAACATATGATTTAAACCAAGAAGAAAAAGCCTAATGACAAGAAAGACAGAAAGAAAGAAAGACAGAGAGGAGAGAAGGAGAGGAAGAGAAAAGGGAAGAGAGGAAGACCAAGATTCTGTATTACCAGCATGGATCTAGGAGATCTCTGAATACGTACGGTTGGGAAAATTTATCCACCATGACCTTTGTCCTTTGCACCACGTCACAGGCTGCAGCTGGGGCGGTCGCACATGTCATCTCCATGTCATCACTGCCAGCATCTGTTGCACGCAGGTATCTGGTGCAGATAACTCACCTCCAGTCTTGCCTTTAATCCCAGCTGCAGCCTTGGGGGATTGTCATTCACTGGCATAATCTGCACAGAAGAAGAGAAGATAAAGGAGAGATAATTTTGAAGTATAAGTGAAATAAGTGGAAACAAAATAAAACAAAAATTCTGTTTTGTTTTCTCGCCCTAACAGTGAGATTCGCAGCCATGACAGCAATGTGGAAACCTGTGTTATAGATAAGTAATCTTACCTGATAGCCTTAAAGAGATATAATATTTAGAACCATTTATACTAACAGATCTTTATTTGATTGTCATGGTGAATGATCAGTAGCACTTGGCTGTATCATTCTGGGATACAAATGTGTGTCAGAAAGAGGAGAGCATGCTAATTCTGAACTAGAAAGCATGTTCAACTGTAGTTTCTGGTTACGCTGATTTTACTTCCAGTCATGTTAAATTTTATTATCTGAATTCTTTTCCCTATCAGATAAAAAGGTAGGATCTTTGCAGAGAGATTTCCATGTTTTCATTATATTTTTCAGGGTCCATAGACAACCATCTCAGCTAAAGACCAAAGCCTTCAGCCTTCCAAGTATTTTGTTAGACTTGTAATTTGGGTGCTGCATGCTCATGTTCTTGTCTAGAAGCCTAATCAGACCATACAGTTCATGGCACACTATGGCTAAGGACATCTACCCAGGAAAGGAGGAAAACATGTGAGGAAAACAGAGAAGCAGCCTCACCAGACACCAAAACTCACTGGAAGGATGTGAGCATAAAGTATCTGAGGTGCGGCATCCACATAAACACATTCAAGAGAATATATCAGTTTTCAGGAAAAAAAAATGCCTACTTTATAGTATTAACATAAAAAATAAGACAAAATTTTCCACCATGTGTAATCTGGACTTTTTTTTTCCCAGTAGATCCCCATGAAACACACTGGACCACTATCTAGTTTTTGATTCTATAAATGAAATTCTAATTTTGAGTATCATTAAGTACCAGGGTCACCGTGCCATCAGGTATCACTGATTCACCTGATCTTGCATCCTGAAGTTCAGCAATTACCTGAGTTTCAAATACAATCTCTAGAAGAGGCACCTTTTTTTTGAAAAAATATCCAAAACAATAATAATAAAAAAACACTTACAAAAATAAGCAGCAAAATAGCAGGATTTATGGAAACAGTAGTTCACCGTTCCTGTCTATGGAGATTTCAAAAGGCCAATACTTGGGCAAGATAATGAAGAACAGCAAAGCCCAGTCTGCCGGTTTGTCTGCTTGCTAAATCCCAGCCCTGCACAGACCCAGACTCATGGTTTATCTCTATAAACTGAGCTTTTCCAATCACCCACATTCTACCCCACAGTCTGCCCCCGTAGTTGCTGCTGGCTTCAGTAACTCCCAGGTTCAGTGGGGTCCAGGTTTTACTACTGACTAGTCACGAGCTGAAACTTAGCCTGTCTGAACAGGCCCCATCTGACAGCCTTATTAACACAAATGGTTTTTATTCTGCATGCCTGGGTAAGCCATGGGCACATGCCTGCAAGATCAAGGCCTTGGTCATTAATAACTTCTGCAATCATTTCACCTAGAAGCCACACTCTGTCTACACAGAAATCTTTCCGGGAATCTGGTAAAAAGATTGATGAAAATTAAACATCTACTTAGTGAAGCTGAAGTAACCAATATATGATTAATACTTTCCAATTATACTTCAGTACAGTACATTGCTGAGTTTGTTATTACCTGCACTCTTAACACTCCATCTGCAGTGTTAAATCCATCTGTTGCTGAAAATATGACTGTATCTTCAAGGGTTTCTGAATCATCATGCTGGTACCTTTTAACATAATTATAATGAAGAGCGATATTCATTATCCAGCGGAAATTAGAAACCTATAAATATGAGGGGAGGGGACCAAAGGAAGAACTAAGGTCTAGCATTGCCCACTTCTACAATTGATCATGTTGGCTGCTCTCACTTAAAATATTGCTTTGGATTCTGATTAGCACAGATCTTTTTCCATTGATTTTACTGTTTCTCTGATTCCTCCCATGGGGACCTGCTCCCTGATCTTTATTCTGTCAGGCAAGAGCAGTGGGTTCATGGTAGTCATTAGTCTACACGAGGGCACAGGGGCCCAAGAAAAATAAACTGAGCGTTCATCATAACAGCAGTTTGAGACAGGACAAAAAACACAGGAAAATCCTCACATGTATGAGAAGAAATGGCTGTCCTGAACCTGGGGTTCTTATCATATGGATTTCCCCTCATTTAGATGGCAAGAGAAAGAAGATCTACCCTTTCTACCTCCGGGGAGTACTTAGAGCAGAGGGGGCTGTTTCTAAATGCTCAATAAAACTGACAGAATAAATGTGCAATATTTTCATGCTTGTATCTTAGATGCCAAGTGATTTAAAATGTCTTTAATTCAGCTGCTTTAAATGCATATGCAGATAACAGGAGCAAAAATTTATGCCACAGACTCCCCCACTTTAGACTTTCCTGATCTCTGATGCCCTCGATCTGTTTTCTTCTCCTATATTAGGAATCCACCTCACTAAATTAAAATACTTCTTGCTAAATCAGTTAAGAAAATGTGCATTATCAGACACTATCACATATTTATAGATGCAATACAGGCTCTGTTTTGCCCCAAGTCCCACAACAGGATCTTTATTCGTTAAACTCTGAATAGTTTTCAGCAGCAGATTTTTTTTAAAAAAAGATGACAAATGCAACAAATACATGATTTTATAAGCCTGTAAGTCCTGAAGACTTACAGCAACATATCCCCTTCCACCACAGCAAGTCCATGCAGCTCAATGAGCCCATGCAGAGGGCCTTTCTTAAGCTGCATTTGAAACTCATTATATTTGGTGCAGGAAGGTTACCATTAGATGTCCTCCAGTGTTGAAGGCACTGGAAGCTTTCTCTATTTTTAGTTGATTGTGAAAATCTGAAACAGTGATAAAGTCCAAAGGTACATCAGGCTTCTGTTAAGGAGTTTTTTGTTTGTTTGTGTTTAAATCTGTGATTTCCAAGCAGCGGGGGTGGTGGGTGTTCTCCATGCCTGGCCTAGGGAGGCAAGGAAGGCTACTGCCTGCTATTTGGAACTGAAAGAGGCTCCTTGAAGCTAAGCAAGAGCAGTGTGTGCTTTTAGAACCAGAGAGCTGTTCCTCCACCCAAATCCTACTCAATCTACAGGAACATTATTTATGTTATTTTTGTCCCTCCTGTCTGTCTTACAGGGAGTTTTTGCACTGCAACAACTTCACAGCAGAATAACAGCAATCCAATGAAATAAACCACATTCTTATTTTTGGAATTTACGCTTCTCTATAGAGTGCAGTTTCAGAGAGACCGATTCATCAGGAAAACAGGGACTTGGGAAAAACACTGTTTATTTTGCTTCTCGGTAGATCCAAAGACTCTGATATTCCCTATTTTAGAGCTTAATAGGACTGTCCAAACTCTAACTGACATAAATAACCGTTATTTCTATTTCTCTGATGAAAAACTTGCACTATAAAGGATGTAGTCCATTTTGTAGGACTAAAATTTGATGAAAAATCATTCAGACTACCAGCTGAAGCATAATATTTTTGACCTGTCACCATGAATCAAAGCAGCAAACAGAAAACTAGTTTAACAATATATTTCTTTCCATCATATTGCTCATAAAATTTAGTCAATTACATTGAGTAAAAACTGTAGATGAAGTACTGTTTAGTTCATCTCTCTCAGCCCCTGACTTCTGCAAGAAAGTAGCACTTTCTTAACCTGCCTGCCTCAGAAAGGTCTTCCACCTCTGTGTCCCTACACTGCAATCTCCTATGAGGTACTAGGACAGCATGTGGCCCTTGGAAACCACAGAATACACACAGGGGCATAAGGAAGCTTACAAAGAAAGCTATCTTCCACTTTGAAGGGGAAAAGCCTCCTGCCTTGAAACATGGTTGAAATGATCTGAAAACTAGCTTCCCCCACCACAAAATCTGTAAAAGAGAAAACTGAAAGTCTTTTCCTTTGACCTTATTTATTCAGCTTTGTAAGTACCTGTGAGAAGTGGAAGAGAAACATGGTTTAGTAACTGTGCGCAAGTTAATTATCTGAAGTGTCTATAAAATGCAGATGATGCCTTGAGATGTGTGCGAGTTACTTTGACAACAAATTGCTGTATAGTTGCAAAAACTTCCTCTGGCAATTATTTTTCCACTGGTGTAATGCAAGTCACTGCAGTCTAGAAGATGGTTGAAGCATTTGGAGATGGAGAGTGGGGAATCTGACCACTGACTGACAGCAAATCCTACTCTGCTGCTACCAGCTCAACTCGAGAGTCATCAATTCATAATAATTCGCTGTGCTTTCTAGTGGCTTGAAATTTCAATTCCTTTTTTATACTTTCTCCATTGCCATCTGAATCATGATTTAAAAAAAAAAAGTATGAAAAAAAATACCAGACAGTATCTTTGCTTTCTCTCACTTCTTTTACCGCTGGTGAAAACCCAGAGCAACTTCTTAGAATTTTAACAAGTTACTGTAGTGTAAAACAGGAATAGGACATACAAAATATCAGGTTATCATCATCACAGATGAGTGGCTCCCTTGGTCATATCCCTGCACAACTCCCTGCTACACAATATTCTTCAGGATCTCCTTTGAAGACTAGGTCATCTTTAAGAGTATGGCTGTACTTACTCGAGTATCTAAAAGATTAGGAGGTTCTTAACTATCAGATTAAATGAACTCATCTGAGTCCTTAAAAAAATCTCCTCTCCAAAATGATGATAATGAAACAAGGCCATAGAGAAGATCCCTTTGCAAGAATATGCAAGAAGATCCCTTTCACTTTGATAGGGATCATCAGTAATAATTCCTTAAAATACAAAACACAAATCATTTTCAGTAATAATTCACCATTTTTCTCTCTTTAGCCCTCTAATTCTAGCCCACGGTAATCTCATTTATCATACCCCTAGGGACAATAACTCCTATACACCTTAAGCTGGTAAAGGTAACTTACTCCCAGTCTCTGATACTATAGCCATCAAACTATAAATATATCCTACTTGGCCCTGTGGGAATGGATTTCCTGATAATCCCTACAGCACTCATTGGCTTGACTATTTTGAAGAGCATATATTTGTAATTTGAATCAGAATCACAAGACTTCATACGTGTCTTTGGGCAAGGGGCATTTTCCCTTCTGCAGGCCTGAAGTTGGTACTGTTTGCCAGGATTGGAAGGCTGTCACGTTTAGGCAGGAGGTTAATGGGAAACTACCAGGACTCTGCCCTCCATCAAATATTCTTAAATCAGTGTACTTGGATCTGCCACTATCATCATGCTGGTAATAGACAACTGCATCCTTGATGTATTTAACTGTGCACTTCAAGCTATTGCCTCCTGTAATATAAATGCAGGAAGAATCTTACCATGTGCTCCATCAATATAAATTATCAATAGCATTTGCACATGTAAGCAGATAAGACAAGTCTTCTGTTCATGGTGTAAAGGCTGGACTTAAAATCAACAGGAGCTTTTTTATTCACTTCAGTGAACTTTAGATCAGGTTCCAAACCAGTGACATGATTATTTTTACAGCCTCAGGTGTATATTGGACTGCTTGGAGCAACCATTCTTCTACATATTCTCACTGCAGAAACTGAAAAATGTAAGAAAATCCCTCTTATTTCCACAGGATCTTCTGTTATTTTTTTTCCAGAATACATGAAACTGATATCAAATCTTTCTTAGGAAAATTATGGAAATAGGTTTTGCAAGAGACATCATGCTTACATTTTGCAGGCATTGGATTGCATCCCACAGTTTAACTCACACCTGATACAACATACCCTGCACTGTGATCCATCCATGTTGGGGATCTTCCAACACCAAGGGCTGGACAGCATCCAGGTTATCATTATCAACAATCTGTAGAGCACCCGAAGTAATAGAACACAACTGTCTTTTTAACAGGATAAGCTAAATAATAAACATATCCTTACAATTTATTAATTAAGATTGACCATTAGGATTTGTACCCCTCTTCACAAAGAGGTATTCAGAAATACACAAGATAGGAAATGTTCTCTCACGTCCAATTTAAGCAGCTCATTCAGAGAAGGGAATTTTTATAATATTTATTTGAGCCTGGATGAACTATCCTGTTAACACACCAGTAAAGGCTGAGTCTAACTCCGCAACAATGTATTGTATCAAGGGAATTCTTGCTTAGGTCAGAGCTGTAGCAGGCCCGGGAGAATGTCACCTTTCTCAACTTAGCCAGCTTGTTTGCTGTGTATCAGAACTGTAGCAGCTTTACGTTGTTCCAGACCAACATGCTGACAAAGATTTGAACTGTGGAGTACTAATGTAGATTCAAGAACACACACACACACACACACGCAAAAAAAAAGGGGGTGCAGCCAGCCCCTAAATTGGCAGATTTCAAGGCATATATATGTATTTTTTTTCATTTCCATGTTGCTAATTAGCAGAATTAACACCAATAGAGGATGACACTGTCCAAGGTATGGTTAAAATTGCTCGTCAGGCGTCACACAGAGCTCTAACTCCACTATCCTAATGTACCAATGTACCCTAACTGCACCCGCAACAACATATTACCACACACTCAAAAGGACTGCAAACACACACACTGAAGTAAAATTGTGTGTAACCCACCAAGTCCATGTTCCCTGCAACCTTGGGAACAGCAGTGTTTGCATTTCTTATTGAAAAACAAACTGCAAGGACAGAACTGCTCCTGAAGACATTATCAATTGCTTGAAACTCAACCTAGCAAAACAAACAGTCCAGTCACTCACTGGTCAGACTTTCCCACTTGATTTTTATTAGTTAAAATAAACACTTGAAAACTTCAAAATCCCAACCCTCCTCATTCATCCAGAAAACCTGAATTCTGATTGGGCAAAACACATTTTCAAAATTCACAAAAGTGACCTTGTTTTGTTCTGAATTGGCTGTAGCTACTTCTGGCTGAGACTTGGTTATCGGAGAAGTTAAGTTAACCTTTCACCATACTTTTTAAAACTATATAAATTCAAAGACAAATAGCAGGTGCTTTCTAATAACTTTTCTAGTAACAGACAGTGATTGTGACAGACCACTAGTTCTTGTACATCGTAGTCATGGCAAGGCACTTTAGACTGCTGATCTGTGTGACAAGCCCAGGTACTAGAGAAGCTACAATATCCAACTCATTCCCAACAGTGCAACACTGGCCAATAAATCAATATAGTTTGGCTGCAGCTAGGAAGGCTTTGCTACTTTTGGAGAGAAATACTGGTTAGATGTCAAACATCCAATATCTGCTCTCTCTTGAAATTGTCTGGTCTTTCTAATTTTGGATTTCTACCTGGATGGGGTTGCTATGTTTTTCAGGTGATGGAGGATCTTGGAGCTGGTATCATAGACCTATATCCAGAAAATATTTAGTTAGTCTTTATACTGTGTTATTTCTTTTGACCCTGGATGGCAGGCTTCTTACTAGGGCAATGTAGTTTGGTTTGACTAACTAGGGGAAACATCTTGCAAAGAGTTTTACTTCACATTTAAAGAACTAACATCTCACTTGCTGCTAAAGCATCTTCTGATGGACCACTCCCGATACAAAAATTTCATTTAGACAACAAGCAGCTCTCAACAACACTCTCTAGTAAGAGGTGGCAGCAATATAGGTCAAAATTGAGACTTCAATATGAAAATAACTTTATGCAGTGTTCTATAGAGAGTCTTTGGGAGTAGTTCAGTTTGCATTTTCAAGCTCATGAAAACAGTTCTAGTAAACTTCACCAATATTAGCGGACCAAAACTCTATGGAGAAAAATTTCAACAGAAGTTAAAATATTTTATCCTGAAAGAAAAATATTTTATTCTGAAAGAAAAATCACTTAGGAAAGGCTGCCTCTCAAAACTGTATCCGCTACCCATCCCTGTTTCTCTGTCCTTTGTATGGGAGGCCCTCACCAAGGCAGTTTTGATGTGAAGATTTTCAGCCAATATTACTATAGTGCTCTACATAGGATAAGCAAATTCCTAAATTCCTTCCTATGATATTTTGACTAAGAACAGATCTGAGCACAGTCAATTCTATTATTTTTATCCCACAACTCAGTGATGTGCATTTCTGTGAAATGAGTTAATATCCCCTTTGGAGACTTAAAAAGGTATAAAAAAAATCTAATCCTTACTGAGTTAGTCCTTGCTGTGTACATTTTTCTAATTTATCCAGGATGTAAACACCCTTAGCAAATGTTGTCTTTAAACAACTCTTATATGAATATGACTACTTGCTTTGCTGGCAAAAGATCGTACTAAGGAGAATTCTGTAATTGTTTTATGACCCAGAAACTGCTTGCACATTATTTTAGCCCTGAGGATTTACTACTGCTCTGTAAAGAGACCTGCAAGATGTAAAACAAAATTAGATGGAAGGGTAAAAAAAAACATAAACCATTGTTAAAATTCTATGTAGCATTTTTAGAATAGTTTGAGCTTAAAAAGTAAGCTTTTCCCGACACATACAGCTCGTTTTAAAATTAGTCACCTTTCCTTCTGCTCATATTTTTCAGATGTCAGGTAAACATCTCCTTCGCCACTGCTATTTGCCTAAAGCTGTTAAGCAAAGTCTCCAAAGACCTCACAGGACTTGATGAGATCCAAAGATCCTCACAGTGACAACTGTACCTGGCCCAGCCCCTCCGTATGCAAAAGTTAAGATGTTTCTGCCTGCTCTGTTAGATGTGCCAGGCAACTCGGAAACCTCCAGACATTTGTCCAAAGCAAGGAATAGGTTGCTCGAGTTCCTGATCTGTATGTGAAGAACAAGCATCTCTACAATGGCAACCAGGCCAGCAAACCTGCAAGCAAAGGAGTTATTGTACCCAAGATCAAGAAATAGCCTTTCCTTTGATCCTTTGTGCAGTAGTCTATGAATGAATGCATTCAGAACCCGACTTCAGCACATTCTGAAATATTCATGAAAGCAGCCAAGAACAATACACTGCACATTCATTAGAGAGCAAGTCCTAGCTAGGGTAAGGCACAACGCTACTTTGTTGATTTCAGTGGGAAAACAACAGTTTACACAAGCAAAGAATTTAACCTTTCTGCGCACTGAGCTCTTCTCTTTAAACAGTACTCTAGTACACATCTGTAAGCCAGATAATAAACACTTCAGATAAGTCACTGGGTGGCTTTGAGAGCTCTGCACACTCACAAGCATTCAGAACCCAACACCAATTACATCTCAATAGCAACTGATGGTTAAAAGTACCGAAGTCACTCAAATTTCGATACCTCCTTTTTCTCACTGTTGTATTTCTGAAGAGTTCTCTTAAAGTCTCTGCCTATTTTATTCTACAGTACTTGAGTGGATACATACACCCCATTCTGGAGAGAGGGCTCCATTCACCAGTACACTGTATGAGACTGGGAACATCAGATAGATCTACTAGAACATTCTTTCACTTGTTACGTGAATGGGCAGTTCCCTGAGGCCTTCCCTACAGCAAAAAATGTCTCTGAGCCTACCTCTCATTCAAGCCTGGCTTACCTCAGTATTAAAACAGCATCTGCAAATTACTGTCACTTTAAAAAGAATCATTCACATAGCCTAAGCACTTGCATTTTTAAATTGTACGAATGCCACAGACTAGCGGACCTACCCAGGCATGTTAAAATTTACTGAGGGACTTCTGTGATTGCTGGGCGTAATTAAGACTTTTTTTTAAATAACTACCACAAATAACAGCCTAGCTTTTGAGATGAATATGAGAAATGAGGAAGCTGAAAACTTCCTGTAGAGGTCAAGCTTTTGAAAGTTCTAGATAACAATTATGACAATCCCTTCCACCCCACTATTAAAATACAAAAGGAAGCATTCCCTTAAAAATTGATTGATCCAACATAACTTACTGTGCTTAAAGTTATGTCATGTTATTACATGAGCTGAGATCTCACCTGTAAATTCTCAGCCGCACCTGACCTCCTTCCAAATGGGGTCTGCCACTGTGAGTAGACTTGACTTCACTGGGCAAGAACTAGCAGTCAGCTTCTAGAATAAGATATACGGCACTAGGAAGCTAGTAAAGAAAGTTATTACATAACCCATCACATCCTACAGTGTTGACTCAGGGGTCACCTAAAATTTTGTTCACCTAAGTACTGCAGGGTTGA
>NW_010587517.1:0-112648 GCF_000705375.1 Tinamus guttatus | reverse complement strand
TCACTTGGTGTTTTTTTTCTGATGCACTCCCACTAAAGTGAGATCAGTCCATAGATTATAAGACCTAAAAAAAACAAAAAACAAAAAAAGAGACCTAAAATGCTAACATATTTCCTATACCTATAAAAATGCACCTGTGTCTTGTCATTTCAAAATGAATATAAACCAAGTAATGTGATCCCTTCTGTTAACACAGTGCTCTCAGATTCCCCCTTCCCCTCACGCTAATTAGCACAGGGGAAAAAACAGTCATACAGACGAAAAGACAAAATATCCACAGGACACTGTTGTTAAGCAAAGCACTTGCAGCAGGAGAAGGGGCAAAGCTCTGCATCTGTAATTTTAAACACCTGATTGCCTCAAGCATGCAGGTGTGGGAGAAATGTTGACTAAGTGATGCAAGCCTTTAAAATGCCATCATGGTTTTGCCTCAAAAGTCAAAATCCTCATTAGCTGTATGAACAATTTAGCAGCAGTCCCACAAGCCAGGGAAGGGACATTTCTGCTGTTTGCAACAAGCAACAAGGTCAGAAGCCACCGAAAAAGGGGTGGATGGAGAGCCAAAACTTTTTGAAAAATTAGAATTTGCACTCCAAGTATGATCATTTCTTGCCAGAACTTTTGCAGAGATATCATAAAAAGACCAGTCACCAAGGCACAGGGTAGTCCTTCCAAAAGAGAGAAAAGACTATTTAATGCGCTTTTACGAATTGCTCTTATTTTAATCCACCTCTCATTTGGTTCAAACAGCAGGTACAATATACGTTCTTTTTTTTTTTTTTTAAGTTTAGTATTAATAGTTAAGCATTCTTTAAAATGGATTTTAAATTAACTTGAGGAAGTTTGAGAGTACTGTGAAGAATAAATGTTGCTTTTAATCTTTCAAAGCAGAAACTGAGGCATTACTGTTATCTTCTCTTGCCAAGTGTAAAAAGCATACTGGTCTTTAGGCACCCAGCAGTGTTTCTTGGAAGGGCAATGAAAGAGTGAATGGCAAAAGCCTGCCAAAAGGAAAATCAAAGCCATACCTGCAAGCTGCAATACAGTTCTAGGAATCCCTTTTGACTTTTCTTTTCATGTATTTGAAACTGAAACTTTTCAAAATGCTGGCGTGGTTCCTCAAAATCACTTTTACCTCTTAAACCCAAACAAATTGGTGGGGGAAGAAAAGAAGGGGAGAAAAAAGTGGGTTAAAAAAAAAAGCAGGAGAGGGGGGAAGAAGCGGCATTAAATGCAATTGATTGTCCCAAAGCAGTCTCTTCAGAGGAAAAGAGCCTTAAAATGCAGGAAATCTGTCTAACCCTCTAACTATTCCCACTCAAGCTGCCCCGCAGTCACAGATGTTACTGATTCAGTTAGATAGCAATTCCAAGCTCCCAAAACAGATTCCAAGTGAGAAAATAGGAAAAGTCCTTGGTTGCTATTAGATACGCATTCTGAACTAAAAAGAAGTATGGGCAGCGAGGAATTTGTGGCCTGGATTAGAGGTTCCATGGTAATTAAAGAGTAATGACAAATAGGATCTCGGCTGACCTATTGAACGCAAAGCCACAAGGCTAGAAGCACAGGCTGCAGGGGAATTTCTGGGGAAGTGTCAGGTTTTTTTTTCCTACCGTGATTTAGTGATACATTTAGCAGAAATGAAACCAATACGGTTCTCTGAGAATGTAACAACAGCCTACAGAGATTAGATGAAAAACGGAGTATTTAGCAGGGAAAAGTAAAAGCTTTGTAAATTATGTATTTAACTGTGCAATTAAACTGTATAGTAGGGTAATAATTTATTGCCTCATTGTTAAAAAGTTGGAGGAAAGTTACTGCTTCCTAAGAGACCGGGTAGGACATATCCCTCAGACGTGCTCTCTGGCTCCGCAGTTTTCCAGCATTTAACCATCAGGCCTGCAATGTGGAAAACACAGCACTATCTATAACATAAAACAACTGTTATTAAAACAGAAGCAGCTGTTTAAGTCCTGCTACGACAAGCCTGATTCGGACAGCCAAACATGCTCCCAAGCTCATGGTTTATAGGGTGACCACTACAGTTGACAAAGTCATCTTGTGCTAATATCAAACTCAGAAATGGGCCCGGTCCCACTGAGTTCATCACCTGAGCACATGGAGGCAGGAGGAGATGCTAAATGTTAAGGAACCACACAGAAGAGATGCTGGAAGAAATGATGGCAAGAATTAGGACCCCCAGCACCCCGGTCCACTGGGTAATGCAGAGCTTGCCCTAACAGAGGTATTGGATGGGAAGTGAAATGCAAGGAGTGACCCCATCGCTCCAGCTGCTCCCCAGCTCTGCTTTTGCCCTCCTGCCAGGAGGGATTATCCAAAAGCATTTAGCTAATTGCTTTGCTGTCCTCTCCTCCATGGGAAGCGCTGGCAGAGGAAGAGGAAGGGAGCTCCTGGGGCTGGCAGCGCAGCAACCCAGCCCCTGCCTGCTCCTGGAGCCCAGCTGGACAAAACAGAAGTGCACTGGGCTCGCAGCAATCAGCCAGGGACAACCCCAGCAGCTATTCACATTTTCTTATTAGCAAGAGAATAAAAATAAGATATATGAGCCTCCCAGGGCCCTTCAACAGAGCCAGACCTAAGCTGCAAAAGGCTTGTGTGTGGCCTCCACAATTCCCTCCTACTGAAGCGTTGGTGCTCACTTGCACTGCTTGCCTGCAGCACCGTGAGCAGTGAGTCCATAGGATGGGAGGGTAAGAGGGAGCCTTTAGGCTTGCAAGAGGTTTTCCTCTTCATGCAGGGGCAAAACTTTATGTAAAATCCCTTTTTTTGAAGGAGTTTCCCTTCCTCTATCCTCCAGGACAGAAGTAGTTCCCACGTACTCACCAGAGACCATAGAACTTGGAAGATGAACGTCCTTGTCCTTTGTTCCACTTTGTGGCTTCCAATCAACAGCTGAAGAAGGGATGTTGTTCAAGATGCTTGGTGCTGTTTTGTAAATTTAGATTAAATTTTTGTTTTGTTTTCATAAAAGGTTATTCATAAGCTCTAGGTGAATGAAAATCCTGGCAATTAGCTAGACTCACAGTCCAATTGGAATGAACACCTGGCCATGTAATGATCCTCCTGCACAACAAAGCCCATTAATCTGACCAGCCAATAAATCAAGTGGCAGAGCATACCCCATTCCACCCAACTCCAAATCCCATGCCATCAGGCCTTCTCCAAAGCTGTTGCATACAGATGGTTTTTTACATCATGCCTGGAAGGGTCAGTAATATTGGGCTGTTTCACACCAATGGGGCTGGAGACAGTTTCAGACCCAGCAGGCGGGCGAAATGTGCTGCTGGCAGCTCTCCCCTCTCCAAAGAGGGTCTTTTAACTCAAGTCACCTCGTCAGCACCATTGCTGCACGGCGATGCAGGCAGTGCAACACCTTTAAATCAGTGGATGGTGGATTCTTACAGGTTGGAGAGATACAGATGCACCCACCAAAGCCCATGGTTCTCCAACTTCAGCATCTTTTTAGTCATCTTTAAGCTAATTTAACTTTGCCAAAATATTCCTGAGATGCATCTGAAAGGCAGAACAAAAGTCCTGCACACAAATACTTTCCGGAGTGCCAAAACCAGCTCCCTGTGACTATTCTGATCAACGTAATTTTGGTCTGCAAAAATATTAACACAAGACAAGTTTTGGATATGCTGCCAAGAACTTTAAACAATATAATGCATGTATTCATGGTTAAAAAAATAAAACTAGAAAATATATTTAATCCTTAAAAAAGAGGAAGCAAAAATGTAAAGGTCCAGGGTCAGAACAAAAGTTCAGCACTTCTATGAATAACACCAGCAATTGTAATATTTCTGTATCAGTAACAGAACACCAATAGCCCACAGCTAAACCACTATTTTAAAAAAAGAACCCCTGTACAATAACAGTTTGTAATAATGAAGACATTAATCAAAGTTCTGTAGAGTGAAAAAAATAATCCTACATACTTTTTCAGACAACTGTGGTCCAAAAGTTGAGCTGAACTTCTGTAAGGAGAACCCAGGACTGTCCTCACTGTGTGTGCTCAGTCAGTACCTCAGCGTAGCTCTGTGGAAGCCGTGCGTTGAACTCACATATTGGTCTCTCAGGACACCTTCACAGAGAAGAAGCAATTCCATTGACATATAAAGAGTTAACTTTGCAAGGAAAAACAAGCTGGATTACAGATCAGTAGCTGCCAGGCTTCAGGCTACACTGAGACCCAGAACAGCATCCGAGCTAAATAACCTGCCATACACTTTTTAAGGTAAAACCAGCTCCTTACAATTTTTTTATTTCTCAACGGGAGCAAAGCTGACGTAACAAAAGAAGAAAAAAAAAAAAGATGGAAAATGAAGTAAATATCCTTGACTAATGAAAGACATGAGCCCTGGCAAACTTCAAATGGCTCAAAGTTGTGCGTGCAAGAGCTCACCCAGTATTCATGCATTTTTTGAATTTGTCACCAAAATATTCCCCATGCTTGAATTGAAGTCTTATGCAACTAGTTTCTCATTAAAATCCCAGTTTTCTGATTTGGCACAGAAATCTGCAAAGACAGATCTTCCAGCAACAGCCTGCAATCCATTGGAATCACACATGAGCTTCATTTGATGGGTATAGGAGTGGTATTATTATAATGATGGGCAAGTTTTTTCTCTCATTCTTAGACACAACAGAGTGGATCCCTGACAACTCCTGAAGTACTAATAACATCTTTTTTAAGGAGAAAAAAAAATAGCCCACACTTAGGCGAGTTGGATTTCCAGAGGAAAAAGAGCTGTCAAAGTAACTGGTGTAAATGCCACTGTTTGAAAGTTCAATGCAAAACCAAGGCAAGCAAAGTAGAAAGCCCATGGCCACCCATTAATGTAATGAGCAACCAAGTGTGGAGGCATTCCAGGCTATGGGGAGAACATGTTCTGCAAGTGCTGTCTGTCAGGTAAAGTATGGGATGGTGAAGGAGCCCTGTTACTGAACTTCTGACACGGAGAGGTATTCAGCTGTAGCAAACTCTCAGGAAAATGGGTGGAAACATGCTATTTCAGTACTTCTAAAGTCAGGTCAGGTAATTGGAAAACTAGGTAAATCCATATCATACCTTTGAAAATGAGGCTACAGTGCAGGATAAACCCGCAATGTTTTGTGTATCTCTTTCGCTGGCAAAGAGGACACCTGTAAAGATGGCCCACAATATTGTTAACACATTCTGCACATTTCAGCTATCCTTGTGCAAGGCTGGGCAGAAAACTTGTAGGAATGACCCTCATCATCCACTTGCCCATCCGCCAGTCACACGAGGTCACTGTGATACCTGACACATCCACACGACGGGCAGGTACACGGCTGCACGAGAGCCACAGCGAGGACATGAGCATCCAGCAACCTGGCCTGAAGCTCGTGCCTGATTATGGCTTTACACTTCCTCAGAGGAGGAGCAAGGGGAATTTCCACATGAAGTCAAGCTAGGATCTAGGACATATGTGAAGGGAAACATGCATGTTAATAATTATATGCACCTTTACCATGTACCCATGACATTAGCACACATTCCAAATAAGCATTTATGACCCCAATAGCTCAAATGTACAAGGAGTGAGTCCAATTGTGAAGCAGGAAAGACCCCAAGCAAACTTGGGCATCCGTGATACCTCTTACAGTTGCAGTGGGAGTGCACAAAGGGAATATGCTGTGTAACTCCAGCTGAGTGTCATAAAAAAGCAGAGAACTGCTGGGCCCTTCCTCCTAACTAAGGAAGGACCCATCATCTACTAGGGGACAGGAAAAACACAATTTTCTGAGCAAGGAGTTTGAAAATGATATGATTTTTGGCCCTTTCTTTAAAAATAAAGAGTCTGATTCAATCAAGAAATATTACTGAATTAATTTTATATCAATTTAATAACTTAGTAATAACTATTGGGTGACCTGTCAAACTATGACATAATATGGTTTGAGATGAACAGGGTGATTTACATAACAGATCATGTCATGTCTCTGTCTTCTCTGCTTCTTTTAATTTATTCATGCGTAGAGCCAGTCAGATAATGGAAAAAGTAATTAACAGATTTGGCTTGAAAAATGTTTTGATATTAGTGTATATTTTATTAATACAAACTATCTGTCCAACCCCAGGAGCTTGATGAATAATGGGGAAAAATTCTTCACTTAATGGAGATATAGCATGATATTTATTGCATCAATCTTCTGATAAATACCTTTTAACTGGTGTTAGTAAAGTGACTAAACTGAAGGAAATACAGAAGAATGAGAAAGAAGGCAATCACACCCAATAATTTGCTCTCAAAAAATGACTAAATGGCCACTGAAACACGAAAATCTTCACTGGAGAATGATCCCTAGCTGGGGACCCAGTCAGCACCGCAGATATTACTACACTGAGGTATACCAAGATTTGCATGCTGATCACAGATACTCAGTAACTGCCCAAAACACTAATTCCATGTGCAGTTCTACATGCTTCTTGGGGAAGAAGATCCAACTGTGTATTTTTGTTTCCTTTCTAAGCTGGTATTTTTTCCTGTGGCACAAATAGACTCAGAATATCATATGAAAGAATAAATAGCAGGGAGCTGACGTTCTTAGTGATTATTTATTACCTACATATTACCAGGTAATGGCTGACCTGCAGGCTACACTGAAGAAAAACACCCATCTAACCCCCAAATTACCAACTGTTTTAACCCTTATTACTGAGTTTTAGAAATCTCAGCCTTTCATCTGTCAGTCTGGCAACTGGATTAGCTACTTAGCTGCAGCTGAGGCAATCGCTGTATTGGATGGAAATGAGTTATTAATTCAGAAAATGCATCAATAGTGGACAAAAACCAAAGCTGTCTGAACATCTCTAATGACTGTGCTTGGGTTTAGGTACCCAGTAATAAAGAAGTGTATAAATGTCTTGTTCTAAAATAATATATTTCTAAAACTTGAAAGCGAACAACAACAACAAAATGTACCCCTTCTAATTTACAGAAATACCAAAAATACAACAGTCTCTGAACAGGTGGGCTGGCATTTGATGGCATATATTCTTGCTCAGGATCATCTGAGGCTTTCCTCCCAGCTGTATTAAAGAGCTGCTGATGGTACCAGACTCCGGTTACACTCCCTCATTCCAGCCCTGCGAGGACTGCCAAGCCTCTTCTTTCCTGCCTTTTCCAGTGCTGCTTTCTCTAGCAAACCCTGGGAGCAGAGGCCTTCACAAGGACTTCATCACCTCCCTGTTTTCATAGCAGGACTCCTTCTCAGCCCTGTGGGACAGCCAAAGCCTGGTTGCTTCCTCTTAGTCCTACTGAAATTGCTGCACAAGGGAAGGACATAAAGAATAAGTATTGCATGGACAAGGAATAAGTATTGAATGGCTTCAGCAAATACTTCAGAGCCTCACAGGGCACTCAAGTTACTCTATCTGTGCTGCATCCAAGATTTTTTTGGGGTCTTTGAAGTGCTGATGCATTTTTTTGCAGGGCCCCAGGCCTCTTCCCTAGGCTGCTCCTTTTCTGTTAGTTATACAAGCAGGAAGCAGAGAAGAGCTCGTTTGATCTAAAGCAGAGCATAAGGGAGAGCGACAAACAAGCAGACTGTGAAACCAAAGCAAATAAACAAGATCTCTTGGCTACATAATTGACTGGTCTCTGTTCCCACATCTTATCAAGGATCTACTATCAAAAGTAATCATAACAAATGAGGTAGTTATGCCAACCTCTGCACCACTGCTTATAGCATGTCAGAAATTGGTCTTGTAGACACCCTCTGAAAAAAAACAGGGAAATAGAGAAATACTGAGGATACAGAGGAAGGCGATCTTTACATTCAAAGGAGAAGTTTAGAAACGGGCCACTAGAACAAAACCAAAAGAAGTGCAGTATAAGAGGCCTGGGTAGGATCTTAATGATCATTTCAACAAATGTTGCACCCAGTGGGAGTGACTGTGCCCACCTTGGTTTCCTGCATAAATCTAGACGATAAAATTTCCCTTAGAATCCTGTATCTGGTCTAACAACTGAAACAGAGTTAGTGACAGACCCACCAGAACCTACCTGTTGGGAAGAAAACTCTTTTTGGTAATGTCCTATGTTTAACTAAGCCACAAATTGTTCAGACTTCAGCTTTTCAGCAGTTTTTGCTATGGCTTCCCAGATAGTGCAGACAGTGGAGAGGCTGTTTCAGCATGAGACACAGGCCAAATGCTGCAGACAAGTGGTCCTAACAAATAGGATTATCTTTCATTATAACACTAGCTGTTTTGTGAGGGAAAAGCTCTTTCTAGATCTGTTGCAAAACTTCACAGAGCACCTTATCTGTTCTTATTGGAGTGATTCAATTTGTTATAGTGCATCGTTGATTCAAGGCCAGAGCTTTGCTAACCCTAAGTGTTACATGATTAATAACCTCTTACTGCAACAAATTGCTGGTTTGCACTCTAACAAATCCAGCGTCTTTGCAAAACTTGGTCTAATATTTACTGCAGAGCTTCATATTTTGCACAGGATATTGCTTCAGGGAAATGAGGCTTCCACTTTCTATACCATTTTAATGACACCAAAACGGAAAATCTGATTTTCCTTCAATTCAAGGTAGATCACATTTCAACTATCAACATGGAAGAAACATTCTGTAACTCACTTTGTGATTTACGACCGCCTTTCAGAACAATTACTATTTATACATTCATTTATTGTATCTCTTAGTGTCATTTTTTTGGCAAAGTCACTAGACAATGTAGTGTGTCCCAATTCTCCCTCCATCAGAAAACATTTAGCAGAACTACCTTTTAATAATAATACTGCCTTTTAATTTTCCAAAATGCGAATGTGGATTGTACCACTTTACTCAGCTTTTCCTTTGATTAATGGGAATGCATTTCTATATACAGACAACAAGACTGCAAGCATTACTGGGCTGAAACAATTCCAACATAAAGGTTCAAAGACAGGAAAAAAAAAGGAAATTACAATATATTGTTTTAAGGTAGATTCAGGGTGAACCAAAAGATAACAGAGTGGAAATGTGAAAAAGAAGCCTTTTCTGGAGGAAGAGATGGAAAAAAGGCCACTTATGAGACCCAAGTCAGTGTCTTGACATCTGTATTGCTTGAATAAGAACAGAATAAGAAAAGAAACATTCTGCTGATAATGATAATAGATGATATTGCTTTGCTTCTGTCTTCCATCATAAACAAATAGCACAGCCCAACATCATCTATTTTAATTAGTATTTAAAGTATTTAGTTATCTTTATATTAAGTAACTGCAACAAAACTTTGTCAGGCTGCATTTCAAGGGGGAGAGTTTTGCAAGAAATCTGATACGCTGCTCGACCTTATGGCCTCCATTTAGATACCTAAATGCTTACATCCCTAAATTTCAACTGATAATTTTTAAAGAAAGAAAGAACAGAGGGGCCCAAAAGCAGATAATATGAAGGAACAAATTCTTTGGTCTTCAGCTTTTCAATGCTATGTGTATTGGCCAACTCACTGACTCGAGCAGACCTGCACACTGGCATGAAGGTCAGCACTGAATGACTGCAGCTCTAACCAGCTGAACACTAGAAGCTAAGGAACTTCTCCAGCACATTCACCATTAAAAGTGTGATGTTCTAAGTACCTACATTGTTTTTAGAACATTGACTACTCATAAACAATTTGCTAAAATCATGAGCACTCACTATTCTAATTTTGGTAGTTCCTTTTGCTGGTATGGATATGTTGACTTCTCCCTTGATAGGCTTAACTTTGTCACAAACGCTTGCAATAGTGAATCTGACACTGATGAATAGCACAGAAGTGGAATAAGTCCTGCCTGACTGCAATACAAGTGTCAACACTCGCTTGTTTATGATTAAATGGATATGGCTTTTGGCTCAAAATGTGCATTGATAGTCACAACTATGGGAGCTGAGGTCCTTTGACACATGACAATTGTAAGGACTGGCAAACTACTACTTCCCAGAAAATACACCCATAAACTTGAGCTGCTTTGATTAACAACTGAATTGGAAAATTCACCTGACAAACATTAAGTTTTAGTACAACAGAACACAAGAGGGAGCTCACCAGTTGTGACCTTCTGTCACAGGGTTTATCTTGACATTGTAGCTGAGGGAAATAGATCCAAAGGCATTTGTGATCTCTTCATCCTTTATCACCCACAGATCAAGGCAAACAACTGCATGCACCTCTCAGAAGTAAATAGGAACAGGGTCCTGTTGCTCGCCATTCCACTCCTGCAAAATCCATCTGCACGTAGCCAGGACATGGACAGTGTGGATGCAGAGATGGAAGAAAGTTAACAAAGAAAAAAGGGAAAAAAAAATCAGATTTTTGCTCTACAAAGATCACAAAACTGGTTATCAACGATGTTAGTTTCCTCCTCAATTTTTGAAGATGAGGACATGAAAAGAGCCCTCATGATTAAAGATGACTATTTCACTGTCTGATCTAGGTGAGTATATAGAGCCCTCTTTCTGCAGGCAGGATATATATATATATATACACACACACACAAAGTGGAAGGATATTCAGGAACACTCACCTGTGGCACGGCCCTTTTTAATTCAGCTACTGCTTCCACTCTACTTTGTGGAGGATTGGTGGGAAGCAGAGCCTCCTTCTCTCCTGCAGGATCCTCCTTTCCTCCAAGATGATGCTTCCCAAGTTCTTCAGGCGGGTCCAGCAGACAGGAGGCTGTTCCAAGTGCTCCCAGCCAGTGGGCTCTTTCTTTCCCTCACACTGACCATTTAGGTTCCAGACACAAATCTTGGAGTACCTTGTGCCAAAGCTTTAAGTGGGATGTTACTGTGTTCTCAGCATTGCCATGCAGCTTCTGTAGCCCCACTGCCTTTATGGAATGATGGTTCAGTTTTGACCAGATTGCTTAACTTTGCTTTTCATGGTGAGCTTCCCTAACTAATGGCCCCATTTTCAATGAGCTTGTAAAAAGCCTGAACTACACTTCTGAGTGCAAACCTGCTCTGAACAGCTTGCCCAGTTGTAAAGTCATTGAAAACGTTTATGCATGTAATTATGTTGGAAGAGTATACATGACTATCTTTATTGATCACTGTCCTAGTTGCAGAAGTGTTTCGCTATTTTAAACTCACCAGCTTGCCCTATGACCTTTCTAATTCTGCCATGTACCATTTAATGTCATCCTAATATTAGCAAACTTGTATTTCCACAACTTGGATTTTCTATATTTTTGTCCTTGTGACCAGCAGAAAGCTGAGTGCCAAATAACAATGAGCTCATCTCAAATGCTAATGCAGCCAGTGCCAGGTGAACAAATTGTCTATTATTAGACTTTTTTCATGCAGTAAGAGCTTTTGTTCCCTACTTGCCTGTCTTAACACCTGCTGTTGCAATGTGTATCAACTTTCAGAACATCATTCCCAGTAACAACAGAATATAAAATGTATTAGGGAATTGCTCATATGGAAAGTGATTAACTTTTGTAAAGGGAGCTTTGCTGAATAAAAAGGAAAATATAAGGCGTGAGGTGAAGAGACCACAGTAAAAGTAAATATAATGCACAAATCCGCACTGAATCAATGCAACAAAAGTTAGACATTCAAATGCACTAAATTCATTCAGTGGCATACAGGAAAATACTAATAGTTGTGAGAAATGAATTTGTATTAGTAGTAGTAGTAATAAGAATTTTTTTCCTTCAGTGAGTTTCACACAAATATAGAGTGTTTGACTGGTGTGTGAAAGTGTTGATGGGATTGTGTGGGTTGGGCATATGGAAAAGGTGTAACCCAAACCCAGCAGCTTAAAAAACACATATATAGATATTTAAAAATATTTAGTAGTGTGATCCAAGTGTTAGAGAAGGAAATTATAATTAACAGGTTACAAGGTATGTTATGAAGAGGTCTGGCTTCTACTGGAGCAAAACCAGCCCTTGCTCATGGTACAGGAATGGACTACTGTTTTCTAAAGATGCTTTTTTCTTTATTTTCTTTTTTTGCTTTTACTTTTTTTATTCATAAAATGAGAAGTAAAAGGTAGCTTTTGCAGCCCTGAAGCACATAGGTGAAAAGTGGTTTGCCCTGTGGATGACTCGAGGCTTGGAGTTGCCTGGGCAGCAGAATTCCTGTCTGTGACTTCCCCTTCTCACCAAATCAGTTGTCCATCCCCTTTTATCCACTTCTTTCTTGCCATATCTATATAGATTTTAAGTTTCTAAAGCCAGGAGCTTTTCTCTGTATTTATAGCATGCTTAGGACCCAGGGATTTCAGCCTAAGTTAGGTTCTCTCATGCAGTAAACAATGAAGACTTCCACAAACAGCAAATAAACAAAAGCTGGACAATGTAATTATTTCTAAGATCTATGAGGTTATGTCTAGTTCTTAAAATTGCAAAACCTAGAGAAAAGTAGTGATTAGTTACCTTTCATTGTTATGGAATGAATTGCAACCTTGGCTTAATTTCAATAACCTCTATCAGAAAGAGTTAACAAAGGCCAATTCCTAGAAACAGAGTCCAGCCTTCACACGGCTTATTAAATATAGTTATGTTTTCTTACCAATACCCCAATAAATAATACTTACACATTTTTTCCTAACAAACAAGTTCTTTACTCTTCTTCCTCCTTCACATCTTCTGCCTTCCCTAGATGGAGTGCTATAAAGATTGGATTTCCTCCTGCTCGGAAGAATCACTTCTGCAGGAAGTCTTATCTGATTCTGACTACATTTGGATTTTATCATCCTAAATAGGGATTCTGGAGGGACTTTCCTACTTGTTTATTTAAAAAATATGATCTGACCCCACCAGTCAAAGAAGAAAGCTACACAGAAATTATGAAAAAAATACTACTTACAAAAATAAGAGGATGAGGAGCAGAGACTCTAGTGAACAATGAGTTACTCTGTCTACTGGAATAGCTAGGCCAAGTCCACTTCCTGTAAGAGAAAAAAAACCCCACAAAGTCATGTATAGATGTACACCAATTTCAAATTTAAGGCGATTTTACATTTTCGGACTGTAACCAAAAAAAGGATACAAGAAATCTGAAGGCAGAAATTCAAATGCTCAGAGTTGCTTAACGTTATGTTAAGTCCAGTTCCCAATCCATGAGCGAGAGAAGAGCAGACAGCCCCATAATTGCAGGACGCAGCTTTATCACCAGCTAGCTGGGGTCCCCGGCTCACCCTCAAAGGGCGAATCTTGCACAAGGAGCCCGCTGACGCAGCGCGCAGGGTTTATATAGCGCCCCGGGCTCGGGGCAGTCTCGCGCCAGATCCCGCGTGAAGTCGCGTGTGGCGCCCTCGGCCGCCATGAGCCCTGCGGGCCGCCCCGGGTGTGAGGGTGTTGCGGAAACATCGTGTTCCGTTCTCACAGTTACAGCTACCACTAGGTGCAGTTTGACTGTCCCTTTTCCTCATCGGATCTCTTGCACCTGCAGGGAGGAAAAGCAGATCTGCTATGGTGAGCAGCAGTCTCATACCGTATTCTTTGCTTGAAGCTACTTAAAGTGCCTTTGCACCAGCTTTGTACTACCAAGGAGAAACAGAGCTGAAATTCTATGAGGGAATGACAGATCCAAACCTTACCCTTCAAAATAGAGCAAAGACTAATCCACAAAGAAATTGCCAGACAGAACATCCAGCAGGAAACTGCTACACTCTGTTTTCACCAAAGTCTACACAAAACGCTGTAAGTTGTTTGATTAAGATATATATTCATAATTCCCCCACCCACCTTTCAGAAACAGCAGCAGCTGTTAACAAATGCAAAAATTTTAACACCATAAAACTATGAGGGAAAAGCAAAACCCTGCAGAGGCAAATAAAGTAGTAGAGATCTAATAGGGGAAATAAAAAGAAGAAAGTTTCACTTAGGTGGACCAGAGGCACAGAATTCTTGGCTACAGTGTTTATTTGAGAGTTTACACAACCTTAAAAAAAAAGTTTAGAAAGCAATCATCCATGCATACAAAATCTGTTAAAAACACATCATGAAGTCTTGCTGTTAGACATAATAATCCCTATTTTGTGTGTGAGATTTATTCCTAGCATTTGTTATTACACCTCTGAACATAAACATAAGACACACATGAAGCTTAACAGGCAGGACAATTCACTTGTATGGATCATCCAAAACAGATTTGACATGGTCCCTTGTATCAGATGGCCACGCACATCTTTCCTGTAAGATCTTTTAACACGCTGTATATCCATCAGCATAAAAGAGACATTTCTGCCTCTGGTGTTGCATGCTGATATCACATGACCACTGTAAAAGAGGTTCAAGGGGCTCATGAATCTGCCTTAGCCACCAAAGATAAACAAATCTGGAACTCATTAGTCTTCACACGGCAGTGTTTTGGCACACAGAGGAAAAGGAGTTATCAAGACTAAATTCAGAAAGGTTGATATATGTATCTACATCTCAAAATGTCTGTTAAACTGCCAACATGCTTCACATAGTCCCTGTGAGGTTTGTATTTTTTCCTGCATTGTTTAAGCTGTCAAA
Organism: Tinamus guttatus; assembly: GCF_000705375.1. Next base: position 98,150 of record NW_010587517.1, on the reverse strand, counting down.
TGTTAATGTGTTTCTGGCTTAATTTATTACACTGATATGACAAGTTATGAGCAAATGTATTCTTGTTTACTACTGTTAATATTTTGGTTATACTCATTAAGAGCAGTTTTAAGATTAGTCTTTTTTGTTATTCCACATAGTAGAAAAACAAGCAAGAGTCTTTAGTGAGGGCTCCGTCTCCCTTACAGCAGGGGTTTTAAAATGCAATTGTGCAATTAACTATGGATGGTATGAGCACAGATCAGCACAAAGCCTGAAGAAGGGGTCTCCTGGAGTCCACCCGATGCATGAACTGTCCTGCCACCCCTAGGATCTCATTTGGATGCAAGAGATGGACGGCTGCCACTAAGTGGAAATCCAGAGCATGGTCCTAAGTGGAGAGTGTGACTTTCATCAGCAGCAGGAAGCTGAGATTCTTGTAATTCCCTTTAATGCTGGAAGGATCATCCTGTCCAACCTCAGAAATGATGGAAGCCACCAGGTATCTCCCAGCATTCCCTATGTGGGGCCCAGGATCTTTGTGCATTACTTTGGACCACCTCAGGCTCCAGGAGCTCGTGTGACACCGCAGTGTGCGGCTCCGGCTTAGGTAGAAGGCAGGCGGTGGACGTGCTCCCGAGCAGCACCTGGAGACGCTCCCGCAGCTCGGCAGGCCTTGCAATGCCTTCCTTCCCTTCAAGTGATGCTGCCTCCTTGTCACGTTGATACAAACTTACGGTCAAAGCTAATCAGAACCTCTTTAGCAGCCAATTTCATCAGCCATTATGTCTGAGAGGCCCAATGCAGAGCTGACAGCATCTGTCAGCTCAGACATCTTTAGGAAGCAGTTTGCACGGAATGTGCATACCAGCCTCTGAATAAATAAATTAAAATTAAAAGAAGACTGATCACCATCACATTTCAGCTCCTATAAATACCACAGGAATAGTAGATAGATGGAGACTAAATTCACTGACTGGTCCCTAATACTAATTCTGAGGTTTAGTGAATACATATTTTATCAAACAACCACTGGCACAACTTTGAAATCCTTTATATATATACATATAAATAAAGCAATATGATGAGCACATATAATGTCAGGCTGTCATTTACACAGCCTGATGCAACATGACATGGCTCAGTCACAAACCCTATTGTGACACAAATTTAGAATTAGTGTTGGATGAAGATCTGTAACTCTGGCACAGGAACGATTTTAATATTCCAAAGTTTGTTTTCATTCTGATTTGGAAGGCAAAGAAGGAAATCTAGAAGGTTGGAAAAATTATCAAACAATTTTGATAAGTTTCTAATTAAAATTCTACTTGGCTGCATTTTACGGAGCTAGGGACATGGAAATCTCAGAGGAGCTGGGAGTCGTACAGCTCAGGAGCCAGGGCTTCTAGGCTCCTGGCCTCCTATGAGCAGACGGAGCCCAGAGCTGCAGCAACCTGCCCGAACGGGCTGCTGAGCTGCCAGGCCCCCTCGATCTCTGCGGCTCTTCCACTCTACATTCAACCACCCACCAGACCTGCTTAGATCCTAGGATTTCTGACTTGGAACAAGGGCCTCGCAAAGCAGCGTGTTCAGGTGACATCTATGAAATCATCATCTGACTGGACAGGAGCAAGACTTAATATATATGACCTCCCTAATCTGAGGGCATCCAAGTAGCTGGAAACAAAACTGCACAGTTTTGTGATAATCATGGACATGATCCAAAGTATATGCAAGACAAAGTGAAAATTTCTGTTACCTTCAGTTACCTTTGGGCCAGCAGATTATATCTACAACACTTTGCAGTATTTACCACATATTGCAGAATTGATTGCACTAGTGATATATTGTCTACAAAGCATTTGCTCAGAAGTATTTATTTATTTGGCAGGGTTTCTTAGCAGTCAAGTAGAGATTTTTCTCATCCAGCAGCTGAATAAGGCAGATGGTTTGATTCAGTCTGGGTACTGAAAGGGCCAAGACAATTTTTGGTCACGTATGCAGAGTCTTCAGCACTGTGTCCCAAGAATGGAGTCCCTGTTACAGCATTCAACAGCTCTCTCAGGAGAAGGTAGCAAAGAAAAAACATTGAGCATTTTCGAATGATTTCTATGGAGACAGAACATATGGACTGAATGGTCCTAGAGGTTATTTCTATCTGTACCTTACATAGTTCACGGGGGAAGGAGGGAGCATACTGTTAACTTATGTACTTTTTTATCAGAAATGGATTTTATAAAAATGAGTATTTTAATAAACATGAAATGCATTATGGTCATATCCCCCCAAATATCTTTGAGCATCCTTATCCCAAGAACACCATCAATGGTAGGTAGGTTAAGGCACATGATGTCTTGTTTTTACAGTATATCTGATTGCTCCTGTTGCTGCATGTTGCTCAAAATGAAGATGTCTCAATGGCTTGAGTTATTGCTAGCACAAGGATCAAATACTTGCCCTAGAAGTATGAGGAAGGATATTAATATTAATTAGTATTAATACATATAACCAGGTCCTTTTTCATCATCTCTCACTGCCTTTCCTCCTCCGACTTCTCTATGAACACATGTTCACAGATATGATGTGTTCAGGCATTATTTCACACGGATCAATCTCCAGGAAGTGCAACCCTCTTTGGCATAGGTAAACATTTGTTGAGGGTGAGCACAAGAGGTTCAACGTGTACGTAATTCCCCTTTAAAACTGGGTATTTGTTTGTTTGCATTTTGTCTTACACAAGGATGCAAACATTTTCATCAATTTTTTTCATTCTTTTCTGTGCACATCTTTTTCTCTCCCAATACTGGTTACAAGACCATAAACAGAGTAACAGCCAAGTGAACTCCAAGTCCTGTTTCAGTCTATATGTGTGACACAGGAATAATGAGGAGACAGCTTTAATTGAAAGGACTCATTTTCCACATGGCTCCATCTTGGAAGCATGCAAATATGAGCTCCTTTTTTAATATCACTATGTGACTACCTCTTTCACTGATAATTATAGCACTGCCTATATATCTCATTATATTTCGTGCAGATCAACAATCCTAAATAGTACTCTATCATCTACCAGACTCGTACACATATTTTTTTCAATTCTCTGCCACGCAATCCAAAAGAAAACCGAATTCCTCATTGCCACAAGCCAGCCCAGGCTTGCTGATAAAACATGCCAATTTGCAGAGGTCATAGGCCCATAGATCGGATCTGTTTCAGCTATTTTGACCTGTGAGCAGAGGTATCCTGACATTCATGTAACCCAGGTTTGCACATTAGGACAAAAATGCAATCAAGCTACAAACCCTCTTTAGGTACGAAACCATTAAAGATACCATTCTCCTCTCAATAGCTTGTAGTTAATCATTGTTACAGCTTTCATTCATTTTCCCTTCATCACCATTTTCCAAACTGGCCCACAAGGCTGACATTTCTTCTGTCTAAACATGCTTTCCCCCTTTATTTTCTTTGTCCTGGTTCTTGACATTTTTATTTTGTGGGTTGCACCCCACTCCACTGCATATTTTGAGCACAGCAATAAAACGACTTTCATAAAACTCTGCAGGAAATGGGCCCTTTGCAGTGAGCTCTAATGACGTTTGATTGTTCAGTTTTGAATAGCGGGAATATGTTTTAAGGCATAAAAGCGCATTTTTTCTTGCTCTTAGGAAAGTCAGTGCTGACGGGTAGATCTCAGCCTGCACTGGAAATACAGTACCTCTCTAACAAGTTGTCAATCTCAATTAAGACATCAACATGTCAAATTAAGAAGGTACTGCTGCATGGTCTATTGTTGAACTGCATGTCAGGTGAAATAAGCACTAATTATATACTTAGCCAAATATGTCTATTCAATATTACTTCAAAACTAAGGTCACTGAGTTATTATGAAGTGGTAGTTTACACTATTTTGGATCCCACCAAATGGCAGGTGGCCACACAAATATGCAACTCAGCATGTTCTGTTTGGTCCCCACAGCTGTGCTGCCAATCAGTTAAGGATGGCTGCAAGTAAATGCTAATTAGCTTCTGTTGATCTGCATATTCCAGCAGCCTCCCAGGATTCCCATTTTGATATGCAAGATTGCCAGTTGGGTATGTGATTGAATTAAGAACCAGAAAAGATTTTATCTTCCATGCAGGAAAATGTGGGTCTGAATCCCCAGCAGAGGCTGTTATCACTCTGATTTATGTTTGGCAGTGCCCGTCATTGCAGTGGTAGCAAAGGCTCAGTGCTAGAGGGTGCTGCCTCCCTTCTTTTGAGCACCAAAGAACCTCCTAGCCCTATTAAGAGCACACACACTTACCATCTGGGGCCTGACCCAGTCCTGGCATTCACATTTGCGAGGATTCTGCCTGTCTGCTTCCCCACTCAGGGTCCAGGGTCCAGCAGATGCTTTTCTGTAGGTTGACTGGGCCTGGAAAAATTAGGAAAAGAAAAAGACAATTAAAGACTAGAAAGATTTTTCTTTTTTTGCACATTGCAAGAGGCAAAAAAAGATATTTATATGTGTGTTGTCAATAGTCAATAGCTCATTAATAGTTGGCTGCTTAAATTTGCAAAGACTGCTTAAGAAAGAAATGGTTGGAAAGTTGCACTTTGGCAACGAAAGTATTTACATTTTGCACCTATACTTCGTAAGGGGAAAAAAAAAAAAGTATGATCTCATTGTGTAAACATTACAATAACAATTTTCAGAAATTTTGCTTGGCTCTACTATTAGTGAGTTCTGGTTCCCTGTAGTGATGAAACCATATTTCTTAGAAACTGCTCACTGCATATGATGGCTAAATGCAATCTATCTCATCTCTGAAACTTTTCTCTTTATGACTTGATCAGACATCACAGGAAAAATGATTATTAAATTACAATCCCAGGGTTCTGTAGGTTTTTATCATATTGTTTCTTGAGTTTAAGATGTAAGTGAAAAAAAGATTGACTTCAGACTGATGGAACATTGTATGCTGCCTTACAAGTGCCAGGAAGCAGTTCTTCCTTAGGGATTTAAAGTTATTTTCCTTTTTAAATGATGCCATTCTCCCATTCATAAAGCTTGTCAGCACTCTTGCTGTAAGCAAGACATTTAAGCAAAAGAGCAATAATCCAGTTTAGAGTCTACATGGGAAATTAGTATAAGAGACTTTATTCCAACTTTTAGTAGCATATTTAATGTACAAAAGCCTGAAAATGGGATTACAATCAGCAGTACTCTAAAAGGTACCTATGTCTCTAACGGTTGAGGAAGTCAAAAACACCCTGTTCTCCAAAGTACATCAGAAATAAATAGATGAATTAAGACAAAATGCTTCAGTATATGTCCTAAGTATTTTTGAAACTGCTCTATCGATGGAGTCAGAATGAATAAAATGTTTATGGAAAACATATTTTAAAGGAGCATATAACTTCCCAAGAATTTTGAGTCCAGCAAGATCTGCTATCCCTTCTCCTCCACATGCCATTATAAATACAAAAGGAGTCTTGGGGCCAAATGTGAGAACATACATTAAAACAGAATATCTCAAGTGGAACTGAAGAATAAGCTTAGTGTGGAGAAACAAAATCTTATGTATGAGTCCATCTACTTAGAATACCATCTTAGAGACAAATAAAGCTACACTTTTGTGAGTTATAGAGATTAAATAAAAAGAGGAATTACTAATCAATGAAACTGAGCACTATTAAATCCCATCTTCTTAGTTAGGACACCTTTTAATAGGACACACATGATCATGACATCTGCAGCCCCAATTCAACAAGGTCACAAAGTGCCTGCTTAACCTGAAGAACGCTGGAAGTCAGCGAGACTTGTATGGTTTGTTAAGACCTAAGGCTTCCAGGGTTATTAAAAGAATATATTATATTTCTCTTTGTTGTATAGACTGCAAGGATCAGCCAGCTTGGGACATGTTTTGTTTTTATTTTTTCTGGTGACACTGTGGGTATAAGAGACAAGAGTAGGATTAAATTTTGCCCTGCAGTTGCTAAAGTTCATAGCTGCTCTGCCCTATCTCAGGTGCAGGTTTCAGACTTTCTGCAATATGTGTTACTTTAGCAAGGGTATTTTTTTGTGCAGTAGCACTTCTGAGCATGCTAGATTAGCATGTTTGAAATGAAAACATGAGGGCACTTTGCTCAGCTGATAGATTAACTGAGAACATATATCCTCATTTGCTACTGACATCTTTGTCCTCGAAGTACGTTAACACATGCCGTAACACATCACACAAGCCCATACAAACACAGACAGTATAAGCCAGAAAGTGTCACCAAAAGTACAGTTTAACCCATTTTTGTATTTAAATTATTTTTACTATTTATACATACCATGGAAGGGCTTTGAATTGCTCTGTTCCCTCTCCCCCCTGTTGCCAGAACACCTCTCAGAGGCAGACTACCTGTCCAAGCTTTGCCAAGCTTAGCCTGGTCCTTAGACCAGGACTTTGCAGTCTGGGAAAGAGGGTTTGGGGAGAGAGGAATAAATATTGCACTGCATAAGATCTAAACCAACGGGAAAAAAAAATAAAAAAGAAAAGAAAGAAAAAAAAAAGCAAACAGACGCACCCCACAGAGAAACATTATTCGCTATTTCTTGGAAGACCAAAACTAAAGGCACCTTAAAGAAATGAACAGGCAGTGTAAAATAAAGAAAATAAAGTGCTTTTTTTTAAAAAAAAAAAAAGATAGGCTACATGGCCAGGATATGATCACTAAGCAGCAGCAGGGCAGGCAGTGCACAGGCAAAGGCACTAAGAGCAGAAGGGAGCTCCTCACTTCTGTCTCGGGGGCCCTCGTGCTGAGCCCCTCCAGTGGCTGCAGTCGCCCCTGCCTCATCTCCAGCCCTTTCCTCCTTCCCAATACGCCACAGGCCCCTAATAATCCCTGTCTGTGTTCCTGGTGCTATGTAACATATCTCAGGGCTTAATTTCACACTCCTATGTGTGAAAATGAAGTATGCTTCCAGATACGGCAGAGCTTGCTGTGGATCTCCTTGTCAAGGAAAGCTGCAGAGGCCAAAAATATAAACAGATTAAAAAGTAGGAAGGGTTTATACAAACTCGGGGGGGAAAAAAGGCTACCAAAGATGACAAAAATGATGCAAATACTAACTCAGCACCTTCAATTTGCTGAGTGCTGAGGGGTGGGAGGGAATCAGCCTGTGTGTGCTGCATTGCCTTGACACTTCCCGAAGGTTAGCAGTATTTTAGTCCAAACCTGATACAGACATTGGTTGGTATTGATTTTGGAAGACCACAGCACAGTCAGAAAGCAAGAGAGCCACCAGCTCACCCCCACTCTGCAAATGAAGCACCACCAGTCATGCCCCTGCAGCCTTAGGCTCTTCATTTATCTCAGGAATGAATAAATAAATAAATATATAAATCACACCCACAGTTTTAATCAGTCTTTGACTGGTTCTTTCTACATTTGCCCTTTGGATTTCTTATTATGTCCCAGGCATGTGAAATTCAGGTACTTCCTAATACGAAGTGTGGTTTTGCCATTAAATACCATTCTTCCCTACCCCCCTAAAAAACAACTTTTAATATCATCTGTGTTGTCAAATTTTCACTATTGTTTTCACTAGAAATAAGAAGTAGTCAGGGGCGGACATGTTATGAAATTATTCTGAAATTTCTTTTGTTGTTACACAACACATCTACCCACAAATAGAATTAGCACATTTTGGCTAATGTTTTGGGGAAAAAAAAAGATCTATTCATCTGTTCTTTAATTCTAAGTGGACTGCTGAAATAGTGATGAATACTGCTTGTAAAAGGGCTGAAAAGGGAAAAGAGCTATTAGAACAACTCATCAGTGTATGACTCATTAAATCAAAAAAAAATTGAACTCTCTATGTACTCGTTTCTCTAACATTTACACTTCAATATGGTCAGTAAATGAGTGGATTCTCCTTGTGAAGTAGAGTCTGACTTTCATTCCTGTTATCTAACTCCACAAATGCAACCCAAGGTTAGAGCTGTAAACAAATAAAGAAAAGCACAAAAATAAATCCTAGAAGGTGACACAGTTAGGGTAAGTATTAAGAAAAAAATCTCTACTATAGCAAGAACCATTAACTCTTGGATTTGCCTTTCGGAGCAAATATAAGCTTCGTTGCTTGAGTTCTTCAAGCACTGTCAGTTTAACTACAAGACACACTCCTGCCCCAGCAGGGAGGGCTCAGTGGAGGACACAGACACCTTTGCCTGAGGGGTCTATTACGATGGAAATACTGTCAGCTGAGAGTGGAAAAACAACTAGAGGAGAAAAGCCTTAAAATGGCAGCATAAGTGAAGGGTTTGACTCCAACCATATCCAAGCTGTCTGCAACTCTATTAAAACTGATAATTAATTTCTCAAGAGGTTGGACTAGACAGCGTTCGGCGGTCTCTCCCAACTGGAATTGCTCTATGGTCTAGGGAAGGATACAAGTGATCTGCTTAAGCTTTAGGATAGGCAACAATATAATTCTTTTTCCTTGTTCCAGTAAATTGAACTGAAAAATAAGGTTGCAAACCACTGGCTACTCCACCCGAGCTGGCTTCAGTAGCTGAGAAGTGTAAACAGGCAATACGCAATATTTGCTTTTGTCAACATGACTGGAAATCAGGTGTTTGCTATGAAGTAAAATACGTAAAAGCTCTGTTTTGCAACCAAATATATATTGCAACCATAAAAATTGTATTCTTCCCCATAGCTATCAGATCTAAAAGCTGAGCAGCTCAGCTCCAAACTTTTCTGAACTTCGAAGGCCTTTAGGAAGTTTAGTTCGCGAGCACACATGGGACCACGCGAACAATGCGGGAGCACACACAGATTCACAGCTCGGGCGCAAAACTCCCATTCTTTCCTTAAACACAAAAATGACGAAAACATTTATTATGAAACATATTTTCCATTACTGTATTGTAGAATGTAAACAAGTTCTCATGACATATGGGGCCATGTGTTTCCTTAAAGAGGTGTTATGTATGTCAGAAGCAGCATATGTACCGTGTGATACAGCTACCACCATGGTAAGCATTTGTTATTGCCTAGTGAACAGGTGCATAAAATCCCCATGTAAACAGATGTCATAGCTGCACTGACATCTCTTCCTCGTGTCTCCTCCTGCAGGAAAACGAGGGGGTTTGTTTCCCCCTCTTGGGTGTTTAATGTGGATGGCCCAGACTTGCGTATTTGCGATTTCCTGCTCTCACACATAGAGCTCCTTGACGCAGAGCGGCTGCGAGGAGGGAAAGTCGCCCAAGGAAGAAGTGCGTTTCTGGGAGCGTCTCCATGATGAGGCTCCATCCGCGAGACTCCACACGAGCCCTGCGTGGAGGCGGCCCCAGGCTCAGCTCAGAGTCCCAAAAGGCACAACCAGATTATCTTTTGGTTCATTGGTTAGTTCCTAGAGGACAAACTAGCCCCAAGAAAAAGGGTTTCATGAACCACTCAATTTTGCAAGAATGGCACAAAATTTTTCAGAACATTTTTTACTGATTTCCTAAACTCTTTTAAAGACCCATGAGTAAAATAAAGGGTAAAGGCTTTATAAATATGTGTTTTCCTATTGTCAGAGATACACTCAAGACTGGTAAAAAGCCACATTTTGATATAAACCAAGGCTGTGGCTCTTTGCTGTTCTAGGATATGACCTGAGTTGTGTTCGTCTGTCTGGAACATATTAAAATAATAAATTTTCTTCATTCACCCTTCAACAGCAAACTAGTTCACTTTTGCTCACATACTAAATTTTTAATGTATTTTTCATTTAAATTCCTTTAGCAAAGATTCTGTGGTTCTGTTGCCTTCTTTTCTTCCCCACTCCCCTCAGCTATGGTTTTCTGCACAAAGGAAAAATAACACCCCATTCTTGGAAAATATTAAAAAGGACAGTAATATTATGCTTATGAACCTGGGCCTGATCTAAAGCCCCTGGAGACAAGGATAGTCTTTGCAATCATTCCTTCTACAAGAGTCTATTGACATATATCATTTAAATTCTTAACCACAGCAGGCCTCTTCCCAGTGAAATCCAATATGGATTTCACCAACTAATCTATTGTAGAGACACCACAAAAACCTTGTAAGGTAAATCCTAGCATGCTCAACATCCTCCAATTTATGGTATTTTCCGATAGAGCAGCCATACTAATGGATTTCCATAAATTCTGGAAAAGGGTATGGATTGTGTACAAAAACTGCCTGCAAGAGCCAACAGACGTGCAGGAAACAGCTAGGGCCACCTCCAAATGAGAGTGGTCCTCAGCCCTTCCCTGGGCCTCTTGCTCTCATGCTTCTCTTCTGGTCTTTGAGCAAAACTCATCTAACAGCATCACAGATCCCAGCCAAAACACTTGTGCTTGAAACACAGGGAACATCTCAGGCTTAAGGCAGGACATACAAGCAGAGAACAAACTTTCCTGCAGCTCACAATAGCACCTGCAGAAAGCAATTGCATCAAATTTAAGCAGAACTCAGCACACCCTCAAAGTTGCCAGGAATTCACAAGTTCCTGCCCGTCACAGAGAGCCGTTAACTGCACACACACCGCTCGCCTGCACAGATGTGCAACAAAATGCATTAGCACCTCCCCATATCCCACATCCCATCATCTCCAGGCCTTCCCAGGATCCCATAGCTTACATTTACATGCCAAACACACTGCTGCCAGCTGCTCTCCTGGTCAGGAATCAAACAGCTAGTGGGAAAAGGGGGGAAGGCAACAGCGACAGCCCCTCCATCAGCCGGGGACCTGGTAACTCTCCTCCCACCACCCTGCTGACCATTAGCCCCGTTAATTAGCTTCTGGCTTCTTTCTTTAGCAAGCCCAGAATCTCCTACATTAATGCTGCCCAGCAACTGCCTCAGTACCTGAAACCACTTGGCTCTCCTGGTAGCCTCCCAGTACATCTGGGCCTGGCAGTCTGTGCATGGGAGGGAGGGGGATTCTTCTGGTCTTCCCTTTCTTCTGGGCTAGCAGGGAACATGGGACTGCACCACCTGCTGACTTGCTACACTGCAAAGCCAGAGGCAAGCTCCAAAGAAAAAATATTTGGCTTTTCAGTGAGAATTCCCATTTTGGAGTCACATACAGTCACAGTTCTGAAAAATTTGGAAGCCTTTCTGGCAAAAAAAAAAGCTGTCCAGCAAAAGCAGTAATTAGTGACAGCTGAATAAGGGGACCCAAAGAGCATAAAACAAGAGCGGAAAGATAGTCCTTTTTCGGGATACTAGCCCAGGACATGGAAGATAGATAGAGTTTCATGTTCCTGTGCTGGTAGAAATGCTCTTACCTGGTCCTGATGAAAGCATGGAGCGGCTCCACTGCACCATTCCTAAGCTGTGAAGTGGAGCAAGAGCACCTGTAATGGATACTGCGAGGCGCTGCAGCTCTACAATGTTGGATTCTGTTGATTGCCAGGAATTATTTCTATTTTTTTCCCTGTGTAGTTTTAAAAGGGAGAGATATGGATATATGAAAATGAATACCGACTCATGCTTGTTTCTGAGTCTCTTGGCTGGTTTGCTCATGTGCTCCCTAGGGCAGAGACCACATTTTCCTGAGTCTGCACAGCACCGAGCTGCTGCCAGCTCTGGCCTCACCAGAGTTTGCCCTCGTGCTACTTTAAAATAGAATTTCTTGCATATCTGATATTTATCATTGCTCCTCAGTAGGAAAATGTCCATTTCCATGTTCACCAACCGACGTGCTTTCATGATGATGTGCTTTCAACAGCTGACCTCTCCTCACAGTGCCAACGAAGACGCCGGCTGCCGGTGCCGTGCTCAGAAGAGCAGAAATCTCTTCCCTGGCCCCAGGCCAGCAGATCCGGTCCAGTCCTGGCTGACAGAAACAGAACTACCTCAGTCACCTCTCACACTTCTTTAAACATCTTAGATTTTTCCAGGAACATCTCTCAGCCAAGGAGTGACCTGATGTGACACGGAGATCAGATGAGACCACAGCCTAGAGTCAGTAGCATGGCTGCAGGCCATAGCAGAATCCGTTGAATGTCATGGGACTGGGAAAACAGCTTCCTTTCTTCCGTATTTTATTTTGTTGCCTTTCCAACATGCTAAAGCACTGCTGTAGCAGGGAGAGAAAACACAGCCTGCTGGGTTATGATGATATTTCAATTTCAATTATTTAAATACCATTAAGAGCTCTAGAGATACTCGGTAGAAGCTTCCCCAGGAAGTTTTCTGTAAGCCCTTATTTCTGAGAAAAGGAACAAGCTACCGCGAAAAGTCTGGGCCCAAAACAACCAGTCCCACCTTTTTGCTCTCACACAGACTTCATTAAGCAGAACAAACCCATCTTTAACTGATCCCAGGAAATTTGCAGAGACATTTTAAAAGAACACTTTTTAGATTTAATTCAGACTAAGATCTAAAACAAATATTAGAAATCTCCTTCTGCACTGCCTGTTTGAATTTGTACTGTCTTCTTGAGTGTCCTGGGTTTCTCTGGGAACTCTTTCATCGTGAAAAACTGATACCTCCATTTTTAATTTGCACAGGGGAGAAATCTCTGGAAAACCAGTGGCTAGAAGCAATGGAACAGATTCCTACTAAAGCCAGTTCCATTTTCCATCCCTTTCCTCAGCAATTAATGAGCAGCAGGGCTGGGACGGGTGGATAGAGCATGAGAGGACTTGTGAGACCCTACTCCAAATAGATATTAAGGCAGCACAAAGAGGAGATGTCCTTTCAGAGAGGACCAAAATAACTTCTGGTTATAGAATTGGCTCAGTTTTCTTCTTTTAAAATAGGGATAATATAATTGTAAACTTTTATTAGAGATACTAAAATAGCTAAATAAATACGATGCTAATAAACAGCTGAATAAATGCTAATTTAAAATTATTAAATTTTAATCCTGGGAAGAGAACTTCTAGGATGGGGATTTGGACTGTGTCAGTGACATGTACAGGACTTACACAAAACTCTGATCACCCCAAGAGGCTTTAGACAAGGTCTAGTGGAGATAACAGAACAGATACGCCAAGAACAGAAAGTGTAACTACCTATAAACCATGAAGTGGGACTATCTACAAACTGTTCTGCCATCACAGATCAGGAAAGTAAATGGGGTAAGTAGTGTAATGCATTAGATACCAAAAAGTATTTTCAGTTTCATAAAACTACAAATTATTGAGAAGGTAGAAGGATGCAAAGCCTACCTTATTATATTAAGCATGGCTTTCTAGGGGGATTGAAATTCTGAACAGTATTTCATGTAAAATGTGCTGTATCACTCAAGGTCTGTTAAAAGGTACCTACAGGCTCCAGGCTTGATCGTCCTGGATCACTGCTGCTCTATGTTCTTGCAGATTCTTAGGTTGCCACATAATGCCACTGATGATCAGGATCCCTTATGAGACCTGATTCTTCTATTTTTTTAATAGAGTTTTCTCTGGTGATTAATTTCTGAAAACATATTTCAGCCTTGCAGTCTGCAGCATTTGCTGCTCTTCACATGACATAAATGCAAAAGTGCTTTATTTATTTATATGCCCACCTTCCCCCTCTCCCCCAAAAAGACTGAATCTTTTGTTTCCCACTTTGATCAGCATTTCAGTGAGGTTCTGCTGTGTCACCACTTTTTAGCACAGCAGCCCTGAAATGTGGTAAATGGAAACACAGTTTCACTGACCACGGTGTAGCTGCAGCACGCGTCTCCTGACCAGGGTCTGGCCCTGTCCCCGGCCCTGTCCCTCTGCTGTGATATTTCCAAGTACCCGCATCACCTGGTTCATTTCAATTGGGGTGCATCAGCAGAAAACAGAGGAAAGCATGTTCTACTTCAGATTTTTGATGGTTGATTTATACCACGCTGTAAAGTAAAGATTCTAAAACACATAAAATAGAACTGGGGCGAAGCCGCATGACTACTTAAAGAAAGGAGAAATAAGAGAAATAAGTGGTGCTCCATTTCCAAGCTCTTCCATGTCTTATCTTTCCGGCAGATCAGTACAGCTGGCTCAATTATTACTTTCCCGGGATGTCTTGCTTTCCACCAGACGGAAGTAATATAAAATTATGTAAATCAGCTTACTTGATGTAAAGAATCATGGACCAGTCAATAATGTTTATGCATTAAGAAAGGGCAGCTCCTCCTGGAAGAAATAACACAGGGAGCCGATCATAAGTAAACATTTCTAAACAGACAAAGGGCTGGTCCCTGCAGCACAATATATTATCATATTTCCACATAATTAGTTTGTTTTCCACTTGAAATCAGGAAACGATTCGACATTGCATTCTATGCCTCGGGATGGTGCATACAGTAGAATTCTCATGTGCAGGTTCAAATGTTGAATAATTAGTAAGAATTAATCTGTTGAAATTAAAGTTTGGAATATTATAGAACTCATGAATAGTGTATGTAACAATCAAGTAAATTAAACCAGAAGCAGAATTTAAGAAGCCAGACAATAGCAGATGACTGCTGGCAATCTGTTTTTTAATCAGTGAGTTACAAGCCAGAGGGATGAATATTGTTACTGGCTTTGGAAAATATTGCAAAACGTTAGCAGGCACAACAAAGAAGACTTACTAAGTAAGCACATTTTTATCATATTTGTTAAAGGAGGGCACTTCAAAAGGATCTGCTAACTTCAACATTTACCTCTCTCCGGAACGCTCAGCTCCGAAGAGACTGTCCTTACCAAGTGTCCTGCACTTCTGCTCTGCATTGCAGATACACTAAGGACTTACGAGAGCTCTGTCTCAGTATATCTTAAATTTATACTTGCTTTCCTGGAGCCAAAATGTGTAAGTTTCTTTTTAGCTTCTTTAAAAATAATGATTGAGCTATTGTAAACCTCAGGCAGCATGATTCCGATGTAGAGACTATTTTTTAAATGTTTGAAACAGCAATTCTTCCTTAGTTTAATTTTATTTGAAATCCATCTAATCATTATACAAATTGTATTTATCTTTGCTTGTTTTACTGTGAAAAAGCACTGATCATGACTTGCTGAGCAACAGCCATTTAGAAATCCTGAGAAAACTAGCTTGAATTATGCTGAAATATATACAACCTTCCCCTAGAAGGGAAGAGCTTTAAATCTAAATGCACACTTGCTTTTTTTCTATTGTGGATGATCCTGTTAAAATTGAAGAGGATTCCAGATCTATTTGAAAATGGCCACTACAGTTAGCTGAAACTTCAATCTTGAAAATGAATGAATGGAGCCGGTCCAGTACATTGGCTCTGGACCAGTCTTTAAAATACAGCAGAACAATGAATAACTGAATTCACAGCCAGCTGGTATCATAGTTGGGCAGTGAAAGTGTCAAAATATTAGTGACTTTTTTACATTTGTCAAAATCATTGCCAATATGGGAAGCATGGGCAGCTTGCAAATGTGAATCTTACACCAAAATAGTTTTTAAAATCTTGCCTTAAGAAAGTGTGTTCAGTTCCTAGTTTTATATCACCCATCAAGGAAAAGGCGGAAGAGAATAAAATATCTTTTACTTAGAAGATAAAAGCTATTATTGATTTATCAAACATCCAGAACTAATGTGGCTGAGTGGTGCTATATGCTCTGCAGTAATAATGGATCAACTAGCATTTCAACTTTTTATTTTCTGGAATTTAGGAAGCCCATTCACTCTTTTTTAACATGTAGCATGCAAGCTTTCCATGCAAAGATAAATACAAAATTTATAGACATATATACATGCACACACATACTCACATAATGTAAAGAGGAAGGAAACACTTTTTGGCCATGTTTCAGTTATAGGAGAGAAAAAGAAAAATAAACATATGTTCATGGTGTCTGACATGTCTTTCCGCTCCAATAATTTGAAATAATGTTTGTTTTATTTTTAAACCAAAATTTTGCTGGCACTCACTGTATACTGCAGATGAGTTACTGCCACCATTTTTGAAAGAAAAATCTACATAACTGAGTTATTCCACTGCAGCAGAGCAGCAAGCTGCTCTACCTGAGCCCTGAGTTTACTCTCCAGTGAGACACCCTTCAGGGTTTCTAGCACCTGCTCTCTGCCTGCTGTGCACGTTTTTACCCTCAGCAACACGGATCTACTCAGACACCGTGATTCCAGAGGAGTTACGCATATCGCCTTCTCTTTCATTTTGTACACAGTAGCCTATGACCATTCAAACTATGCCTGCCTCTCACTATACGTAATGCATTTTTACAGAAAATCTTGGAGATCTGAATCCATTGAGAATTTACGGATGATCTCTAAAGGCCTGATGTGCCAAGTGTGTCAACAATCGCCTCTTGGGAGCGGTTGTACCAGGATCTGTGGAAGCAGTCACGGAGCTGGGCGACGTACGGACTGTATCACTCCATCCAGTTCTCAGAGATTTGTGGGCTCATCTTGCACTCTACAAGGATGGGCAAAATTCCCACTAAAGCAACTAAAGCCCAAATCCCCATGCAGCTTTTCTAAGAACAGGACATACCTTCTATTTTTGTTAATCCAAAAAAGATTAATTTCAAAGACAACAAGAAACCATACATATGCACATGTACACTTTGTATAGAACGATTCATTGCACAGATTAAGAGAAGCTTTTTACCATTTTTGAACCCAATCTCTTCCTTTTTTTTTCTTACATTCGGTAGGTAAGTGGATAATCCATTCATGTTTCCTTATTAGTTTTACAGTGGAAAACAAGAACCTCTGGTATCTTCCCCTTTTTCTTGCACGGCAGTGTTGTTTCAGCAAAGTAAGGTTTGAGTGAGAAAGTTTCCTCAAGATTTTCATTTCTTTTCTTATCTGATGCAAAATAAAGAGTATGCCAAGTGCCACTGACCTTAACTCTCCTGAATCAAAAATATCTGATGTGATATATAGAAAACTTTGATGTGTAGATATGCTAATCAGTAGAGAAATGTCAAATTTGCATACATTTCAAGTGACCCAACAATATTTACCTTAGAGCTAAGTTTCATATTTTTCTGACAATTGCAGCATTGAACAAGTGACTCATTTAGCATATCTAAGTAGCATTATGTCACAGGGATTTACCTCAGAGTTGTTTGAAAGCATCAAAAAGATGAACATCACTGTCGGAAATTAACAACAAGCCTAATTTGATTTGACAAATGATGTTGATTTAGATAGGGTCACTAGCTATTGAAGATGCGGAGGACAAATAGTGCCTTGAAGCCTTGATAAAACTGAATATTTAAACAGTTCATTATGCAAATTTGCCCTCTACCTGTCAGTAGTGACTAAAGTATAGGGTTAGAGTGCTGGAGAGGCTCCGTGCTAAGGAGATGACTAGTATACATGTACCTGGCTCTTCTTAAAAAACAACTCCTTAGACATTTACAAAGTAGATCTGCATCAGCACTGTCCTCCCAGGTTTGACAGTGACAAAACAGACAGGGGCTTGATTCCTAAAACTTTGGGCTTCAGTGTGGAAAACTTAACGATATCAAGATAGCAGGCAGGCATGGCCATTTGCCCGTTGGATATTCACTGCCCCATTCTCCAACCCTTTCTCATGATTTACATATCCTGGTGGCCCAGTGGACTTCACCACAGTTGCCTGCATAAATATTGCTGTTGCTCAGGATAAGTGTCCTGAATAGGAGCCCTGTGTTATATACCCAGACTTACAGATAGGCTCAGACCCAAAACACAGACTTGAAAACCAAAAAGGTCCACATTTTGTGGATGTTTTGTGTGCAAAACTTGCACATCTGCCTTTGCTGGTACTGCTACCGTCATTAAGGAGACTGGTCTCTAATATGAGGAACAGCTGAACAGAGAGAAAATCATGGTCACTGATGAATGAATAAACCCTTAGATTTTGAAAAAAACACCCAGAAATAAACAACTGAAGACCAAAATGATAAGTCAAAATGAAGAGTAGGTAAGAGATTTTACTCTTAAACTAAATCTGAAGAAAATCTTGCATACAGTGAACTGTGTCATCCACGGGCAGGTGAGGTGCAGCAGACATCTCTGCTATAACTGCCACGATGGTCACAAACGCACTACTGAAACATGGTGATTCAGTATGGAGACCCCCTAAGCCAGACCTGCCTGAGCTAGTACATGGTCAGGAGCTGCCCAGACACCAAGACTAATCGACAAATAGGATTTCTGAGGGCTGTGGCAAGAGGCAAATGTGTTATCCCACATGTAGACTTGGTCTGAATGCACTGTGTGGGCTTCCCAGTCCAACACATTATCACCTGTGAAATGAAGCCAGAAGCATCATAAACCTTTTCCATATGATGCCTTTATCGTAGAATCTTATTGACTAGTTTACATGTGTTTCATTGTATCTGTGTTTTCCTTATCCGGGTTATCCCTCACTGGTTCAACTAATTGAGATGACTGTATTTACCGTTTCACCGGATCTGGGAAAACATGCCTTGGGAGCAACCCTGATTTGTTTATAAACTGCTCCTCTAACTTTGCTGAGCTTGTACGTTCTTGCCTAATTGCTCTCATGTCCATGAAATGGGAGAAGTGCAAGTAGGAAATACATGGAAGCAATTAGGGCATCAAAAAAAAAAAAAAAAGAGAGAGATAGAGCATATAGGCTTTCCCTATAAACAGATGTCTATGCCAAGATACCCAACCTAAAGCAATAGGCATATGGCACGTTTGCAGATGGATCCACAGTAGGATCTAGCCACTTATACCGAGCATGCAGGGCCAGCGAGCATTAGGCAGGAGCTCATAGGGGAAATTTTTGCATATATGTGCATCAGTATCAACACCCTTCTAACCTAAAAATCATGTATCTTAATTATTACGAACACACCAGACCTTAGAGGACCCTTCACTTTTTCCTCACAGGGACACAGAAACAAATTATTTTCCCTTGACTGAGAAGAATGTAGCGAATATCATTCACTATGTGTTTTCTAGTTACATAGCTCTTTTGGTAATTTGGGACCTTCTGTGGAAAAATACCCCTAAAACTCAGCAAGTGTTATAGCCTGTATCATTATGTTGGTAATTCCACTGCACACATTTGCTGTAATCTATGGTTAGCATGCATGAAATAATTCTGTGATCTGAAGGCTAGAAGGGATCATTTGTTCATCAGTCAGACACGCCTCCATAGCTCATTCCACAGCATTGCCTCCTCCTAGTCCACTATCAAAACGCATACCTTCCTACTGAGATCAAGAGTATATTTTAAAAATGATATCAAACCTTGACTTGGAGCCTGCGAGTGTTGGCAAAGCTATCACCCTCCTGGATAAGCTGTTCAATGGTCAAGATTGGTCACTGCCCTATTTTTTCCCAGTGCAATGAATCAATTACAAATCAGAATTCTGTCTGAACTGGCTAACTACATAAAATGATGAGATACTCGTGAAGCAAAAGGCTGTTGGTTGTTACGAGAAAACATTACACTTGGAGAGAGTATGAGCACTGACATGTCAGTGACAGATGTGGTCCTACCTACTTAGCTCCAAAAGTAGTGGCTAAACTTTCATGACTTGGGCCAGATAATCACTTTGACATTTCCTGCCCTAAAACCCCAAAGCTAGCAAGTTGTCATCTTGGAATTTTCATTTTTAAAAAGTTATTCAGTGCCAGAACATATACAAAGATGGATTCCTGACAGTTTGAAGGATATGATTTCCTTAATATTCAGTTTTGTTTCTTAGAAAAAGATGTTCCAAACACTGGTGATCTCAAAGCTAAAGGTGCCTTTTCACACAGCAGAACATTAACTGAAGTAGCCATTACAATGAAGCTAAAAGCCACAAGTCAGTTATTTATATATGACTCCCATCTTGCTGAACAAGCATCTCTGCAATCTCCCTGTATGAAAGTGAAAAAGTTACTTTAAAACACCTCAAGAATTCTGAGTTATTGAAAATACTATAATCAAGTAATCAATAATTGAAACAACCTCAAGGAGTACTCATTTTGTTAAGACCAAATTGTCTTTTTTAAAAACATTGTTATTCAAATATAATTAACTTTATGACTGACAGTAACTGCATGGTTTTATTTTTGTAAGTCCTAATATCCTTCAAGTAGAGAGATTCTTTTAGACTCTATTTTAGCATAGGCCAAACTCCTCAGGCCCTACCAGGCTTACACAGTATTCACTTAGAGGCATACTACTTTTGAATAGATTTCGGGGGCTGTTTCATGTTCCTTACACTGCAGTCCCTCTAGAAAGCTTGATACAACGTCTTCAAGCAGGGCCAGGGCAGGCAAATGTTGAGTTACTCAGGCTCAAGTAAGACTGGAAAAATCTGGTTCTCTGCCATCACTGCAGCTCTGCACAAGATGAAGTGTGTTCCTCTGTAGAAACGAAAGTATGTGTTGCTCATTTGGGTGTCTCGTAAGGAATGAAGATTAAAATACATAACCATACTCTGACTTTATCTCTTCCTTCCAACTTGCACTGTGAAGTTTCGAGGACTGTGATGGCTTCTGAATAAATGTATGTAAATAAATAGCTTTTATCAGAAGAATTTATGTATTTTTATTAAAGTAACCTGAATCCAGATAAAAATTTTTAAATGACAAAAAGGATGTCTCAATTGTAACAAAAACAAGAAGCTGAAGAATAGCAGGAGGATGAACAGCAAGCAGTGGCCATAAAAATATTCCTGGAATGAATATCATTCTAGTGACTGGATTGCTGCCAAGACTTTTTATTCTATGTTTTTAAAAATGCATGGACTAGGAGAGTCATAAAAGAATGTTTTGTCTCTGGAATATGCTGGAACAAAAGCCAGATATGATTACACTTTGACATGGACATTCATCATGTCCCAAACTGAATCAGTTATTAACTCTGAAAGCATTAAATATGGAATGGGTTGAGTGTCTAAGAAGTCTGTAATATTATTCAATTACAACAAAAATGTTAGACTGAAGATTTTCAGGAGCATCTTCTTGTATATTAAGTTGTGTGAATTCGACCAAGCCACTGAACAGCACCCTCAGTCTTAGTCTTACAGAAGCAAACTCTGTGGAGACCAACCTCATTTGGCCTGACAACATGAAGCCAAAGTGCCAGGATCATTTTCATAGGGAATGAAAGGATTTTCACACACAGAGCACAGGAAATATATACAGCTCTTAGAACCTTTTTTTTTTTTTTTTCCCCTGGAAGATGGCTGTGCACTGGATCCTGCCTCCTGGATGGACTCACATCTTCCTCCAAAGGCAGAACAGTCGGATGGCTGGGACAACCTCAAGAGGGTTCAATGGGGCACACCTGCAACGCTTTTGCTGGCTGCTTACCCCTTCAGCATCTGTGCTGGTATTTACAAGCTTCCACGTACTAGCTTCTGAATAGATGCTAGCATGGTCATGTTTCACAGCACACTGAATGGTGCCAATATTTATTGCAATGGGAGTGTGAGTAGGAGTGCTAGGAAGTTCTGAAATTACCGAATCGGGCCACTCCCGTACATTCTGTGTGTAAGTCATTTCAGTTTTCATCACAATGTTTTGGCCATGGTAAAGAGAAATCAGAACATTCTTCCAGCTGATTATTAGCTCCATGGCTTATCACCAACAGGAACTCAAGAGATGAAAGTCTACAACTACTGGAAGCAGAATGCAAGAATTCTTGAGGACATCAGTTAAAGAGGGTAACCTTAGACAACTCTTCACCAGCCTGACATAACCCATCTGTTTTTTTTTTTTTTTTTTTTTGGCTTCTGAATTAGGCATCTCTCTTAATTCATGCAGAAAAAGTACCTGATTTTTATTAAATCTGTCTTCCGTTTTTTCAAAGAATAAAACAGAAGGAAAAAAAAGAACAGTTCAGGTCAATCTTGATAAAGAATTAATCAAGAGTTGCTGTTACTGTGTCTTGGAATATTTTTGGTTTTCTATTCAATTTATTAGGTGATACAAGTAGCAGTAATGATGCATATTTATGTTATAGGAGTGAGCAAAGTTTTCAGTGGTACGCCCTGCACCAGATGCTACAGCAGCAGAGACTGACCAGGCAAAGGGATCGCATTGCATATAAAGCATACAAGGAAAAGACAGAACTGGAAAACTACCCAAGCGCTTGGGCTCAGGCTACCAACCTATGGACATGCCAGGATCTGACTTGAGCTTGAAGGAGTCTGGAGGTTTTGCTTTTATGAGAGGATGAGGCCTCCTGTATTGCTCCGTATTTCTTACTCAAGGAAATTATCGCAGTCTATGAATTTCCTTCTTCTTCCTTATTGCCAAAAGTGTTCTCTCTGATTGGGAAAAAACACACATATTTACACTGCCTCGGACTCCATCACCAGAGGAAAGTGCCTTCTGAACCATAAATTCCTGATACTGAAGATCATTCAACAGAAAAAGGCCTTCAGCTTTACCTCTGACATTCAAAGGTTTTGCTTATTATTTCAGTAAGTGTGCACGCAATTTTTAAGTCACAGAAAAGGAAGACTAATGTTTTCTTATGTCCATCCGTTGTAATAAAGTAGACAGTAGAGGATATCAGGATCTGTGTGGTTCTGTGTTAAACCAGTATGAGAAGTTCTGATATTCCCTTTCAGCTTTAACACATTTATACTAACACTATACTTGGAATCTCATCATTTCTCCTTTCTTTAGTTTTAGATTGTGTCCCTGCACAATCTTTTAGCAGTTAAAATGCTGAAATGTTCAAAACCAGTTTGACTGAACAGATGCTGGTTTTGTGTACTGTCCCTTGTATTATCAGAAGCTTGTTTTGTTTAAGCAAGAAAGATATTGGAGATGTTCGGCACGGCAGATGGTATGTATGAAGACGGAATCCTTATAGACTTTCTGCATAGCCTCTTGTTTATTAAAACCAGAGTAGGCTGAAATAAGTCACCCTCAAGCCAAGTACGAGCATGTACATACAAATAAGCAGCACTCTCATCCAACTAGGTTAAATTTACTCTTTATCAAAGCAGCGCAAGTTTGCTTCTAGACAAGACCCACTAAAATTTGCTATGCTGTTTTAAACTATTTTTTAATACTTTTGGACAAGCAGCTTATACACCCACTTTGTAGCTAATATTAATGGCTGAGCTGTAAATCCATCACTAGGGACTTTGTGGAAATGCTGATATATCCATTCCTACCACAGGAAAGTGCTGCTGGGCTCTTCTGTAATTATAGCTTCTTCAAAGGACGAATGCATCATTTGGTCTGCAGAGAGGAGCTGTGGAAGCTGAAGTGGGAGCAGACTGGTTGATTTGTGAAAAGCCCTGGCGACCAGGGCATAAGCGCCTGGAGAACCTCACCCAGGTCCTAGAACAGCAGCAAATAGCAGCTACGTCTTCTCTTCCCTCCACCACTTTCCTCCTCGTTCGTGACAGCCACTTGTTTTGTAATCCATGTTTCCCCAACACCCATCAGCACAACAGTCATGCCTCCCCTCTACATTGCATTTCCACATGTAATTCTCAAAGCATTTTGCAAAACTCAATAAACAAATCGCTTCCCATGCCAAGGTCACCCAGGGGAACAACGCTGAGTCCAGAAATTGAATCTAATCTCCCAAGCCCTGAAAAGAGGATGGGACATGCTGTCCTGCTCACAGTCACCTATTAGGGAACACCGCAGCCTTAGCAAAATCTGAGCTCTTATAGGGTGTTTGACACTATTCCAAATCAAGTAAAAATAATGAAAACTCTTTTCTGTCTATCTGAGGCACTTGCAAATTACCATTCACTGTCATATCTTAGTGCCAAACACTATCAGGCATACTGACAGGCTTTGAAGGCTTCCAAGATGAGGTGGTATTAATGCAAGCCTGCCTCACTACAATACTAGGAGAATTATACAGTGGATACTTAAACCTTTGACCCTGTAAATACAATCTGATTCCCTGAAATCAGCAATAAAATAAGAAACCTCGGTATAGAGGGAGACAGCTATGAAAGGGTCATTCAACCCTCACGTGCTCGTGGTGCAATCACCCGGCAAGGGGGCACCATAAAGACCCAACGTTCATGTCCCCCAACCCATTGGCCGGGGCTGCTGTCACACAATATCCCCAGGAGTAGGTGGAATTTCTGGGGTAAATCTGTCTGGCTCCTGATGACACAAAGTTCAGCTGGATCTTGGTTCCGATGAAGGTTGTATTACAGAATTGCTAAAGACATGGTATTATTGACCTGTTTATCTTCTGTTGCAGTATACAGACTAATCAAGTGACAGAAAGTCTCTGAATGTGAAAAGGGTTATGAGGTAACTAGTCAATCCAGGATGATTCCAATGGGAAACTGGGGACTGTGACAGCTACATGCATCACTGATGCACAATGACATGTGAACAAAGCTTATCCCTCCAGAACTCTTACGTGGCCAAGGAAAATCCCCTATTCAGAGAGACACTGACATGACCCATTTTGAGTATCTAACACTTGCTTTTATGCAAGATTTTGAACATTTACCACTTTATTTAGCTCAGGTATGACCCTCTACTATTGGAGGAAAACTACCAAGTACATGTAGCAAGCACTGGACTTAAATACTGGAATAAGAAATTCCATCATAGCTTCTCATCAAACTAATGTTAACAAAACTTAATCTACAATCTTTCCTAAGTAGTAGATCAATGTTCATGCATTTTTATGGACTCAATAGCTGTACAAATTCAAAGTTTTATTGCTCAAATAGCATATGCTTTTTTTTTACTAGTATGTAGGAAAATCCTATAAGCAAGCAGACATAAAAGTATTCTATACATTGTTATTTATTATATATTTAGATTTGTGACTTGCATGGAGATGAAATCTCTAAACACCAAGAAGTCTTCTTCTTTGTAAGAACATGTGTGTGCGTGTTAGTGCAATTGTATGTGTAAGCAAATCAAACAAAACTTGTGATCTTTTCCACTGGTCCAAAATCAATACAAGATCTGCTCCCTCAAGTATAAACTCTGACCAACACTATCCGCAGAGTTACAAAGACAAATATGAGGCTTTCTGAAGACGGTTTCATTTATACAGAGTAAATGCTAAACTTCAGAATGTGTTCTCCAAGAAAAATATCTTCAAAAATAGATCCAAGTATATCACGACGAGACTGTTCCACTTACATTTTGACTTGGCTAGCTGTATGCACAACAAATTAAAAAGTCCTTTCAAAATGAAAATGCTTAATTTAAGTGTCAAAGTGGAACATTTTGACATTACTAAAATAATGCTTCTTCACTTACTAAAGGGAATGGAGGAGATTCAAATGAGTGATTTTATTCTGAAATAACTTTCTTCTGGGAAGTGTTCTGTTCAGACAGAGCTGCATTTTTCAATGGAGAAATAAACAAAAATAGTAGATACCTCCCTCTTTTATCCGCAACAGTATCTAGTCACCAGGTATCCTGCTTTACTGTATCTGTAACATTTCTAATTCTCTTTCCATTCCAAGCACTTGGATGAGAGGTGTTGCTTCCAGTATCATTTGGAATAGCACATAGGTCTAAAAAGTATAAACCCGTGGCCTTCCTACAGTACACAGTTACCTAAAATCTTGCAGAGTGAAACATCACTAAGACAGTATAGTTCCATTTTTACAGTGCTTTGGAGAGGTTACTAAGTACAGGATGAAAGGCAGACAACATGCAGGCCATAAATTCAGCTCTTCATTAGAACTGGAGAAAATTCCTCCTCCTTGAAAGTCCTAAAAGCCAAAGCTCTGTCCTTCAATTCAGACGTGGCCAAGTCAGTACTTTAAGGTGCTGAAGACCTAATGGAGTTAAACATGGCAATGAAATCCTTATTAGTCCCTAGTGGGCACCTCTGTCAAAGATCAGTGTCACTATTTGCACTACCTGATGTCCCAACATGTTAAGTAAAGAGTGAGCAGAATGACACACGCCTGCACGTTGCACAAGGAGGGCTCTAGGGACGGTGCTCGTGTCCCACTTGCTCTGACGCTGCCTTTGGCTCCTTTCATTTTCTGCCTGTGAAGCTGGCCCAAGAAACGGCAGCCTTCTAGGTTATACAGACAAAAAGGAAAACACACCCACACCAGGGGACTGCAACTGATTCTACTTGTGACTCTCCCTGGAAGTTACTCACAAGCCCCACTTTGTCACTCCCTGACTGAGCAGAGCAGCATGAGCAAGTTTCTCATCCTGATGTGCGAGCTGACCTGCTTGTTTGCTGCTGGCCAGCAGTCTATCAACACAGCCTTGCACGGGTGGCACAGAGCTTCGTTATGGATCACTTCTCTCCGCGTGCTGTCCCAGCGCCCAGGCTCAGAATTAAATGCATCTGTTGGCAATCCGCTGGCTGCGCGTTTATGGAACGAAGGCTGATGCTTTAAGCAAAGGGTCACCAGATGGCTATTCTTTTCTGGCAGACTAGCTGAGCTCGACCTTCAGAGAGCACTGGTGTGTCCTACACAGCACAGCATAGCTGAGCTTCAAGGCAGAGTGCAAGAATTATTAGGTCAAACACTTACTTGGCTGAGGAACATCGTGGAACTATTTATTATGGCCAATTGGGGCAGATCACAGGCAGAGCAGGGACAGTCTATGCAAACGGTTCCATGTCACATGCCAAGATCTGACAAAAGGAGGTGAGGAACATCAGTTAGGACCCCAGTCAGTTGTTTATCCCAGACAACTGCACAAGAGGCTTGGAAAGCTTCTGCCCACACTTCATCTAACCTCCTGCAGAGCAGAGACTTCCATTCCCAGCCCAGAGCACTGGCCAAATCTGTCCAGTCTCCTGCAGCTACAGTCAGAAAAAATCCTAACTGAACTACATAGGGTTAAGCACTGGCCAAAATATCAGCAAAAACAGGAGGCTTGGGCGCTTTGAAACACTGTTCAACATATGTCTGAAGGATTTTTGGGACTGCACAAAACTGTAGCAGAAGAGAAGATTGGCAAGGCAGATGTTCGTTGTTTACTGACCCCTGATGAAACCTGCCCTTTCCTTTACCCATTTGAGATGTTCAATAGATACGTTGGTGCTGATTTTTAAACCATGTGCTGCCAAAAATCTGGTGTATTTCTACGTCCCCGAGAGTTTGAAAACAAGAAGTACACTAGACTAGTGTGAAAACACACTTCCTTATGGCAGGTTTATAAGCTGATCACTGGAAATGAATTTTTTTTGCAAAGTAACATGTTGAAAACCATGACAGGCTCATTGACAACAAGCAAAGCCCTCACATTTCTATCTCAGGAAGAGGGTCAGTTTGCAGAGCAGGCACCAAACGATTGTTTATTGGAGCTTTTGCAGAAAAAAAAATGAAATTTTGCCTTCCGGGTGTTTATGTGGAGAAGGCTGATACTGTCGCAAACACAAATAACACAAAAACAGGACTGTGAGAACTCCCGACTACACCCAAGCTTTCCTTACCACGCCATTTTCCTATACGGCCAACATGGCAACATTGGAGCCCCAGCCAAAGCAGTACCACTTCCTTCCTTGGAAGAGGCCAGTACTTGGCTTTAATTGATTTTCCCCACCTGTCAAGTATGTCTTGTCCAAGAATATTTCCCATGCAGCTGAAGAGATGGAGGTGCGGACATGACAAACACGGTAAAACAAAGCCACTTTCTAGAGCAGCTTCTCAGAATCGCTTGGGCAGCAGTGAACAGTAACCTTCAAGACTCTCACTGGTAAGAAGCCAACACTGTGGTACTCCCAGATGGAATAACTCAGCATTCTGTAAGTCCCAGGCACTATGTCTATCATCCATTTACCTCCAGTATCTAGGGTCATAAAATTATCGTAGATTCTCCTTCCAAAATTTCTAAGCCTTGTTAGTGCAATGAAATAACCTGGGAGCAAGTAGTCCTGTAAAGCTACAGAAAACCTACACTTAGCTCTGTAAGGTTTTAAGTTGTACCCCTACACCTACAACACCTCATGTGTTGGTCCCTGTGGAACCAATTTACTCATCCCAGTATATATAAGTCTAGTGTAAGTATTAAAGGATGCTGTAGTATGACATGTGCAAGGCTTCTGATTTCTGTAATACAGATTTGGCTGGTAATGAACTAAGTCAACACCTGAGTAGCTTCTCAAGCTCTAAAAGGACTGTCCTCTTCGTTAAACATGACACCAAGGTTGAATTTTAAGCTGTGCGTAATGCAGACAGATCTGCTTTCTTCACTAAATGCTAGATGGAATGAACTATCATTCCATCCATAACGGAACTGCAGAAAATGGTCAGGAGTGATTTTTGAAATCAGGATGGTCTATTCTACTGCCGACAAACTATCCAGCATATCTGGCAGACTTCCCGAGGCTGCTAAGTGGGATTTGCTTGTTCTGAGGACAGGCAGGATGTTAGCACCACCACATCCCAGCTGGGCATGCCTAGGGATCCTGCACTCCTGTCCTGGAGAAAGGGGGTGCAGGGGAGGCAGCGTTGCAGTCAGAGGAAGCGTATGAAGAATTAGGAACAAATATGGGGTGAGGACACAAAGAAGATTAAAGACAGCGAAAGAAAGGTGATGCTTGGAGTGCCTGACCTGGCAAAATTGGAAGGATGACAGTGGAAACAGTAGTTCAGACAAAGAAGTTCTTGGCAGCTGCTATCGCTGTTAATACATCACACGATCTCCATAAAACAGCTAAAAATACGGCAAACGCTATAAGCTTAACAGAATGCATGTGTCACTAATAGTCCATGTGTAGTAAAGCGAAACATTGCAGGCCCACAAAAGGGTGCTCAAGTGTGTTGTGCAGAATGGAAAAAGAGGAGCCAAGCAAGGCCTCCGTGCAGGACAGAGCTGTGACAGGGGCAATCAGCCCACAGGGAGAAAAGTGAAGGTTGAGCGTGGGCATTCCCACAAGAACTGGGGATCCCTCTGTCCACAGAGCTGAGTTCAGGGATTTGCCGAGCACCGACCCAGTTGGGATAACCTGGTGCAGATCTGATTTCGTTGCAGACAAGGACCATTTCCAGTGGGCAGGCAGGAAACTCACAACACCAGAACGACACCAAAATAGTAGAGGACAGATGTAATTAAAGAGACTTCAGATAGCTCCATCTCAAATACAAGTGCTTCCTAGAGCAAAAGGCTTTGAACTGTAGCTAGAAGCACTAAAGGACTCCGTCCCTGTCCCAAGTTCTGGAATTTCATTCTTCATATGGAAGCAGTTGAGCTACATGATCTTTCCTGAGGAAGGATCTGCTCAAGCTCTTAATCGAGTCAGCAGACAGCTCTAATATCCAGTTCACTGATGCGACACACAGGAAGCTTTATTTTAATTACACAAGTGAAGTTTCCCAAAGAATGTATGCTGGGATCTGCCTTTTGTTTGGTGCTTTTTCTTGAACTTTCTACTTTACAAATAAAGTTAAGGAGTGCAAAATTAAGACTGATCAGCAAATGAGTGACCTGGTTCACTCATGAGTTTCCCACACCAAATTTGATGGGAAATGACATAAGCAAGTTTGGCCAATATTCCCTATTCTTTTATATTATCTTTCCATTCCTTATATGAAGGAAGCAAGCTACCAAACACCTGGAGCTGTTGTTTTCAAGCTATATTAATGCATTCCTATTGCCATTTTCAGCTGCTAGTCAATGTCTTTGATAGCTGACACATCGTTTCTATCACATCTTATTTTGCTGAAGGCATTTTCCATCACCCTTAAGCCTCTTGAATCCCAGTCCCTGTGCACACTTATGTGCTAATATTAATTTAAATGACCTTTTTTTTTTCTAGACCAGCTTTTTAAATTTAATGAGATCCCAGATCGTATCTGTACCTACCAGTGCCCATAGGGCTACAGGCCCACTAGGTAGACTGCGAAAGCTGGAGTAACTAAGATATCTAATAGCTGAGGAAAGAAGTCTTACAGGAAAAAGCCTTATAGGAAGTACAGGATTGTATGTATGCCCCATTGCTCTCTCATCTCCCATCACACCTGGCAAGTTCTAGCTCCCTTTTTGTATTTTCTTTGTTTGGCACTGATGGGAATGCAGAGAAGGCGGGGAAAGAGAGAAAGGGGTAGCTGTGAGCTTGACGCCTAACCCAGGCACCACTTGCTTTTCCAAATAAATTGTCTGTGTTCTCGGTAAGCACAGAGCCACTCCCCAAATTTTAGAAGGTCCAACACCCAGGACTCCTAAAAACTCCCTTCCCTTCCTGCTGGAGCACAAGGACCCCACACCTCCACCAGCTTCCAAGGCATCACTGAACAAGCAAAGGAGCAAGTTTTCCTCCTCGAGCCCTCCTTGGCAGCCTGGCTCCCACAGCTTGCTTCTCCCACACCTCTCCACCTACTGCTCCTATTCTTGCAGGGCTCCAGCCTTTTATAGCAGCGGGTTTGTGATTAGCAGTTTTTCATGGACGGGGGAGGCAAATACGTCCTTCATTAACCCTTTTCGGGATGCTGCCAAGCGTTGGGGGGGGATTATACGTCATTTTTGTTAATGAAGTGCCTGCTGGAATTGAACCTTGCTCTCCTTTTTTATAGCTGTGCGGTTCCACACATCTAACTGGAAAGTACCAACAATAAACATTCCTTAGCCTATGTATTGTCAGTAAATGAGGCAATGAAGCAGTTGGGTGGAAAAGCAACCTTCTGAACAGACTTTCTGAAAATTGTAGAAGCAAGCTATGTGTACAGGAAATTTTGCTGCACTTCCATCATACAGATCAATATATAGGTTCTAAAGCCTGTATCCAGCATATAATTAGAAGATTTGTTAACAGACTTTTGAAAACAACCCAAGTATTTTGTCTCTGTAGTTCTCTTTTTGGTTGATTTTTATTTTGATAAAATGATATAAAAACAAATACACAACAAGGAAGGAACGAAGCAGCTTCCTTCCCTACTTTTCCTTTATATAGCTCCTTTAAAGGGAAGTCCTTGGAGCTCCAACCTATTTGGATCTCTATGGCAGCACTCAACACGTGTTTGCAGGATGAGCCTCCTGCAGAACGAGGTGGAGGATGCGGCTGCCTGACCAATGTCCTGCTTTGCTATCGTTTGCTGTCCTTGTTCCTCACACTCCCTGGCCCGGTGCCCCATGTGGGAGCTGAAGTTCACAACCTGTTCCATACGAGACCTACTGGTTCCAAACCACCTGTCCATATGAGACCTCCAACAGGAGCAGTCCTTCCCCGGCTCCTTGCCTGCCCGGTCTCTGTGCCTGTTAGCCAGGAGCTGCTCACAACACAGCAGGGGCTCCGCAGGGAGCCCGGGCACAAGCACATGGAACTCAACAGGGTGTGGAGGAGAAAGGTTAGAACGCAAGGGGCAGCTGGTGGGCATCCAAGATCAGTCAAAGGAACCTGAAGTGCAACGGTGGACTTTATAAGATCTGTTAATGACAGTAAGATCTTTCCCACCCTTTGCCTTTCTGCTATAGTAATATCCTGGAAATTTCATCTGATGCCCCACCACCCACGGATACATATCTCTGTATTCACTACTGTTCAGACCTCTGCTCATCTTCTTCACATTTTTTCCTAGTGCAGGGAAAGCACTAGGGACAGGGATGGGACCAGAACAAGGAATTCTAACTGCTACTTTTGACAGTGAAAGCTGGAGCAGAAATTACAAAGAGAGGGTTAAAAAAACCCAAAACTTCTCCATCTTCTTGGGAACAACTCAGGCATTCTGCAACCATGTGAGAAGTCTGATTACCTACCCCATGAACCAGCTCTGCAGCTACTTCTAAAGGGCTACTGCATGCCCTTCTCCACATTCAAAACTTTGCCTGCTATTGAAATATGCTCTGACATAGGTACGATAGGCAGATAGAACTGCAAGCCATACAAAAAAGCACTATGTTGGCTTAGGAACCCATGTAAGTCATTAGCACAAGAGGTCCGATCTAACCAGCTTTGGAGGGAAAACACAGCTCTTAATTTAACAATTCTGCAAAAGCATTTTGAAAAAAATATGTTTGATGGTTTCTGCATGATGATATAAAACATCAAAAATCTGATTTAAAACTTTCTGACAAGTTGCCCTAGGCATAGTAATATCAAAATTAGCCTTCTGCTGATGCTGATGAAAAGAAGGAGAAGAGGTGACAGCAGAAAATCATGCTGTAAGAAAATGACCAAGTATCTATATGAAAGAGGATGCTTGAAGTGGACATGGCCTCAGTATCCAGTGATTCCAGGGAATCCTGCCTATGTGATATACTGTGCACAGACACAAGCTCATCCTATCCACTTTCCAAGGTGGCCAAACCACCTTAACATCATGCCAAGCCTGAATGAAAAAGCTCTCCTAGGGACTAAATATATTAACTTGGGCTGAGTGCTGTGCTAACCTGGCCACATGGATTTTGGTCAACCTGGAACACGGGCAGCGGGAAGCTACGTCTGCTCATCATGTACTGGCAGACAAACTCTATCTTCATCTGTAAGGGCAAACAGGAGTCTTCTTGCACCGTATCGTTAAAGAAAACACTCATCAACTCCTTAATGAATTTCAGCATGCCAGAACTGATGCATAAGATGCATATTTGGACAGCCTTATAAATGGCCAAAATTACTTTTTCCAGTCTATGTTCATTGCAAGGTCTGTGTGCATCATCTCTCCCACACAAATAGTGCAATGGGCATACACACTTCTACATTTTACAGATAATATGACATCAACATGCTCCAAGACTGGTGATTCTTAATCACCACCAAACATCTAGCAAGTACACACAGAGCCACTGCTTAGAAAATAATGCCGATTCCCTATTACCTTTATTTAGGTTTATATTTTAAGTCCTAATTGATCTGATGTCCTACACAAACTATTGAAAGACCCACTTGCTGCCACTACACACAGTCATGCTGCCTTTTTAAGTTTATAATCACACTTTTTTGGGAGAAAAGAACACTTTTTCAATTATGTCAAACTGGTTTATGCTGCTGAGCCTATTAACTGATAATGCATTTTTTCCTAAGGTCTGCATACTGGGAATGGGAAAGCCATTCAACTTTCTCTAAGAACCAAGACTCTCCTGAGGTATCCAAGAGACGGTTGATTTTCTCCACCTTGATTTCACTTATCTCCCATTTCTCACATTTCCTTATTCCAATCAGGAGCAGGAGCACAAAAGCTGAAACAGTATTTAGAACTATTTATTTTTGGTACATCAGAAACAGGAAGTATCAAACATCTTGTGAGAGAGCTTGTTCTCCTGAGATTGCTCTACCTCTGCTTAGTTTATTCAAATGGTTCTGAATAAACATTTGGAACAGCTGATGCTTTATCCCATCTTAACATTTGACCCTGTGCCCATCTCTAATACTAGAGTGGACCATAGTGGGTTTAGATCCAAAATACATTTATCTGCATTCATGAGTGCTGTGTTCACTGAAATTTCACATCCATGGACAAAATCCACAAATTGTCACGGTGCCCAGACAAGTTACTTGTCATTCTGATGATCTGTAAGGCATCCATATAAAGAAATCATTTTGACTGAGCTTCATTCCTCAAGGACAACGCCAAGGTTAATTTATTTGTTTTTTTCACTTTTAGTTGGGGGTGGACAGTCCTTGGAAGAGTTGTGTTGTTTGTCAAATGCCTTTCTGTGAGTATCTGATTTGCTCACCAGCTCCTGCTTCTATTCCACGCTCCCCAAATGTCTCCAAGAACATAGGCTGCGTTCAGAAGCTCGTTTTGTTCTCCAAGGTTCATTTCACTCAAGTGACTCCTAAGAGAATTTCCCAGGATTAGCTAATGCAATGACAACTGGAATAGCTGAATGTCAGGGAATTGTGACACTAGAAAAAATACTAATAAATGGTGGATACCATGTTAGAGAGAAATGATAGAGGTTTAGAGATGGGAAGCAAACAACAAAATTAAACTCTAAAAGCAATACAGCACCATTCTGTTTGGACTGTAGAATCACGCTGGTAAAAAATGACTAAGTTGTCTCTCCCTTAAAGAACTGCTCTCTGAGACTAAGGCAAAACGTTTAGCCTTTCTCTATAGTTTCATTTGTAATACGGGATGATATTTCACTCCTTAAGAATGTGTACTGGTATTGGTGAAATTTTCTAAGAATGCCTCATCCTTACAGAGCCTTTCTATCTGAGGTAGTCTGGAGATCCCATATGATATTTTATAACCTGTTACACAGTCAAATTCCTTCTTACCTGAAAGAGGTTTTAAGACTGGATTTAACTCTTCATTGCATGTTTTGCTTTAGCTTCCAAGACTCAAAAGATTTTTTGTGGGAACCTGCTACTAGCCCAATATGACAACTGTAGATTTGAGAACAACCCTTTCTTAAATAATCATTGCAGAAATTGTTTGGCTTTCAGAAAAAAAACATGGTGTATTACCTCAACCCCAGCAGATTTTTCAAAACAGGAAAGAAAAGTCCAAATCATACAGATGAACTAATTTAAGCACCGGAAACTGGAAAGCACTAGCTAAGTTGCAGAAGCGTTGGGTACATTTGAATCCATTGTGCAATTCATTGCAAAAATAAAAAACAAAGACCCCTATTAAAATAGTTCTATTATCTGAGGCTTCACATGGCAACTAAAGAACTGACGGAATTGAGGGCATGACCTCACTGACATCAAGTCGAAATTTTTGAAGAATGACCAATAACCTCTGGAGGATGGTTCAGATGTCATGTCACAGATAGATCTATATCAGCAGAAGACGTTCTCAAAAAATAAGAATTGGCAACACAATAAGCTATGTACAAATATAAATGATCCTGTTCAATGAAAACATACATATTGAGCTATGTATACTTCATATTTTTATGCAGCTTGTTTTCCATGACAACAATTCAGCTCAGAAACAGAATTCAGTGTCCCACACATTTGGATGTGGACCCAAAACTGTCCTTAAATACTACAGATGTGTGTTTGGTGGAAAAAAATGTCTTTTTATTGACAATGTGTGTCATATCCATTTATATTCTGGCCAGCCCTCCAGTATTGAAAACCATATGGCTGTTGTTTTATGCAGGCTGAACCCTTTTCAAAATCCATCACAGAAAGTGTGCTAAACACCAGCTTTCTGAAACGAAGACAGAGTTTGTTTAGTCTTGTCTATGCTAGGGGCTACGTGCGCATAGGGGGCCAACAGGAGTTCCAGAAAGACAAACATCCTACCTCTATCAATAACAGGGCCTGAGGTGGAGTGAGAGGCATTTGGACAATGCAGCTGAAATTAAAACTTTTCACAGGGTGTCCATCTCTTAAAAAGGCTTGGTGAGGAAGCATCGTGTTAGCACGGCTTTATGATCCCAAGCTATAAAATAAAACTTAAAAGGAATATACTTCCTAGCATCCATTGCTCACTCAATTATTTCCCATAGATATGAACTAGTTGGCCACTGTTCCTTACTAGCTGAAAAATGTATTAACTGAGACAGGAAGAAGATGATGTTGAGCAGAAGAAACAGCTGGAATGTTGCTTTTTAGCCTATAGATCTGCTTTAACATTTGGAAGAAGCACCGAATGTTTAGAAGTTTGATGGTGTAAAATCCCAGAGTGACAAGCACTTCTCTGCAGAACCATTTCCTTCTAAGTCATGCTGTCCATAGGTGGGATCTGCAGATCCCTCCACATGATCACCCAGGTTTCCAAGCAATTCAATCTTCACAAGTTCTCCCAGCTCAGATCAGTCTGCGTCCCTAAACCCGGGTGTTTTTCAATTAATTTTATTCAAAATAGGCCTCACCTGCAGCTTCCCTATGGCTTGTGTTTGTATTGTCACATTGCACAGTGATAATAATTATTATAGAGATTTGTTATAATAAAGTACAAATACTTAACAGTGATACATGGCATCTGGTCAAAGTCTGTCTTGAAAGAAGAGGCTGTTTTCAGATGAGAGTCTCCCTGCTGCCAAACCTCCGTTCTGCAGTGCGAATCACACAACTTCCCAGGGTATCCAAGTGGGAAATACAGCACCTCGCAGCTCTAAATAACAGGATTGTCACATTCTTGCAAGGTGACATCATCAGGCTACTACTCCCATGGTGGAATGCCTGGCTGGAACATCTTAAAAATGCTCTATGACTATTGCTACACTCATAGAAATCTAGTATTCTGCTTCATCCTGAGGAGATCAAAGATGCCACTGATTTACACAAGTCCTGCTGATTTCAATGCAATTGCTTTGCCACGCATGAGCACAGACTTTGGCCAACATTGATTGTTAAAACACATAAATGGCAAAGTGATTATTCTCCGACTCTCACTCAGCACGTGGCCAAGTGATTCAGTTATTTTATTTACTTACATCTTTCTGCAATTAATTACAAACTGTTGGGCTCAGATCACAGCCACAGAAAGAAATGAACAGCACGGCCACAAAGAAAGCAGGTTTTATGAGGCTCCCCAAGAACTATAAACTCAGGTTGGGTGTCTCCAAATACTCACAGTGATAACGAAGAAAATAAAGTTGTGCAAACAAGGGCACAATGCATCTTGAGGAAGCCTTGACTTCTTGCACCCTATTATTTTGTGCAATACATTAATGTTAAACTGACACAGCACATAACTAGAGAACTCGAGTTAAATAAATGAAATCAGCTGTCTGACTCCTTTAAGATAAATGATGTTATTACAGCATAATTGTATAACCCTATATAGCTTACAGCAGCAAAAGGATGTGTATTTCACATGCCCTACTATAATTACATTCCCATTATAATTTTGCAGTTAGTTGCTATGAGCTCTGGTCATGAAAACATGCCAATTTTGTATGGGATTGAAGTCTGCCTAATTTTAGCAAATTGAGAGCTGCACAAAAGAAAAGAGATAAATACTATGTTGTTATTTTTCATTAGAGAATTGCTATATTAAGAGGCTGTGATCCAGCTGTGTTTGTTTAAATAAAAGTGTGATTTGAATACCTCCTACAGCTATGTTCCTGCCAATGAATAAAAGATAAAATGCGGCTCATGTTGGATGTGAGTCTCCGAGTTCTAGCTGACTCAGAGATTTATTGTTTAACATAAGGAAGTGAAAAGCATGTAGAGCAGACCACACACAGGGCTCTTTTGTGTATTGTTTCAAGCCATACCACTAATAGATTTGTTCCACCAAGGCTTGCAGCAATTCAGCTGTGCTAAAATGCTCCACTTAACTGTGAAAAAAATAATAATAAAATAGTAATTATGTCTAGATGGCAAATGCAGCTTAGACCAACACCATGAGTAATGTAAACAGGAACTAATACCATCCAAAGCTGTATGTTATCATCATTATGATAATGAAATTAAGCTTTTATTTTCAAAAAACAAGTCTTTTAACATAGTACTCAGTGTTTCTATAAACACACTGACTTCCACTCATAGTCTATATGACTTTGAAGTTGCTGAGCTGATATCACCTGACACTACACACGTACATGTATGTGCAAAAAAAAAAATCATTTTCAAAATCTATATTGCACTGCAGTAGCCAGCCGGAAACTTATCACAGAGAACTTGGAATTCATTGTGTCTTGGAAAAGCCTTTTACAATGCAAATAAAATGATGCAAATAAACAGTTCTCTCATTGTATCTGCCTGTTTTCCAGGTTCCTTCATGGTAATCTTAGACTGAGGCACATCATTCTCCAGGAGCTGATGTGTTTGAATGGATTTCATTATGGGCAAGTGCAGAAGTGAGTGGCTGCATGCCAGTCTGAACTGACTACCGAAGGGCTTGGAATGCCAAAGGACTGACTTGAGCTGTCTGAGTTCATTTACAAAACACAAGAATCTCCAGTTTTAAAAAAGAGAGAAAGGAGAGGAGAGGAGAAGAGACGAGAGGAGAGGATATGCGGGATATACAACCATAATGGATTGATAATGTATATTACATGTGCATGGCTTCATTCAGTGATGGATAACTATATTCTAGATATAAGAGGGAGGGTCAACTTCCTTGAATGCAACAGACCAGAGGGTAGAGTGTCCACAGCCAGAAGGATCATGAACGGTCTGATTGGTACTTGAGCTACATGTATGGACTAAATCTCTATTTTACAGCTCTGACCAGGCAAGCTGCATCTTGCATCTTTACATAGGTGGAAATGCAGCTTTGTGCTCAGTCACTGCATCCTCTGGGCAGGTAGAAAGCATGGGCAAGACCACTGCCACCTTAGCCATCCACTGCTCTCCGGTCCAGCAGCAAAGTCAGCACGTGCACGGAAGAACCAGCAAGTCTTGGAACAAGGCAGGCTATTGATAGGGTCTCCTTTCCGTTGCTCACAGCACAGGGATGCAGATACGAGCTACAACTCAACCCCAAGTCTGAGTCACGAGGACCCCGAGGGAAGGCACCCGGAACGGGGCCACTGACACACGACTCTGCTCGAGCCTCTGCCGAAAGAATGGCCCGGAGCCTCTGAGTATTTTGGAGTGGTAATATGTGTGTTTTAAAGACACAAGCTCAAGTCACTGTACAGGACTTACTGCCTGAAACTCTCAAGAGTCTTAATAACAATAACCTGTCTTCTTTTTATGTAGCACCTGTCAACCCAGAGGGACCAAAAACACTTCAAAAACTCTGTGTGGTTGTTACTGTTCAAAAAATCAGGAATCACTGCTTGAGTTGCCCGCAGGAGGCTGAAATGTAGGATATTTAGTATTATGGAGCAAATAATTAGCTATGAATAATTTATCTCCTCAAATCAGCTTCTTTTTGACTTCACTGAACATCTGCCAATAGGTCTCAGCCTCATTCTTAGGTTTATTTGAAGGTTTCATTTCATTTCACTTTTTCTTTCGCCCTTTGGACTTTTTTTTATATTACTGTGTTCTGTTACAAAAGATCTACCTAAAAAACACTGCAAAGAAGAGCAGAGAAAAGATGAGAAAATCCGACTTACCTGACCAGAAATGTACCCCAAACCACTATTACATAAGAGAGAAGAGTTTTTAGATAACAAAGCATGGAAGGATAACCGGAAGGTTGTCCCACATGATGGACAAAGGAGACATTGAATAAAGGGCTGCAAAAAGATAAGCAAGACAAGGAAGGGGATAAAATGCCTAGGAGACATTTGGGCAGAGAAATAAAGCAATACGTTTTGGAGCTCCAAAGTGAAGGGGAGAAAGGAGCTGTGAGGAGATGGAATAAATGGGGTTGTTTGGATATCTGTGTCTTGGAAAAGCATCCTAAGGGAAGTTCTTCCAGAAAGGAAGATACGACTAAAATCTGGGGAGAAAGACATCAAACCTATGATATGACAGAAGTAATTTCTCAAAGTATGAATCTACCATCACATCTTGTTTACTTAACACTGTTTAAATGATTTTAGAAAATCTATTTCTGTTAAGGGTTGGTGACCACATATTTGGTTTCACATGTTTTCAGTTAGACAGTGGTCATGGTATGTCATGGGATGCACCCATCTTGCGATGCTGATATTCTCCTATCCAAGAGGAGGGAAATCATAGCTTTCTATATAAACACTTCCTACTACACTTGGTCACTGTTGGAATGAAATTCTACCTATATATACATATACATGATAAATATAGTGAAGAATCTGTCAGATGTCTTTTTTAAATTAGTACACATAAAGTTTTATCTGTTCCAGGAAAATTCCTCACTACATGGAGAAGCAGTTTTAGGCAACTAGAATGATAACCTTAATAAATGTTCTAAGAGGAGAAATGGGAATAAGATTCGCTCTTGAATTCTCTGGATTTCTAACAAAAGCCTTTCCAGACCTCTGTCATGACTGCCTGAGATGAAATACTGTCCTAAGGTCCAAACGCCTTTCTTTGAACAACTATTCCTGGCTGCTTAATATGATCACTTTTGTTCTTTGCTGGTTTGTTGGAGCTCTGATACTAGCACAAGAATGCTGACATTTCATTATTTTCTAGTCTTTACAGTTTCGACCCTTCACCTTTTCCCCTCTTGCTTACTGCTGGCAGGGTTTACTTGCACTTGCAAAAATTGCGAGGAACTGATTTTCTAGCTGTTATTGAACTTAAATAAACTGCAAGAAGCAAAACTAT
The DNA here is from genome assembly GCF_000705375.1 of Tinamus guttatus. The sequence goes on along the minus strand of NW_010587517.1, from coordinate 58,332 downwards.
TGTAGGACTAAAGCAGTTCACTAGTTTACAATGTGAAATGATTTAAGTTTTGACAGTTATTTCCTCAGCTATCTTTCCTTATCGAAATACACCGCAAGTAACAACTCAGCGTGCTCGTGCTGACAGCAGTGCTACTGCCCGCCGAAGGTTGTCGCGCCCTTTGCAGGGATTCCATTAGCTGAGCAGCATCTGCCAAGCGGAGGTGCGAGGAGGAGATCTCCGGCAAACAGGCCGGGAGCTGCCGGGAAAGGCCAGGGCAGGCAGCACTTCCAAGCCCCTGTGACTGCGGGTAACAACAGCACAGATGTTCTAGCCAGAATGGACTGCAGATCCCCGTTTCACACGACACAAGGCACATCCCAAACCCAACTGCAAGCTTTGGGACTTTGCTGCAAAGAATGTAAATGTGACTTGCCAGCAAATGGGAGCCACAGGGAGTAGAGACTGACTCCACATCCAGTGATCAGTTTAAAGCTGAGCATGTGCATCTGAACCTCCCGTCAATGTGAGCATTTAAGGAGGACCATGTTAACCAGAAAAACATCCTACCTGGTATCTAGCCAGTCTCTGGAGCTTCAAAAGGAAGCAGACGCCCTAAAGCATGAGATTATTTAAATACCACATGAATACAACACAACTCATGTTCAGCAATCAGTTTTCTTTTCACCATCCTTTTGCAGATAACAAATCTACAACTCAAGACCTGAAGCCTCATGAAAGGCTCAGAAAAGTTGGTTTCAAAATAACCGCAATCTCTTCCATTAAGTTGGTCTTGAAATACTATCCTTTTGGCAGGGCCATTCCAGAATTTCCTGCAGCTACAAACTGTCTTCTAATTTCTAGTCTAAAAATACTAAGGACAATGTATATTCATGTGATATTCCACCAGTTTCATGTTGCCATATGTAGCACTTCTCCTTAGACAGCTAAATAAAAGATTCTAATGCTTCAAGATGGGATGGTGTTAGGGAACACTCATCTGTTACAGCTGCTGCTTTACAGACATTTTATGTATGATAATGTAGCAGGATGGGACTCCATGGTGCAAAGTGCTGCAAAGATACGTAGAAAGGAACAACTGCTGCCTCTGAGTTTTCAATCAGAACAGAAATGGTGCTTGGAACTTAGCTGGAGAAGAATATAATGACATAAACATTTTTAGTGTTAGCTTTATATGTGGATATTACTAATCCTTCCTGCCTCTCCAGGCCTCTTTCTCTGACTTATTTTATTTTGAAATTATCACAGGAGTGAGTCTTGGTAACCAAAAGAAGAGGGTAGCACTCACTGCACTACACATGATGGTAAACATGATAGAAAAACAGAGTTAGTACTATGAGCCACTGTTCTATGAGCAGCGTGTCCAGGATCTGTGGCAGAGCAGAAGATCGATATTGTCACAAATGACACAAGACAAAAGAGAGTAAGGAAGGACCCGAAACAGTAAGAAAAGAGTGGGGATGATGTGGTAAAATAGAATGAGTCATTGGAGAAATCTCCCAAAGAAATGGGCAAGAAAAACAGTCTTTACTGGTGTCATTTCTTTGGACCAAATGGATGACAAGAGCGAGCTGAAGAGACAAAGAGTCAGAAGTTACAACAAAAAAAAAAAAACAAAATGGATGACAGGACGAAATTCTGTTTTGGGGGTAAAATATCGGAACGTATCGAATCTGATCATCCCAGGCTGCAGACCGTAGTAGTATGGGAAGAGTAGTGTAGCAAGGAATGTAAGGAACAGAGGAGCCAGGGAAACATTAAGGAAGGTTCAGGAGCCAACGTCTGGCTATAGAGCATTTCAGTTCCTGGCTGAAGCAAACCAGCCAGGAGGACATGCAGTGATACAAGAGAGATGGGTGGTTGGAAAGTAGAAGTACAAGGATCTGAGGATAACTGGTGTAAAGACAGCAGCTGAATATCCTGAGTGGGTAAATGTGTAAAGGGCATGTGGGAAAGAGCAGAACAATTTAAAGAGCCTTGGGGCAGATTCATTTGGAGGATTCACTTGGAGGGATTGAGGGCATGACAAGGAGCTGGAAAAAAAAAAAGGCATTAAAAAAAAAGAATAAAAATATTTGGAATGTTGTTAGAGAAGTGCTAGCCCATATACTCTGTCCAAATTTTTACTCTGTTATTCTAGCTTAAACTTTCAAAGGGATGATGATGTTCCCCACATAATTTATTTTTTTCTATTTTGTTTTATAATGTTACCTCGTATACTCCACATAAGTGAGCGACTGTTTTTCAAAAATGACTAGGGTAGCATATACATCAGTTGATGAAAAGTAGGAATGCTAGGGATGAGAGACACTACTCAACAAAGATCTATTATTAATGTTCTTGGATCATCAATGTAGAACACAAGAGTCATTTTTATTGTAAGGTTTTATCTCTCCTCTGCTTCCGCAGATAAGCTAAAGTTTCTCACAGGCAAAAGCCACAAAGCAGGTTCAAGAAGGAGCCTGGCTACAAGTATGTATGGATTTTGGATACAGTTTTGTTATGCCTTACTTCAGCAAATATCCAAGGCAACAAAGAGAAAGGAAATGTGAAACCGTTCAAAGCACTGGCTGAGCTATAGCGCCAGGGGGGGAAGAAAGCACAGAGACAGAGAATGCCTGAAATGTCTGCAAAATGTAACTCAATTATCAGAGATCAGCCATAACAAGGAAAAAATCACATAAGGCTGTAAGAGCTATAAGTATCAAATAGTTACGTTTACTGCATTTATAAACAGATATCTTTTGGCAGGAGACTCAAAGAGGCCTCCACAAGGCACGAGAATCTGGGCTTGAATCCATTCACTCTGTGAATTAATTGACTTGGTTTGAACTCTACTGTTTTCAGTTGGAGAATTCACTGTGAACATGTTGTACATATCTCAGATATCAAATAGCAAATGTACTGAAGCCAGATACTGAACTGGAGCCAGAAATTTTTCATTAATCAGTATTGTATGCTTTCTGTGAATAGGAAATAGAACAACAACAAAAAGCAGACAAGAATGGGGAAAATATTTTTCTCTCTCTCCCTGTTTCTACACCCCCACATATGCTATTATTATTACTCATTATTTACATTGCAGTCACACCCAGTGGTTCCAACTGAGACCAGAGCCCCACGGTGCTAGGTACTGTACAGAACAAAGTCGCTTGCAGAGACAATGGCTGCTCTGAACAGCTTAAAGTCCAAACAGATGGGATGGATGAAAGAGAGAGGCATGGAAAGGTGACTGAGTTGGCCGGGGGTCATACAGTAGGCCCGTGGAAAAGCTAGGAATCCTTTTCAGGATTTTATATTCTTTTTTTTTTTTTTTTTTTTTTTTCTCTCTCTCTCTGAAATCACTGTAAAATCCCCACAGGTTTCAGTGGACAAAGCATTTCAACCTACAACTCGAGACCCCCAGGCTTGCACGTTACCACTGGACTTCAGCAGCTCCCCAGTGCTATAGATCAAAACTAACCGCCAGGCAAAATCTCATGGATAGTTGAAAACAGCAACAACGGGTTGTAAAATCCCACCCCCATACATACAAAAGGCAGATTTAGCAGGGAACTAGGAGCACTGCCGCCCTCGCCATTGCCTGAGAACAGGCTCCCCGCTCCCTGTGCTCCTCGCACTCTTCATTTACTCCTGATTGACACTGCTCAAGACGTTGGATGCACTATTGTCAGAACCCAGAAAAGAACGGCAGGTTAGACGCCAATTCCTCTGCAATTCCCCTTGGCAGAGCACAAATAAAGGCAAAACACCTTACGATGGCCACTGGACAAAACCAAATGCAGCCCTCAAACCAGCAGCAAGGCAGCAGCTGCACATCTTGCAAAACGCCACTATTTGCAGCACACACTCCCACTTTGTGCACCAGGGAGGTGGCACGGAGCTGGCAGTTCCTGTGCGTTGCCTTCAGCCTGGTCTCCCAATAACCTGTACTGAGGAACGCTTCATTTCTGCATGTATATATTGTGAAGTGCCTTGGCCAAAAACATGTCTGTGAAAAAATATGGGCAAAACCTGAAGGAATATAGCATAAATATGTGAAGAATCTGCTGGAAATTGATGACGGCTTCCCTGTCTTGTCCCTGATTTTTAAGCTACTTATTTGCAAGCCAAATACATACATAAAAGAGAAAGCATATTATGCAGTTGCCAGAGGGGAGGATATTTCTACTTATACAAATGAGCAGGGAAGATGGAGACAGTGAGAAGAAGACCATAACCAGGAAAATAAATGAGCAGATGGAGAAAACAACAAAAGAGGAATAACACAAGGCAGTCATGGCTGTGATTCCAGCCAGCCCACCTTTATGGGAGGCATGCATAAGAAGAATGTTTCTGTTGGCCATTTCAGTCCTTGCCTTCCAGTAGTGACTTGTCCTACTTGCCCTAAATCCTGTTGAACACTGGCAATAACACAGGAACAAGTAAAAATAGCAACACGAAGGGCTTTAATGTTATTAATTAATTCATTTCTCTGTGACTTAGGAGGCTGCTGTCAGCATACTGGGCAAGCCTGTCTTGAAACCCTGGCCTGAAGCTCTTCTTATGTCATTCCCACATATTCTGAGCCCAAACTCTTGTCTACTGTAACGAGTTTGACTGCGGAAACTACCCACCACTGATACAATCACACTCTACAGGTCTAGTCCAGACTATGCCAATCTTGATAGAAACCCATCATATCGTCAGCCCAAGAATCAGTACCATAATGTGGTGAACATAGATTGAATTCATATTGCATAGCTAAGGTACCCCTGGAAGAAGCCTACCATTAATCTTAACTGGATAAGGCATATTAAAATATAACTGCTTTGTCTGCTGCAGGATTTTAACATGGTCTAGCTTGAACTGGCTTAAAAAACACACCTTTTCCCTCGTGGAGATGTATGCAGCATTTGAACAGCTGTTTCCAGAAATCTCTCTATCCTGTTCTGCAGATTTCATTGCCTGGGATTTTCTAAAGGCTGGTGATTCCACCTCATCTGCTTAGATTTGCTTTTGCCTGCCAAATTTCCTTGGTTGAGGTAGAATGCCCCAAGCGGCTATGGCCACATGCACTCTCTCCCACACTAAAAATTCAATCCTGCTCCATTCTTATGTTTTGAATGCTGCTGCTATTCCTTGATGATGAAGACTTCAGACCAATGAAAATCCAGCTTTGAATTTAATCACATAAGCAAAACATCTTGCATATTTATATCTTTTGTATGTGATTTTTTTAAATACCCCTGCCCCCAAATTTCTAAGTTTCCTAAGGCTGGAGACATACAACTTAGTAGGAACTTAGCTCCAAAGGCAGTTAGAGACTCTGACATAGTTATCTGTGCTCACACAGTATGCAAGCTGTACTCTTCCTTTCAGCACTCATTTAGCCTGTTCCATAAATAAGTATATTTGCTTGTAGCAAAGTTTGAAGAAAGTATAGTCAATAGACACATGCAATATATGTTTGGGTAAAAGAGTTGACTTCTTTTCCTCCTCACCTCCCATTTCTGCTAGTTATATAGTTTAAAAAAGGTAAGACTAAAATCCCTCATTTGGCATGAGGAGACTGCCAGCTGTTGAAACCAAGGCAGTTTAATTTAATCTAGTCAACCACTGTTTAGTTTAAATGAAATATGAATATTTATCATTACTTAATACATGAATTATTTACATTATTTATTTTAGCCAGAAAAAGAGTTGCAAGTATCTTTAAAAGAAGAGATGACTGTACTGCTGACTGCAAAGACATAGAAATAAAAAATATTCTTCAAATATTTTATTCATGGTTTTAAGACATACAGCTTGCATTATGATCTAATCTTTGGGCTATATGTGTATACATATGCACATAAAAATCAGAAAAGTTAGTCTGGACATTTCCGTTCACCTTTACTTGAAATTGAAGAAAATGTAAGGAATTTAAATAAAAGACATTTAAAGCTATTAAAAGGAAACATACTTCTTTTCAAATTTCATTGATCTGTGGGACTCACAGTCATGAGGCTCATCGCTGACACAGGCCCGAAGAGCTGAGAGGGGCAGCAGGTAACACAAAGTGCAGGTCCAGCTGGTTATGCTCCCATGCAGATCCCTCTCAGGGACTGTCCTACCTTCCCGAGGGATCAGACTGCTGTGGATTGAGAGCTGGGCCATGCAGAGGCAGATACTAAGGATTGGGACTGGGAAAGATTCTCTGGTGTCCTTAAGGCAGCAAAGGGAGCTAGAGGAAAAGGGAAAGGGGGATTTTAACGCAAGACTTTTAGGGAGGAGCCTTAGGCCCTGAGACAGAGCTTAGGGTAAAGCACAGTGAAGAAACAGGGAAGAAATCAAATCAAGAAGCTTGAGCTCATGGAATGGAAAGTAGTACAACAGGAAAATTGAACAGCACTGTGGAAACAGAGTAAATGGCTGCACTCAGACCTCTGGGAAAGCTGGACAGATCTCAGACAAGCAAAAGATACAAGGTTGTTTGCATCTCCACTGCTTTACATGGATATTTGGGGAATATTTTGCCACTGAAATATATAGAAATGGAATTGCTTCAGCAAATAGATGCTTAGAATTGTCCAACATGGAGGAAACATTTTTCTCCACAAACTTGTAAGCTTGTTCTCAGAGGATACCTTTAATCGAAGGTGAGCATGCAAATACCCTCTGAGCTGTCCATGAGGTATAAGAGGTGTGAACAGAGTAACACCACACAACCCACTGGCTCCACAGGCTGCAGCCAGAAATCAGTAATTCAGCTAGGCAAACAAGATGGATTCTTTAAACATTTCATATTCATCTTCCTTCTAACAATCATGGGAAACCTCACACAAGAGCTCATAAAGCAAGAAAAGGATTTTCTTAATCTGGACTGCCCAATCTTTTCTTTTAAACATCTTTTCCTCTCTGCATCATCTTCTCTCCCAGCTGCATCTGAATTGACTATTCCAGCTTGGCTGTTCACCTTGAAATCACAGAGAGCAAGGCTAGAACAGACATCAAGACCTCGGGTACCTCACTGGAGACCAAGAAGCAGAAAAAGGGAATAGAACACTTTACAAGGTTGAAAACTTTGGTATTTACCTGTAATTTGGAGATTGTCAAATGATTCTTCAGTAGAAAAGGTGCATTTATGGGACATATGATTTGAACAAAATTTGAAAGAAAGAACTTTTAACATCAAAGGCAACTGAGCAGTCCAGGGACAGATTAGCAAAAAGGAACTCTGTTGCACATTCAGCACTGGAGACACTGAAATCCAAGTTTGGTTCAGGTTAAAACAAATAATTTTACCTGCTTCTGTCCAAAAGATGGATTAGACCACTTTGCACTTTTTTTTTCAAGTCTTATTTGCTAAGAACTTGTGGAAGTGAAAAATGAGAGGCACAAAATAATAAAGAGACAACCTCATGGCCTAGTGCATGCGGTGTATCTCTAAAAGTCCTACTAGATCAAAGACAAACCTGCTTGCAGCTGGTTTATGAACCCGGCGCAAACAAATAAACTGGAGAAATGTTAACATGACTTCTGCTGTAAAAAACATTCTGAGAAGAGTAAGCAAATACAGGCATTGAATAAGGAACTCATAGAATTTTTTTTTAAAAAAGGTATCACATCAATTTTTATAACTGACAGATAGGGAACAGTTTCTTGGCCATGAAATTCAGGAAGGAAATTGTGTCCAACTTCTCCATAATTCAGAACTTTCCACATTCTGCAGCATGATGAAGGCCAGTCCTGTGCACACAGAGTTCAGTAGCATCTCATCACCCGATCTTCCTTATTTAAAGCCCAATAAAAGTTGTTTTCTTTCAGTTGTCTGCAATGTTTAAGAGTGTAAGGAGCACCCTCTGCTGCCCTGAGTCACATAAAAGTTATGTGGATTTTAACACTTTATTAGGATTTTAGTACAGGCCACCAGAAGTCAGGCTTCTGGAGAGTTTAGCAGGACTTCTGGCATACACTGTAGGGACTCATTATATAGTGCCACACTGAAAATTCCATTTCATAGTAAGTTCAACTTGCTTAAGGGGACTGTATGGAAGAGCTGACTGTGGTAAGCTCTGCTGTAAAGGTCTGCACTTCATCAAACCAAAGAGAGTGGGATTTTGCTTTGGATTATTTTGTTTATCCTAAAAATAAAAGTTATATTTTGGGCTGGGGATCAAAGTGCTACTAATAAACAAATGAACAGGGAGAAACTTAGGTATGGGTTGTATTTTCACGCCAATATGAAGGACAGCTGTTGTCAAATGCAGGTGCAGCAAACACCCAGACCTTTTTTAAATCATAGGAGAGGCCAATCATTGTCTCTGGATAGTTAGCAAGAGAATATTCCTTAAAGCATATTGCAAAATTTCTTGCATTGTTTAGGAATTATCTGTTTCTGTTTTCATCAAGCTAGCAATCCTCCTTGTTACACAGATCCTGCCCCCAGAAGGTGCCAGGAACATCCCTGACCTACCAGAGTGCATAGGAGGAGGTTGGTCCTTTTCCCTGTTCTCAATCTAGGGGATGCTGAGAACTGCCCAGGCTGATCCACATTCTCCTTTTCTTAGCCAGTGTGCGACCTGTTCACTGAAAACACACAACACACCATGAAGCTGCTCTTGCTAATAGAACTCTAGCCCAGAATCTAAAAAGGTCGGATTAATATTAATTACCTTACAGGTTTCAAGCTATATGCCATATATATTTTTACTAAAGGTCAATATAGCATTCCTTCATTTTAAATCCATCTGCTTCATTAGGTAAGGAAAAGTAAGCAAGATATAATGGATTTTTTGGTAGTTTTAATCAACAATTTCATCAAAAGCACATTTTTCACCTGTGATAACAACATAATGGAAAGCTAGATCAATACACTAATTATATCCCCTGCTTTCTAAACTCTTTTCTTAATGAATTACGGTAAGTGTCATAGAAATTGCAAAGAAAAAAAACCTATACAACTAAAATACATTGCCTTTCAGTATCAGGCATATGATCTTTAAAATAGTCTGCCTATTTTTATTTTCCAAAGACTTTCATTATTATATCATATTAAACCTCAGAAATAGGGAGATACTGAAAAATAATGTTCATACAAAAAGCAAATAAATGTACAACTGATTTAACCATTTTACGTATCACACAGAACAGGGCGAAGTAACAGCAGATTGCTATCTGATAAAAATGGCAATCATAATATTAATTTGGGGAAAATCCAAAAACTTTACATTTGCGGGAACTTCTCATCAAAAGGTTACGAGGAAGATAAATATCCTCATTTTTTCCATCCATTCTCCAGCTGCAGAAAAGAATGAAGATCCCTAAGCTCCTTGCTAGTATTTCAACCCTTCTGAAGGACTTCAGGCAGTCTTCCACTATCATTTGCTGCTGGTTTGTTTTTCCAGCATATATTTTTGGGGTATTAATTATGCAAGTACTTCAAATTATTTGCTCAATCTCTCATTGCACACACACTTTTTCCAAAAAGAAACTACATCTCACAGGTGTTTTAACCTCCACTTTGCCTCATCCCATACCAATTTTTTCCCTCATTCCTACAGGCATTCACTTCCACTCCTCTCCAATCCAGCACCAACTTCCATGAATGCTGAGCTACTACACAGCTGGGAAAGCGTACGTGCAGGCAGACCGCAGGACAACACAGATTTTCATATCCCAAAGTTCTGTGACTGTTTCATACCCATATCTTACAAAGATAGTTATTTTTCTTTCTCTAAATAAGTTATTCAAGTCTCAAGGTGTCATATCTGTACAATGCCCTTCAGGTTCCTCAGATCCAGGTATTATTTTATCCTCAAATTTTGCACATTTCTAAGAAAGAGGAAGGCAGGCAGGCAGGAAGGAAGGAAGGAAGGAAGGAAGGAAGGAAGGAAGGAAGGAAGGACATTCTAAGAGGGATCAGCAGTGAACTTATGTCCTTGAAGTAGAAGCAGGCCACTGAAAAGGCATTGTTGCTCTGCTCAGATTCAAGACAGACACAAAGAAGCTATCAGAACTATAGTACCTGTACTGAAGCATCTCTGCAGCCGGGACATTTTCTTGTTAGGAAGGGGGTTTCCACACTAACATCTTATTGTCTCCCAGGATATTGTGCATTTATGAACCTAGAAAGTGCAGAACAACTACAAATCAGTTAGGCTTTCTCTGCAGACCTAAGAAAGGCTTGAAAAGCATTTCATCACCAGGGAAAGTTGCAATTCTCCAGTTTGCTAGCCCTGCTAGCTCTGCTAGTAACACAGCCTACACCATCCACAGTCACAGCTCCTCCACTTAGAACCCGAGTGCGTTTTCATTGCTCAACAGGGCACAGTACAGAGAGCCCCAAGCCAAAACCAACTTGAGCGAGTAAATCTCCTCAGGATGCACATACAAAACTGGTTCAAAAGCAGCTCAGCCTCAGGGACAGAGCTTACTGGATGCAAAATTGCAAAGTATAGGTGTACAGATTCAGATCCAGCTCAGATAGAGCCATAGGAATGTACTGTCTGTACCTTCTTCCTCAGTGATTCCACTCCTGCACTTAGCCTACAGTGTCTCTTTTTGTATTTGCAGTATAGGAAAACTTTGCACATGCAAGTTTTACTACATTGCCTTCTTTTCCAGTTTCCTTACTTCAAAGGTCTCTTCTTTCATCGTCTTGTTTTCCCGTTCTGGACAATATTGAGAAGACTGAAGGCTCAGTAAAAGATGGATTCTAGAAAAAGAAACAAAATGATTTGAGTTGGAACTGTTTCTTACTAACATCTATTCAGCAACATGCTTTGCTACAGCTTTCATTTCTCCTCTTACTTATTACAATGATCAAATCTACACCATTGTATTAAACACAACAAATCTTTCACATTTATTTCTTAATATAGTCATATACCATAACTGCCAGCCTTTAAGAGATAGCTGAGTCCTACATTATTTTCTTATTCTTGCAGGCTCACTGGTTAATTCTCAAGGATATCTTGCTTCTTGGCATTCCCTGAAGCTTTCTGAGGCAGTCTATACGATTTAGGAAAGTTTAATTTCGCAGGCTAGTACAACAGGTTCCTGATCCTCTGACCTAAATGACAGGTCAAATTCAAAAACATCTGTGGCCAGATTCTGCATTGAGACATGGGGATAAGCGAGAACAAGCTCTAAACCTTCAGCTGAGGAATGAAAAGGCCCTCTACCAGTCTTAAATAGTTCTAAGAACAGTGGTATGAATTAAGTCTGGTTTCTTATGAATTTGAGATGCACAGAAGGTGTGACCTAGAACAGAAGCTTTTCTCTACGGTTGTGTTATTTACTGTGGCTCTCATCTCCATAGATTCTCTGCAGCTTATTAAGATGTGCATTCATACTGCAGCCTTTCTTCAGCTGGACAACCTAGAATTGTTTCGTTCTTTTCTCTGGTCACCTATTCCATTACATTTGTTAGAACTCAGTTACCTTAAAACTCTTATCACATTGTCACAGTAGGTTGGAAAGGGCCACTAAATTCAAAAATTATTAAGGGGTACACAAGGACAGATACATACACAGAGACAGCTTGATCACAGATGCCTTGTTTCCATAGGAAACCAAACTAAAAATAGACAGTTTCCTAGTGTTAAAGATGGATTTTTTATTTGTTATTGCAGTGGTGAACCAAACAGACCCACTATTCACATAGCTCTAGGGTATGAGAAATGAGAAAGAAAAGTAATCTTGATTTTCCTGATGGATGCCTCAGTAAGTGTAATACAATGACCAGTGACAACACAGTCATGTGATGCAAAGGTGGTGATCTGCTGGGTGGGAGCAGCAGAAATGGCAGCAGACATTTGTAAGGGCAGAGGGTACCGTGTGTAGAAAAGCAATGTATGATGACATCGGTCTGTGTTATTTCTTTGCTTTGAACGAACCAGGCACAAATAAGGACTCTATTTGGCTTCTCATTCATCAGAAAATGATAAAACGGATGTTAGCAATTCATTTCCCTCCATCAGGTACTAAGTATCAGCCTCAATGTGACATGCAGCAGTAAATGATAGCAAGGCATACCAGGAGTAAAAAAGTAGAGCTTTCCTTTGTCATTAAAATAATATGGTCATTACATTATTTGTACGAGTTGTGCAGTGGAAGCTTCGGCCACATCCTCATAGAAGCTGATAGTTTGCATGTAAATGTGTTTAACGTATTTGAGGTGTTGGAATATTGTGACGATAGCATTAGAGATCTTTAAATGATTATTGGGGATAATCATTGTGAATATTATATGAAGAAATATACAGAAATGAGGTGAGTCTCTCAAATGCTAGATACTAGAAATGGAGGATTTAACTGACAAATAAGACTATCTGTATATCATCCAGCTAAACACATAGGAAGATAATATGTATTTATACATATTCATTTATATTCTTAGATATACATATGTCTATACCGATATATATATATATATACAGATCTAAGAATATTGAAGGTTCTCAAAACAGAAGACTGTTTTTGAAGTGTAGAATTGGTGTGAAGGAAGACACTCCCATGACATCTTCTATGGCAGTCTGTGAGACCGCAGCATGAAAAGGATCTTCCACAACTGCTTTACTGGGGGACTGGATCTGGAGGTGGTACCAGCTGGTTGTGGTTTTTTGCTACTGCAGCACGTAAGCTGATTTGTACCCACCGTGATATATAATGATAAGCCTGTGAGAACGCTAATGGACCAGGTGCTCACCCTTGCAGAGATGGGGTTTCTCTGACCATCACCACCAAAAAGTGAATTCTGTGAGAAAAATCACAAAACCAAATGGCCACCCAAATTTGTGACCCAAGAGGGGCTGCTGGGCCTCACCTTATTGCCACCTCTTTCCTTTACATTGCTAGAAAACCTATAGGGGATCTCAGTGATAATTTAGCATGGGACTTGGCACTTCTAACAGCTGGGCTGTTGTTTTTAGGGATGGGGTTTCTCTGACCATCACCACCAAAACGTGAATTCTGTGAGAAAAATCACGAAAGCAAATGGCCACCCAAATTTGCGACCCAAGAGGGGCTGCTGGGCCTCAGCTTTATTGCCACCTCTTTCCTTTACATTGCTAGAAAACCTATAGGGGATCTCAGTGATAATTTAGCATGGGACTTGGCACTTCTAACAGCTGGGCTGTTGTTTTTAGGGATCCAAGGGCTCTTGGGCTCCCCCTTAGTGTCACTCCCCTCTGCCTACCACTGCAAACAGGCGCCCGGCAGCTTTAAACACTAGGGTCTGGAAAACCAGCACTTGGAAGCATCATTTTGGAAGGAATGTTACGAACGAATTTACCTTTGACATCAAGGGTAAGAGTCATCAAGCTTGCCTGAATACCTGGAGAGAAAGACCTGCCCTGCGAAATGGGAACCGGCACGGACAGCACCTTGCGCTTAACAGCAGCGTTCATGACATGGTGGCTGCAAGAGCACTGCTGTTTGCATCATCCTGCTCTTGTTCTGTGTGGGGGAAAGAAAAAAAAAAGACCATAATCATGTTATCCTTAGCCAACAAACATTAATTCAGGGGAAATTCCTGAAATCAATTTGTGCTGATAAATTCTGCCTGAATTTACCTGCAACTCTAATCCTTAAGGCCGAGATTCCCCTTCCTGTGAGGTGAAGGGGGTCCCTGGAAGGACTCCCTGCTGCTACCTGTTGGGCGAGGAAAAGGCTGCTGTGAAATGGCGGGCGGGCGCGGCTCCTCGCCCTGGCCCCAACATGGCCGCTGTCGCTGCCAGCACCCAGCCAGCGGACAGCCTCGCTACCGCGGGGCTTTTCCTGCTCATTTTTAAGGGGATGATGCTAAACGGCAGGGTATGTTGGGATCTCCTCCACCAAAAGGTTTTGAAGGAAAGAGGCGGTGCCTGTGGGCAGCAAGAGCAGCTCCAAATTCTGTCAGAGACAGCATTACACTGCATACTGCTGCCATGCATGTGCCTGTCCACGAGGCCTAGCTTGTCCCTCCGTGGCAGGGAGCATTTTGGGGTAATTCCCGAGGTAATTTACCTCACACAGCTGCCAGCGCGTAGTGAGGTGCTGCCGGGCCCGGCTATAGCCCCTGGGCACCTGGATTCAAGCAGGGTGCAAGCAGCAGGCCTGGTGCTTCAGCGAGGCAAGAGCGGTGTCCGAAACCTCCCTTTCGGTTGGAGCAGAGGCTGGGTAAGGATAAAGGTGAGGAAGCAGGAGCTTGAATGGAGGACGAGGCTGTTGGAGTACCAGTTGCTATAGGCAGATCAGTGCCATGCTCTGTCAGCGCGCCAGGGGTAGTTCTAGCTGTCAGCTCTGCCAGTGTCTGCCAACCAACTTTAACTTGTTTTCTGACTTTCCCAAGCATTTCCCAAGTTTGTGCATGTGGTGCTGATGGTAAATTATCCCTCAGGGTCTGTAATACCACATTTGTTTACTCATTTCCTTTTCGTTTCAGTTTCTTTTTGCGGTTTTCCCCTTTTTGGAGGTGGGGGGGAGCAGGAGGGAAACACCAGCTTCTCTCCCCGTCGTGCAGCTGCACAGGAATAAAATCCAGCAGCTCTTTTGATTTTTTGGTCTTTTGATATTTTGCTTTGGATTTACTGCAGACAAAGACATCTTCCGGAAGCAAGGTTTCTGAGGAATATTCTCCCACATTGGTCGACGTGATCCGCAGGGCGCATGAGAGGCTTACGTAAGTGAGCAACAGGCCTGCTGCTTTTCTCCCTCTCCCTGGTTCTCCCTCTTCCCCACCACAGACCGAGACTGAAAAACCCAATCTGGTAAAATAAATCTTCTGAAATAACATTTATGAAATGTTAAAAAGACAGGAGACTTCAAAGACCCATGAATTATAAAACTACCATTAAGCACATACAACCTCTGTGCTTGTGTTATGTTACAGTTACTCGATTGCATTACATATATATATATTTTTTCACATATAAGTTGAGTGGTACATGTATACTTTTATTTCTCCTCCCAGTCCTATGTGTGGTCCCAGGCCTTGTTTACAGCCCCCTGTTCAGCCGTTACTTTGAAGAAAGAGTTATTAATTTCCTCTTCATCTCTTTTACAGCAGTTTTTACAGTAACATTTATATATGTGACAAACATGATTTAATTTGTTTTGGTAAGACCACCAGAAGGTGAAGGGAAATGAGGTACAGAGGAAAAAAGGGAAAACCCTCCAAAACTATAGATATGCTAAGAAATGTTATTTACTTATTTATTATATTATATATATATATAATATTATATATATATTATAATAATATACATATATATATATTTTATATATATATATAAATTTATTTACTAGGAAATATTTTTGTACAACTCTCCTTTTCCTTTAGCCTCAGATTTTTCAGTGCTTCAGTGAATCCAGTCGTACATTATCCATTTGGGCCTTCTGAAAATGAAGTTTCTGTGAGTGATCAAGAGATAGGCTCTTCTGTGTTTGCATGGGCAGTTTTTCCTTTCACGTTGCCAGGGTAGTGAGGAGAGAAGCCAGATGCTGACCCAAAATGGCTTACAAAAGACCACAGCTACCATTTATCAAGAACAGCCTGATGCAGCCTTTTCCAAAGGCAAGTGATTTGCCCAAATCGTCGTAAGACTGGATTTTGTAGCATGGAGAACTTCAACCCCGAGTGCTGAAAGTTTGCAAGGTTATATGCAACCAGAAGTGGCAGTTTTGGAGCAACCTCAATTAAGGACTCTTTTATGTTGCACCTTCACTTATATCATAGACATCTTTTTATACCTGTAGTTCAGGTGGGACATGAGGCATTTTTCAAAAGGGAGAGATGCTAGGCAATAAAAATGAATTAATTAACGTTCCTAATTTTCTATTTCACTTTTATTCGATCTTTAATCACTTTTAAATAATTGCATTTAATTTAATATTAGTAATTAATTCATTACTAGAAATTACAAGGCACTGAAAGCTTTACCCTTCAAATATCTTCCTCTGAATGCCTGCATCATCCTCAGTATAAACATCTCCAGTTCTTTCTTTTCTTGCTGAATTGTCAGGTCTGTTTCTTTCCAGAGGACAGGTTTCTCTCAGTTGCTGTTTGTACAGTGAGACACTAGAAATCAGACTTATAAAAGACTGCAGAACCCGCCTTAGACCTGGCATCCACTCAGGCATGTCTAGGAAAACGGACCTGGATGAGCTTTGAAAATGGCTTAGTATAACTGTAGTGATGGACAATGTAGACACATAAACAAAACATTCTGTTATGAATCTGAGCATGAAGTTGGTGGGCATCAGCTATCCACAGTAGTTAGCTGCATGCATATTGTTACTCCACTGTAAATGAAATATCACCTAGCCCTGTAGAAGATAGACTACTTAATATTTACCTCTGCAGACCTGCTTTCCAACTGGCAGTAGTTATGTTTCATGCACTGTAAATTCACATTCAAACTTAGGCCACTGTCATTTACATCTAAGCTTTTACAAGGATTAAGTGGCCCAGCTTTGCTTGTGTAGTACTTGCAGGCAAGGTCATTTTCATTTGGTGTTCACGAAGTGTGTTATGAAGGGCAACAGGTCCACTATAAATTCACATTTCTAGTTAACTCAGATTTCTTTCATAAACATTGCCAAGTAAACAATCGCTTTTCCACCTCTTCTAGAGCCGTCATCTTCAGAGGAAGTCATCATGTTTTGATCTAGATCTACAAGTTGACCTGTCTTTATGGCAGTGGTAAGTCTAAGACAGAACTATCAGTGTTTTCTCACTCCAAGTCATATAAAACATAACAGTAAAACGTGCAAGAGGAGGTTGTACATGATATATCACAAAATGTGGTTTGGCAGCAAGCACAGTAACAGTTTAGGGAACAGGCTGTTCTTTAAATAATATGCTTTGTTTTCATGTTTTAATTCTTCATGCTGATGATTTACAGCAAAGGTTTTTTTTCTTCAAAAAAACACAGACCCACAACTAATCCATCAAAAAGATGCAGTATGTGGTTTCTTTGTCAAGCATTTCAATAAATCATTCGGCTTTTTCTGGAGTATTTGTAGTATTCACATTGGGAGCGTATTGTTTTTTTCCATTTAAGCAGCGGGCTGGATTTTAAAATGTTGATGAGTGCACAAATGCACACGTCTGGCTCCGAAAATCTCATCTTAAATGCACAGGAGGTAAGTGAATGAGGTGTGAGATTGAAAGAAAACTACAGTGCTCAGCTGAAAAATAGAAAGGACTGAACCTCAAGAGGTTTTGATCACCAAGCTTTAGCAGGAGTCAAGGGGATTGCTAGTACTCCCCATCTTTTGAATCTGATGTCCTTATGTAGCTAAATACATACCTACCAGGCAGTGCTAAAAAACACATCATAGATTCAAATCTGTGCTTGATATTTTTGACTGGTTTTCTGTCTCTTTTGCCTTCCATAATAAAGTTTCTTTTCTGATTGTCTTATTAGGCATTTATGTTACATTATAATATCTAACTAGTCATTATAATATCTATCTAGTTGTTATAATATCTATCTAACAATGTAGGAATATCTGAAGTAGATCTGGAGTAGGTAGTTCTAATGCAAGTAACAGACTGGTGAGAGCTGTTTGGAGCTCCAGATGATTGTATTAACCCTGGATGGATTAATTTGGGGGTGTTATTGGGTGCCTGTTTGATGTTGCTGCTACAATGTGTACTTCTGTATTTTATAGGCACCAGAGCGATCAATGGCTTTTTCAATCCCTTGACGAAATATAAATCATTTTTCTTTGAGTCAACGCAGAAGTTACCATTGAAATGTAAATGAAGTGTTTTGTTTCTTTTAGATCATTTAAACTTTCTGAAGGCTTTAATTGTTTCAGAATTTTTTCAGGATTAGGTGAAATTTTAAATGAAATATGCCCTGTTCTAAAAAACAAATTCTAAAGTTGTCTTAACCAAAAAAGTATCAGCATTCCTGAAATCAGATTTTTTTATTTTGAAAGCATCTAGAAAAATACTTTCTCTTTACAATATTTTCTGCCATTCTTGACCAAATTATGCATTGAATCTGTTTTCACACTTACACATAATTCAAAGGAGTCAAAACAAATCGTGTTATTTATTTTCATCATTTTATTATTGATGAACGACTATTTATTTGGAACAACTTTTGATTTAAGAACAGGGAAGTAAAGAAGGAGGAGATAAAAACAAAATGACTCACTGGTAGATTAAACACAGTGAACAACTAGGCTGGACTGGTTAGCAAAGCGAAGGCAGAGCATAGGTGGCTGGAAACAGTAGTGATGATAAAAGCTGCCTGGACTTTACTAGCTTGGATTTAATGTGACTTGAGGCATCAGCCATCATACAAATTCTCTCTTTCTGAAATCCCCCTCGTTGATAAGAATTAGAAAAGCTCTTTCACGGAAATGCTGTTGTAAATGGTGAGGTCAAGGGTGGCTCTGTTGACATAATCACTGCTTTTGCCAATAATCTACAATTGGTCAGCATCAGCCCAAATTAGTGCTGTGGAATTGCTGACAAAAGAGCACGAGTCATAGGGAGGCCCAGTCACTGATTTCTTCAATCCCATGCCTTCTATGCAGGAAAGGTCAATAATAGGGAAGGTCTCGGCTTTAGATTGCGAGGAAGATAAGCAGGGCAGGCAGAAACAAGACTCCAGTGAAATCAAGGGACAGCATTATTTGAATATTTGCTCTGTGGCCTGTTTGAGAGTTTTTCAAATGTGCTTTGTCCATATTCGAATCCAGTATAAACTGGAATGGAAAAATATGATCTCCGTGGGAAGACATCAAGGAAACAATATCTGTGCACCTGCCTACAGATCCATACAAGTGTTTTCAAACAGACATTTTGGAAACAGCTACTGCTAGTCTGTTTTTGTTTCCATGCACACATTAATATAAATCCCTGTCTTGCAAAACATATCATATCCTGCTTAGATTTGAATATAGGCAGAAGAAACACAGCTTGAGCATATGCAAATGAAATTTAAAACTTAAGTGGTCGGGGATCTGGACTTAGTAGGGGCAGTTGTGTTAGAGTTGTCTATGAATTAAGAAATCATTAATTCAGAAGGATGTAGCTTCTCAGTATTCTTTGTGAAAATTCTAAGTCTCTCAAACATTTTCTTCCTGATTGCATTTAGAGAAAATATAAGAATGTATTCTGAAAACTAGCCACAAACCCATCCTTAAACCATCAAATATGCCTATTAATTAAAAAAAAATCATTTGGATGCAGTTTGATAATGCATGCTATAATCGTGTTTGTGTGTGCGGATGTATATGCACGTTTTATGCGTAGCTGCCTCCTTTCTTTAATTTTCTTCCTGAGACCAGCACGCTTTGGAATGATATTTTAATTTATTATTATGAAAGGAACGGCAACTGGTTTTTAATGGTTACAGAATGGTGACTCACAACACTGTCCCAGATGCTGTCACCGTCGCTATGAGAGCAGATTTGCAACATCTTGTCATAGGCACACATCAGTGCTCATGCCTGCTGCCTTCCTCCCAGAGGACAGCCTAACACCTGCTGCTGGCAGCGTGCCGGGCCTTCAGGGAACAAATGTTCTATTGCTGCTGGGTGATAGGACAGGACAGACTCGAGATTTCAAGTGAACTGGCTAAAGGCACCCTAGGGCTCAGTGCACCCACCCCTGCACCCAGATGGCTGCCATTTCTGCAGGAATATTAGAGTGTGTGTGTGGTATGGCTGTAGCTGCCTCCTGAAAATTCAGGACAAGAAAAAAAAAAAACTGATGGTATCCATAATGATAAGATTTTAGCATTAACTGTAGTTCCTTAGGAAAAAAAAAAATCCAGTCAACATTATACTGCTGGAATAATATGTTCCTGCTCTGTGCTTATGACATGATGAACTTTGAAGAGTGTGTTAAAGATTTTTTTACAGCAGACTATAAGTACAAATCCACTTCTTGAGGGATAATGTATTTATGAAAAGTGCAGCAGCTCCCTTGAAGAATATCCTTAACTTCATACAATTTAAAAAGCCTGGAAAAAATAGAAAGCATTTTTGTTCACTACTAAACATTCAGCCACCTACATTTAAATTGCCAGTTGTACCATGCTAATGTGAAATAAAAAGACCAAAGCAAGCTGGGTAAATATATTTTGCAAGTGTTTCTTTTAAAATATTTTTAATATGCCTATTCCAGAATTTCAGAATAAAGATGACATTCTTCAGATTAAAAAAATTCTTTTGTAGTCCTACTTACCTTCCTCAGCAGCCCAAGCTGGTGTGACACTGAGTATTGTGTGCTCACTCTGGAGAACCCAAATTTCTCATTGAAGTCAACGACAGCTAGAAGGCCTTATGGCTTGGAATAAGCAGCTTAGTGCATTTCAGGATCAGATCCCTTTGATAGTATGTAATGTGTTTTTTTTTTTCCTATTAATTACAACTCCATGACTAGTGGAGTGATAATAGCAGTGTTACGATGTCTTCACTCCGTGTGGGTTGAATAGCAGGCTGATAAAGATGAGGGTAGTGCTTTTTTTTTAGCTGTTATACTCAAATTTCAAATAAGACCATTTTTATTCTCAGTTTTGAAAAGACTTTTTGTCCACATTATTCCCCAAAGCTTAGATCAAATACATGGCATGTTTCTCAGAGAGGTACAATCAGGAATGCAGTGTATTAGGATTTCAGCTACTATAATATAGTTTTGAGACTCTTTTGCATTTCAGACCTTGCACAGAAATTTGTTTGAATTAAAATAGTTTCCATTAAAAATGCAAATATTGATCATATATTTATAGGAGGGTGGCTTGCTCCGAAGTCTCTAGATGGTTGTAGTTGAATTCAGTATGCTTTAAATCAATGTACATTAAAGCAAAACCCAGGTGATATTTCACGTTCACTGCAGTATGTTGCACTTTTCTGCAACAAATCGATCTAATCTGCATCACAATACACTGATTGATATCCTGACTAGCAACAAGAAAATTCCTGATGGCTTGCTCATTTTAGAACTGGTAATGTTTGGAATATATATGCATAAAATCTTACAGAAGAACAGCGTCACACAGACTGTATCAGCTCTTTGTGGTTCTTTGAACACATGTTCTTCTGTCCTTCTTTCTGATGGTCCCTAAATGAAGAGTCCAGGTAATGCCAATTCATACTCCTCTCTCTGTCAGTGATTCCCCAGTTGGCCCTGAGCAAATTGCATTGTTTTTCTTTGTTCCCTATTTTTTTCTGTAAAATGATGTTGATAATATTCACAACAGAGAGATATTGGATGAATCTGTTTGCCTGCAGAGGACTTGGAAGATGAAAAAGCTTGTTTAAGTAAGTGTTAAGTATTGCCACCGTTATTATTAAAGATTACGGGTGCGCTGTGCCCTCAGATGGACACGTGCAGCTGCTGCCATTCTTATTGTCCATGTTCACACGGATGATCATGCAGTGGTGCAGGGCTGTACAAATCCGGAGACTGAGTTCAGCAAGCCAGCTTCATTGGAGCAAAGACAAGGTTTTTCTGTGCAGATGGCAGACATGCAAATTCGATATGATCACAATTTAGAGGTGCTTTTAAGGCATTTGCATCAAAGCATCTCTTTTCAGCTTCCATTTCTACAATGATATTAACTACAATGAGAGCAAATAAAACCAAAGAGCAGGAAAAAAAATATTTATCATAACCTTCTGGATAAATTTCCTAATCAAAAGTGGCCAGACCCGCCTTCCTGGTGATAGAAACCTGGATATGATTCAGAGGTCAAGCTGAGCTCTCATGTCATATTTGGGTCATGCTACATGAATCATTTCTTTTGCAAGGCTTCCTTGGAAATTGTGGAGCAGCCTGAGTTATGATCTAGGAAACAAAGCACAAGCCTCGATTAATCTTAAAGGGCATTTTTAATCTGGAATTGCTGTTCAAGCTTAAAAATTACACTGTCGAGATCATGCTGTTTTGCTAGATACGTTGTTTTGCTAATGTTAAAAGTTATGGTTTTTAATTTCACTGTTCCGTATGTAATCTTTAGAGAGGTTATGCGAGTTAAATTTTCTGACTGCCATGCCCCTCTCATTAAATTCAGTTACAGTTATGTAGTCACACTGTCTTTGATTAGCTTGCCAGGTGTAAAAACAGCAAAATTTGGTCTAATGAGTAGAAACTTGGACTTGCACTCTTGATACAAATCTGAAGGAGAGCCTCTTTGAATACACTGTCGTCTTTTGCTTTTCAATGTAGGCTGCCTTTTTTAATTCCCCATTTTTTGGTTCGCTCAATACACTTGCAAAATAAGGATCCTCTGAATTGGGAAAGAGAATAAAGAACTGCCACGTGGTTGTTGTTTAAAGCACAGTGTTGGCAAATAATGCAGCCCGCTACTTTTATCAGGGAAAATGGCATTTATTGCTTCATGATCATAATATGGGAGGTGAGCAGAAATGAGTCTGGTTCATGTGCAGTCTGGGGCCTCATAAGTCATAGAAATAAATGAGTTCCTGCAGTTAATGGTGTCTTTCAGTGCATTTTTTGAAGGCCAGGAATAAAAAAATCAATAACCAGAGATATCTGCATCTAAAAAATCCGACCACCCGGACATACGGTGTTTTAAAGAAAGATCAGAAGTGGTGCATGGTTGGAGAACGCAGCATTACCAGTGGAGAGCTCAGCACTAAGATAAGGGAAGCCAGAGAGCCTGGGCCGAGCTGGCTGGCAGAGGAAGCCAGGGCCTGAGCAGCTGCAGGGGGGCCTAAAGGGCTCTCTTTGCCTTGTGAAGATTAAAAGCAAAACAAGGAAAAAAGAAAATCTTTCACTAAGGCTCGGTTACCTTGGATTACTAAGGACAGATTGTGGGTGGTCCCCATATAATTTCCTTTTAATTTGTTAGCCAGACTTACGGATATTTTTCCAACAGTAGTATGAGATGAAATGGTGCTGGATTAATATCTTTTTTTTTTTTTTTTTAATAAGACCTAGAAGAGCAGTTACATCTTTATTTGACCACCATTGAAATCATCACTGTAGGAATAAATACCTTATAATCTATTTGCATAGTCTGGCCCTCCTTACTGCAAAACAGCTGAGCACAGTTACATGGGATTCCCAGCTTGAGCATGGCACAGTATTTTAGTTGGCCACTGTTAAGTTATTGCTAACTATAAAGGCCTTTAATGGTGATAAAATATGTGAACTGCTCACCTGACTACTTCTTAGAAAGAGCAGACATCTGCTATCCTCAAGCCCTATTTTCCTACTGAAAGGGCCATCTATATGTTGCATAAAACTATTACTTGTTATTCCTAAAACCAATGGTTGAATTGACTATATCAAGCATGAAGAGGCCCCAAGCAAAGCTGAATTATTCGACAAAGCAGAAACCAAGAAAGCTTCTGAATAGAAAAGTTTTATTTCCTGCCCTGTTTCTTGAAAATATTGGTGATGTATTTTACTTGCAGAAGGAGCTATTCGGAAAGTAGGATATCTTTGGCCAGTAGGAAATCCCAGGAGCAGGAATAACAAGATAGCAGAGATGATCTGCTGGAGCTGGGCTACAGCTAGAAGAGATTGTGTGAAGAAAGCCCATTTTGGCAGTGTATTTGTACCCGCAGCCAGTAACACCCAATCAGGAGATACCAGCAGGAGAGAAAATGAGCATCCTGCTGCAGAGGTCATATAAAAATAAACAAACGGCAAGTACAGTTATTAGCCCCTTCTTTTTTGAGTGGTGAACAGCTAAACATCAGAAACGTGAATTTCACAACCGGAGGTTACTTCAATGCCTTTCATTCATGTGTCAGAGTGATTAGATCTAGACAAACAAACTGTCCTCTAGCATTGCTGGACGTGTCTGCATTCTACACCATCTGCACTGTATATGTTCCTTAACTGCCAGAAAAATCATAAAGCGATTTTGCGTCTCTCTGTCAGTATTGAATGAGAACAGGTGTAATAACACTTAGCACTGATAAAATCCCTTGCCTCTTGAAAACATCCTATTACAAAACTGCCTTGATACTCTGCTGCTTTGCAGCATTCTTTCCATTTTGAAAAGCAAAGTGAAAACCCTCCCTGAGGCTCTGTATCAAATACCTACCAAGAAAACAGTGGGTGCTGATCTGCTGAAAGACAGCAGTGGATATGTCCCCATGACTTTTAGATAATTAGGGGGTCTACATATTTGTAAGCAGGCAGAGCCAAATTCTGGCATCAACATCTTGATTTTGCCAATACAAAAATACGTATAAGATTGCGGTCCCACGTGGAATCTCATGCATTGATGAGTGGACGGAAAAACAAACAAAAACATTTGATATCGATAGGGCAAAAGTGTAAAATAGTACTTGTAACTTGTTCATCTGAAAATTGTTTGGGTTAAGAAATATTGCATTAGAAAATACCGTCAATAAGTGCTTATACTAAAATAGCCTTAATTTCAAAGCATATTTAAAGAAACAATTTATATTCTCTTCCAGAAATAATCAAATTCCCAGCTGCCAGATTCTAGTTTGACTTTACCAGATGTTCCAACTTTAATATGAAGTAGATTATGCAGGTATTTATTTTGAAATAAGATAGGCCAGGGGTAATGAACTCTCCTTTTTAGAAAGGAAAATTCAGTTAGCAAGAGTGAGAGTCTTGCAAGCTAAATGTGGTTTTAGGTTTTGCTTTTTTTGTTTGTAGTACCACTTTGTTCCTTATAATATTAATAAGCAAGGAAGATTGGGGTAGCTCTGAGATGAAGAGACTTTCAATTCTTTGTCTTTGGATGAAATTCTGAAAGCTCTAACTATCTCATAGCTCTCAAGTGATCTCTGTGGTATATGCAAATAGTCTTGAACGTGTTCCTTGGGGACAGGCGTTTCACAGCTGCTACACCTTGCCGGAAGGGTATCCCATCTGAAGAGAGATGTGAAGATTTCACAGATTTCTTTGACTATTCAACTATTTAATCAATTTAATATTTCCTTGAGTTGTGCCTTTTCTTTTGTCTACAGCAACCTAGCAGGTAGAGATTTCCCATAATAGATTTTTTAACAAAAGTTGTGGATGCATCTGGGAAGGGAAATGTTACTTGGAGAGAAATTTGATTCTGCATTCACTTGCACAGAGAATAACAACTTTGGTGTGGCTGATCTCAATACTTCCATAAATTGCCAGTTCAGGAATAGTTTCTAGTCCAGTGATGATTCAGACATTTTATTAAGTCTGAATGAAATCATGATTTCACTATGGAAAAGCTATGATCAGTAAAAGGAAATTGAAACAAGGAAGTTATCATTAAGTATTTGCTTAGTTGTAGTTGATAGTCATAGTAAGAAAAGCCAAGGTTTTGAATAGGCACAAAGTCAACTCATCTTTATTTGTCCAGCAATGACAGTTCTGGTGCAAAGATCTGCCACATACCTCTTGTTCCCTCGTTTTCAGGAGAAGGAACGTGTATAATGAGCATATTAATTTAGTAAAGGGAGCAATTCCCAGTATTGGTAAGGGCCTGTGAGTGCTGAGTAAGCACTCAGGAAGCTTTATTGTCATTGTAGAGGCTAACAGACCTTTTCTTGTGATTGCCCTATCTTTGCTACCAGAAATTTCAGCTTATTGATGTCCTAAGAAGATTCGAATGCCTTTCTGCATATTTGAGCCATCCAACCTGGTACCCTCACTGCAAAATCAATCAGGAGAAAGTTTACCAGGTAAAATACAAAAGCAGCACTAGGGTGACCTTCCCATGGTCAGTAATTACAATTTTTGTCAACCAGTAGCTCAAGTAGCAGAGTCTGCAGGTGGATCGTCGTGCCTAATGGCCACGGGTAGATAATATTCTCCATGAATATGTTTAACTTCATTTTTATATTATTAGATCTGTTTCTTCCAGGAAACTGATGGGATTTAGGATTACATCATGTCAAAAGTACACTGTATATTGTTTATTTTCAAAATATTTGATGTCTGCCACATTGATATAGTTGTATTTGTCCTACACTTATACATGACGGTATTCCTGGTTGAGTAAACAGAGAGTTACTAGTTAATAAAAATAATATCTGAAATTTTTGAGTGTATCTTCTAAAGATTTTCTAGACACTGTTAAAACACAAGAGACTGAAAATGGGACTGGGAATGACAGAAAGGGCAGGTGCTGAACCCAGTACTAAAAGATGCTTATGACAAAGACATTTGCTTTAAGTTCTTACAGAAAGCCTTTTAGACAAATTAATTAAGCAATAAGACATGACAGGGTGTGAATCACTTGGTAATGATTTACGCCTATTGTGTTGTTAGGCAGGAGGCCAAAGGCCGAGTGCTGTCAAATCACCTAGGTGTAAATTATCGTTTGATAATTTAAGCCCTGGAGTGCGTTATTGTAATTAGAACGAGTCCTGTCATAAAACTTTGGTACTTCTTTCCATTTCTATTCTACTTCTAGCTACATTTTGATACCCTGAATTCTATCATTAAAAATGGAATTTTTTGGGAAAGATATTTCATATAGCTAGTTTCCTGGGAAGCTTAGGTAGCAAATCCTATCTTACCCCTCATAGCAGGGAAGTCAGTATCAGCTAGGATCTCATCACTGTAATTTAATCATTGCCCCTTCATTCATAAGGCCAATTACACACAAAGGGAGGTATCAGAGCTATAGGGGAATATGCAGTTTAAAATGAGTCTTAAGTTAGATGGAGAGTCAGTGAAAATGGACAAGGCAGCTGTAGATGACTTTCCATATTAAATACTGCAAAAATACAAGGAGGTGATACCAGGAATTCTTCCAAGTTGCAGTTTCTGGACAGATGTGAGAATTGCAAGAACAAGACAGCTCAAAAGCTGATTATTCGAATTGATAGAAGTGAAGTCCAGCAAGGGCTATTAAAGATGTAAGCACACTCTCCAGCTTAGGAAATTCATAAAATACTGATAGTCATTACCTGCGAGAGACTGTCCCTGTCTGTTTGTTCTGTTGCTACGCGCTTTCTTGCAGGTAAGAAAGTTAGGATACTGTTAGGATACTGAGATAGCAGGACCTCCGGTCTGATTCAGTTTGCTGCCGTTAGGTCCTTACAGTCATTAGTCACATTATTTGCATCTAGGTGGAGCAGTATCTTCTTCCAGTCTGGCGCAGCAATGGGTGTCATGGCAGCCTTCGTCTTCTCTTGTCTCACCTATGTCCCCACTAGAGTTAGGGGAAAACAACAGTTATTTCCTGAACAGTAACCAAAGTTATATCATATTTGGTGAAACATGCTCAGTGTTCCACAGCCTTCAGCTCAAACTGATAAAGAGCCATCCCGGGATGCAGGTACCCATGGTTAAATGTCAAGATCAATCATGTGAACATCTTTCCAGCACTAGATACATTCAGAGAAAGAGAATTGTACCAAGCTCACACCGTATGGATAAGCCATGATTTCAAAAACAGCAAGCAAACATCTTGTAAATGATGGAACTCTGAAATCATAACATCTCAAGTCTGTTCTGATAAATTATCGGTCTTAGAATTATTCTTCTGGAGTTTACTATTAATGTTTGGTTACTGAAGGCATATGTTCCTTTTTTTGTGTGTATGTGTGTGTGATTCTTTTTGCATCTATTTTTCCCCCATTTTTTTCTTGTTGTCACAAAAGCTGCCACACATCCTATGGTGCATTTATTTAGTCAGAAGGATCCAGATAGCAAAATAGCTGATTTTACCGTCCGCCTAGCATATTATTAGTGGGTTAGGGTTTGGAAAATTGACAGAGAAACAGATGTTGGGATTATTTTATGTAGTTTACATACCAAAATGATATACAGTTGTCAGAAGCTTCTATTTTCTCAGTTTAAGGAGAAGATGATTATTTTATGGAGGAAATGGCTCAAGTTTTTATAAGCCGGAGAGGAGAGTGAAATAAAATGAAAGACCAGAGAAAAAAATCTAAGGTGATGAATGTTTAGTCTGTGCCTAAAAGTCTGTAATGAACATGTGCAATTTATGAAATTGTTCTATGGGAATATTCCTGGCTGTGCCTGTTTCCCTCACAGACGCATGCTTGATGAAATTAAGGAAAATGAATCCGTAGTCTTACGATTTGCACATCCTCAGTCTACCACAAAATGTATCAAGAAGGAGACGCTGATTTTTGTTCCTTGGTGGCAGTCTTAATAATATAGTATGAGCAGGATTCTCACTTCTAGGAAGGCAGCAGTGAGCTCACTGGAAAAGGAATGAGGGATTCCTGGAGGGTCCTCATTGCTACTTAGCTTTGCTGCTCACTCACAGTGGGGAGAAGGACCTATGTGATGTGCAGAGGACAAAGGTCCTTTTCTTTCATACTGAGTGTCTTAGTCCTGGAGCTTTGGATTTCAAATAACAAGATCAAAGGTTTTTTATTGGCTTACAAGTTTGGATGGCTTGTTTTCTGGCCACCTGCTCACTGAACTTTTCAGTAAAAGACCAAGTGACAGTGGAAAAAGTGAGTGACTGTGAAAAGGACTCAGTGCTTTGATGTGTACGTCTAAAAATGAATTTCCTTTCATACCTCCCTTTAGTTCTATCTTTTCCTGCTTATTCCATCACTGAACTTTAATGTCAAATCTGGATGAGAATTCAGTACCTGGTACAACAATTATATTTGGTCCCCATTGCTGTAATTTAAGTCTAAATAGTTGAGACTCTTGGCTCTTTCTAAAGGTGAAATAATTCTCAAAAACAAGTTTCTTCAGCAGTGGAGAAGTCAACATCCCTAGTTCTTTCCAGCCAGCATATACATCTGTGAGCAGGGCTTGATACATTTACCAGTGACATCCATGGGAACACTCTGACTGCGAAAGAAGAAAAGAGAAAACTAATTTCTGGGTGGATTTGTATGTCACTTTACAGAGGGAGAGGGAGGCAGAGACTTTCCTAAACATACATGTATATTTACACACAAACACATGTATATACAGAGGTATATTACATATTTTTAGGAAATACTCTAACAACACAAGAGAAAAGATGGATGTTCATTCTTTGAAAAGCACATGAAACTGGTTAAGAATAGAATAACCTGCACAAGATAATATAGGCCAGTAACCCCCTAGGAAATTTGCAAAGATCTTTATTATTAATGTCAAATAGTCTCTCTTTTTTTTTTCTTTGGTTAAAGGCATAAATCTCAGTAATGAAATAGAGTTCATCGCCTCCAGATTTAAACCCTTAGCAGAGGTTCAGAACTTTATGGATGCCTCCAGAAAATCTAATAGGTAATAAAAAAGTACTGATCTAATAAAGCCAACAAGTAGTTGATACAATACTTGAATTTAGACTACACTTTTTAATTATAGGGCTGCAGCTTGGAATGTATAGAACTGCCTCTGGACATTTATCAGAAATATCTCCCTTTGATTTACTTACCCAGCCAAAGGTTTTTAGATAGTATAACTTAATTCAAAGGCAACTGGAAAAGGATGTGTCTGATAGTAAAGCTATTTTCATTAGCTATTTAAGAACCAGAGCGTGCATTTTTTCCATGCAGCTTTAATCAAAACGGCTCTGCTCATCATTTTAAAACAACAATGGTTATTGCCAGCATTACCATAGGATTATTAGATTAATCTGCTGATTAAATTATTTACTCTTTCTTCTTTGTCCTTCTATTTATTTTGAAATAGGAATTCCATGGGTCGTTATTGACAGGGAAGAATAAAGAAAAGAGGGTCAGCTGACTGTCAACTGCTCCATGTGCTCCAATTCTGTTCTCATAGGAGAGCACTGTTATCATTCAACTATGGCCAGTCGTTCTTCAAAGTAAAGAAATTTAGATATTAGCAAAAAGTTCAAATGAAAAGTCCTGATCCAAGCATCCTTTAGCCTTGGGGAAGATCCCAGACCTTGCCCTTTTTTTGGCCATAACCTAGGCCCAAATGAGTTTAGATTAATCCAGGATATTGAAGCAACTGTGATCTGAGCCTTAACTTTATAATTACGATTCATCCGTATAACATCCAGTTACTGCATAACATCCAACTGTTAACTAAAAATGACAATGATGGAAATGTTGGTAAAGCCTCTCAAGGTTTTTCATGAAATATTTGGGAAGTGTTTGCGTATTTTTATGTGATTAAATTACACTCCAAAGGAATGGAAAAGAATTTGCCATTAAAGATACCAGACAGAAACTAAGGCTAAAGAGAAATAAATTTGGATCACTTCAAGCAGATGATTTTATCCTTGGGATAAGATGTGTAGCAGAATTGCATTCTGAAATTATTCTTTTCCTTGGAGAACTAACCGCAATAATGTGAGAGCCTTTATAGTTCCAGTTCAACATAACAAGGTATGGTATTTTATTGTTCTTATATATAACAGATCTGCCCTGGGAAGCACTGAAGATAGCAATCAGTATGATACAGATTTTACAGTATTTTTGACCTATGAGTATATTTTGTGGCTAAACAGTGTTGTCTTGCTGCAACACAGGCCTCAAAATAGAGCCCATATCCCTGGTATTATTTGCAAGCAATTCAGAAATAGAGTATTTGGGGGATAGTGAATGAACAGCATCTATTCCCCGGGTAAGGTGAATCTGTTTCATGAGTTACTTTATGGACCGTATAGTTATACTTGGTTGCATTCAGTCACATAGCACCACGTAAAGCAACTTAACCCAGGGTATCCAGATACCCTGCAGTGCAAGTGGAGCATCATGTTAAAGCTTTAAAAGAACCTTGTCTTTTTGCCTGGGATGGCGGGTGCTGCCTGTCGCTTTAAGCCAAACTTCCCATAAACTTTTAACACTCCACTCTCACAGAAGGGCATGCAGCCTTCCAGGTTACCTTCAATTATGCATACCTTTATTATGCATAACTTTTACTATGAAAAAAGACACTGTAAGATTCTTCTAAATGAATGTTGAAAATAGAAAATGAAATCACAAGCAGTAGAGAGGAAAAGTCAGAATTGATTGAGGTTTTTAGTACAGCCCTTGCCAAAAACAGCAAAACATCCCCAAGGCTTCCATGGCCGGTGTGTGGAGCCTAAGCCTGCTGGAAACAGCAGACTCAGAGGTTGCTAAGCCAGACTCCCTCTTAGATAATTTTAAGGCTAATAACCAGCACATTTTAGTGCTGCACAGGGAAATAGCCCCTGTCTCAGAAATGGCAGATACTGGATATAATTAGGGGGTGAGCAAGATAGAAAACATTGCTCAAGAAGCAAGGAAAGAGTTAAGTGCTATGAACTCAAAGGTAGGATGTTAGTCCCAAGTTGGCAGCTCCGGCACAGCTGTCTGGTGTTCGCAGGTCTGGTGAGCCCCTGCAGGAAAGTACTTTTTTGGCTGTTGATATCAGGAATGCTGTGACGCTTGCGATATAATTTGGTTGTCTGTGTAATTACATTCTGGCAAAAACATATTTCTAATAGCACAGCTAGAATTTTCTATTTAAAACGCGTTGTTAACTTTATACCAGACTGCTGTATTTGGTTACATTCCTCCCTCATTATAAAGCTCTCGGAGCGTCCTGGAGCACAATAGCATCATTATGTACTACCTTGGCCTCCAGGTCATGAACTACAATTATCTCTTTTCATAGCAACAATCTTTATAACCTAGAAACTACTCCCAGGGACAGTGTTATAAAGAAGGAGAGGCATATGCGTAAATAAAGATGAATAGATACTGGCACTCTGCAGAGTTTTTGCCATTGATTATGGAATGTTGATTAATGCCACAATTGCTACCTCCCCTCATAGGCAATAGCGGCATTTTGTGCTGGCTTCATTTTTCTGTGTTCACATCTGCTGCTTTTTCTCCAGTCCCTGGCTCTTGTCACCCATCTGATTCATCCTCATAGCACGATGACAAAAGTCACAATGTTTGGTTGCCAGCGAGAAAATTTCAGAGGAACAATTTTGAATCTGATTGTTCTCGACTAACATGCTGCTCCAACGGATTATAGCACTTTTGTATGCCGTTGCTTTTTGCTAGGTCCATCTGTCTGCTCTCCAAGCTGTGCTCCCAAGATCTGACATTTCAGGCGGTTCTGATTTTGTTTTCTTTCGTTCAGTTTCATTTTTTAAGAGCAAAAATTGAGTAGGGAAGGTAATTTGGGGATCAGTAAGCATAAAGTATGTTTATTCTTAGCACTCTTTCAATCATTAAGCACAAAGACTGGTATTTTCTTGCTGTTGCTTAAAAAAGAATCTCTATACAATGCATCTGTAAGACAAAAGAGTTAAGTAGCACTATTTTGCCTGTGGGTTACCTCCGTCCAGGAAGCATATTCAGGAAACAACTTTCATCCCCAGGAAGGGCTTACGAACCCTAACTGCTGCTCTTGAAGTCCTCATTATGATAATACTCACCCTTATCATCAGATTGATTATTTGAGCATGTGTCTTTGCTTCATATAGCTTGCATTTACGCAATGCTTACCTGCATTTGTGGATAATGAATGACTTCTGAAAAGCAACAGCATTTTAATAGACATGGCCAGAGTTCACAGAACACAATCAGATTTGTTAGCAAGGGAGATTGTTCTGCAGAAAGAGGCTTCTGCTACAAATGTATGTCAGAATAAAATAACTAATTTACATGCATTGTCATTTTATGCAACATATGTTCATTTTTTAAATACTTGCCTTGCCAGAAGCTAAGGAACCCGCCATAAAGATAAACTAAACCAGACAATGTCTGGTAAAGTTTAGAGTAAAAATTGCTCCAAGTCGTACTGCACTGTTCTAGTTGTTCTGCTATGCTGTTTAAAACATATAGTTATATCAAGCTGATTAGGTTAGTCCAAACATACTGAATGAAAATTACTATTGGTATGGGGAAAGACTTCTGACTGAATGAGAAGAAAATGCTTGAGGGGAATTTGTAAACCAAACACCATCGTAGATTTGTAGCTTTGTCTGTTTGCATGTCCAGTGAGGCTATGTATGTCCATATATTTTGTGTATCTGGGACAAGCAGAACAAATATATTTTTTTCCCTTGCAGTGAAAAACATTTTTGAAAGATCTAAATACTGCCAGTTCCCCCTGGCAATAGAGTGGCTCAGAGCAGAAGAGGAAAAAATCTTAACGCTTTGTCAATTGCAGAGAAAGGCAGAAGTTACAAAGTTGGAGCCTGAAACAAAAATATCTGAAACACAGTAAGAACATTTAAATATATCATTTGATTTTCTATTTCAAGGACTGAATATATTTTTGGTAAATACAAGCATGTTATCAAATGCATAGTATCAGGTTAAAGAAGGAGTCTGAGTCAAGGGATTTCCCAGCAGAAGTAAGGGTTGAACAGATATTACTGCCCAAGAGTCAGCAGAAGGAAGAAAGAAGTTACCAACCTAGTGGTTCTACTTCTCTGAAGATATCTCTGAGTGGGAGTGTCATTCGTGCAAATAATGATCCCAGCTCCTAAATCTGTCTTTCTGAAATGCTCATAGACCAGCACGTTTCTTTCTAATGCAAGAGCTGGTAGTCCTTGAGACCGACGCAAAGTTTTCGGTGTACACAGATATATTTTTTTTAAAGACAAAAAACCCTCAAGGTGTGCTGTTATTTATATTAACACAAAGAATTAGTTACATCGAGAGGTGGATGGTAGAACAAATCCCATCTACATTTGCTGCCTGCAATCCTGTGAGGTCAGCTGACAGCAGGTATGTCTTCCAAATAGTAAACTAAAAAAAAATTGATATTAAAATCCTACTTTTTGCACAGAATTTGCATTAAAGCAGAGGAAACATCTTGCAGAATTCTTCGAAATTCATAAAATAATCAGCATTTGAATGGAATGCATGAAAAGGGTGAAATGAAGAAAATGACTAGCACAGTAGTAAAATAGGTTGGTCCAGTACAATAGGGAGAACTGTATGATACTATACCAAAATTCGGCAAACACACAGGGAGCTGGGGGCTGCTGTATCCCCATGCCTTTCCAGTTCTATAACCACTTACCACAGTGAATACAGTTGCTGCAGCAGGAACTGCGTGTGACAAATACACAGTCATCTTCAGCATATTGTATCAGAGCTTCCATGCTGATTTGAAAGCAAGAAAAACTACTGTTCTAAGATCTGCAATGCCTTTAAAGAATTTAACGTCTGAAATTCATTGAGAAAATACCATCTGAACTGAACTGACCTGAGCACAGTTGTATCCAAAGACAGTCAGGAATACTTCTTCTATTGCTGGATAAAAGCACAAAATAATCATATCCCTCTTTTTACAGGGTGCCTTTTATGGACAAATACCATCTCAAAGAGAAACCAGGATAATGCCATGATTATATATGTCTGGTTACATATGTGTGCTAGAAGTGAATTTAGCCTTATGTGTTTGTGCGGCAGCAGAGGTGACATCAAGGGAACACCGTGTGCAGGAAGGCAGCCAAAGAGCAGCAACAGCAGGGATGATGGTAGCTGCGAAGTGCCAGCAGACTCAGCTTTGGAGCAGATCTGCCAAGGCTGCCTCACCAGGTGATGACACAGATTCCATGCAGAATGCACAGTGACATGGAAAATATCTCCTAGTGGTGTCCAGGCCTCACCAGTTAACTCCTCTAATAGCCTCTCTGTCCTGACTTTGTGTTGTTTCACCAGCTGTTGTTCAGACAGAGACATGGTCCAAGTGGAGGCGTCATTAGAGAAAAGCAACAACATATGGATGGGAGGAGGGGGGTGTTTTAAATAATGAGCATGCATGTGCCTGTCCTTAGTACATGCACAGGGAATACCATCTTATTTAGTTCCTTGTTCTTGATTGTCTCGTATCTTTCCTCACCAAGGAGCACTTGGAAGTTTAGAGCATTCTGAAGAATAAAAGATCAAATCCACGAAGCACAAATTCAGTTCTAATTGGCAATGCAAAGAAGCTGGAAAACCCATGGCCCTGGAATGGGGAAGATTTCTATTTGGTGAAGAGCCAGTTCAGCAGTCCAGCACTTCTGGTTTCCTTCCAGAGTTGAAGACTGGCGAATGCCTGGTGCCATGGTGATCCATGAGTGCTGAACAGCTCGTAGGAATTTATGACATCCAGCTAAAACTTTGGGGCCGTCTCAAGGCCAGGGAGAGTCAGTGAAGACTAGGCTTTTCCGTGAGCTTATGTCTTGTGATAACTGTCCTTTACGGTGCAAGGTCAAATTGAAGCTTGCAGAACTCTCCTCTGAGGATAGTTGATCTCCAGTACTGCCTGGGCTCATGCTGTAGGTGCTTTCCTGGCGTATAGACAGGGTTCCCTCAGTGAGTCTTTCTGTTCTGACCAAATACTGATCTCAGCTAACCTGGAGAAGCTTAGGCATCTTTGAGACGTGTTTCAAATCCACCAGTGATCTCAAGAAGTGTTACAGGACATGGTGCAGGCAAACAGCACCCGTCTGCTCCACCATAAATCTGTCCCTTCAGGAGCCTGATTCTACGAACCCTGCTACAGTAGAAAGGGTATTTAAAAATAAGAATGTGGATCTTGGATCCCTTTGTTCTGCTGTTCATGAAACTGTTAGGAAGATACAGGGTGATAAAAACTGCCATAAAAAATTGGACTGTCTTTTACTTTACCTGAGCCCTGTGACGTGTCTTCAGTATCTCAAGGCTATTAGATATGGGCCAGAATTCATAAGAATTGTTGAGGTTTTACAATCCCAGAGCCCCATCCAAACTAAGTCCAGAGCAGAATACAGCTTGTTTGGGCCACATTAAATTAAAGGCTTTTTTATTAGCATTTCTCCCAAACTTTAAGTCTACAATTGAGATAAGGGTGTATTCATACATTCTGCCTCACACCTGCCTGTTATGTGTTTCATTAGGAAAAGCTTTCATTTGTAAAATCTCCCATGAGATGCGTACCTTGGAGAATAACTGAAATCACTCATAACCCATCCAATTTGATGTTTCATAAGAAAGAAGCTTTAGGATTCCAGCTGGTATAGTAAAAAATCACCAGATATGCCACTGTTGTAATGTATTGAAAAAAAAAAATTGTTAAAACAACATTAGATGCTGGTATCTTTCACTACTTTTCTCATGGGCTTCTATTACTGTCTATGGCAATGTGACAGAAGCAGGGAATGTTTCCTGTAATTTCTTAAAACAGTGAGTTTTCTCCTCTTATACTGAGGATTTTCATCTAACATCCTCATCCAGTTTAAAGCACCCCACAAGCTTGCTCATTGTTAGCATGTCCGTAGGGCTGTGTTGGCCACAAGACATGCCATTTCTGTGCAGTGGGTGCCACCCGACAGGGGTGCCATCATTGAGGCACAATGTTGCTCGGAGCCCATACTAGCATCGTTCTGCACTGACATGGCCAGAAAAGGTGGGAGGGGGTCCATGAAGAGAGGAAAGAGAGCTTGATCCTAACTAGGTCTTTCAGAGAAAGGAGATTATGATGTGGGGATTGTCATATCCTGCACATTCGTCGTCAATTTTATTTGTTTTAGGCTCAGATGACTTCAGATTGCAAACTCCAAGGACTATGGGCTTGATTTTCTGTTGCTTGATGCTGCATTTAACATTTGCCTCTTCTGCAAAGGAAAGGAAAAAATACAAAATACTGCTGAGAATCTGGGCTTTTTTCAGTACAGAAATGCCTCTGTACTGCCATTATCCCTAAATTAGCCTTGCATGACAGTGGAGGAACAATATGTCCCTCTTTTGTCCTTGCTCTACTTAAATGTATCCCTGCCTGTTTCAATCAAGTGCATCCAGAGCCTCTTTGCTGCCTATAACTGCGGGTCAAAACCTCATTTTTGGCAGTTCAGCTGCCCGCTCTGCCATTTGGAAGGAGCAAGGTGGAGACAGCTGGCAGTTAGGGGAGCACTAGGAAGCATATGGTGGCTCTGCACAGGGT
Organism: Tinamus guttatus; assembly: GCF_000705375.1. The sequence goes on along the minus strand of NW_010587517.1, from coordinate 21,626 downwards.
TGTCCAAGAGCTCACAGGACAATCATTCACTTGCTCCAGTGATTTCTAAAATGCACATCTCTTTTTGTGGCTTTTATGGTGAGCCCCCAGGATGGACATTGCCTTACCATGGGTGATTTTAGAAGAAACTCTGTGTTTTGAAATGCTGCCGTTCTTCCCATGAAAATAAATCTACTTCGACATTATTCTGCTACCAGAAAAGACTGCAGAGAAAATAGGGCTCCTGCTAAATATAGATAACTGGCCAGAAACAAATTTCCAGAGACTAGAAGAGGAAATGAAATGCCAAAAGAGAATATCTCAACTTTAGAAAAAAAATATGTAGCCGGGCCCATGCAACTTGTCTTTCTAACATGGCAGCTGGTCAGAGGGTTAAGAAAATATGTGGCCATGCAACTTTGGCTGGGATCCTGCCTGATCTTGCGAGTCAAGCGGAGCCAAGCCCTGCCGGAGTTGGATGGGAGACGGCCAAGGAAAATCCAGTGATTCAGTCAGCGGCATTCTCTCCGCACGATTGCAGTAACCCAAGTGCCAGCACAGTGCTCGGGGTGATGGTGGTGGTGGCAGTGATGTTTTAATATGAGATACAAACTTGTTCTAAAGATCAAGTGACAACGTATACAAAAGTAAAAAAGATCAGCCCGTTGTTTCAGTAATTACAGTCCCCTGTTTCCACCCTCCACTTTTCATTGCACAGACTTTTTTTCCATGTTTTGTTCCTTTGGCTGGTAGTGGTCAGCAGCAAAACTACTTGATTCCACCAAGGAGGTAGCAGCATTTCAGTAATAAAGTCTGTTTATATATCTTCTTCACAAAACATCTGTAGCACTTGAGGAGATGCAAGATCATATGTTGGTGACTGTATAAACACTGCTTGAAGTTTCAGATACTCTCTAGCAGAAGATGGTGCTTTGGGAATCTGTTTATTCAGTTCTGTGACCCAACCTCTCTGCTGGAAACACTGGTTAAACACGTTCTCTCCAGTAATTCATTCCAGTCGCCAAGCTGCGATGTGTTACTCTAACATTTGTGCCGATACAACTGTCTGGGCCACTTCTAACCACATCAGCGAGCTGACCACAACTCAGAAAAATGCTCAAAAAGAGGGTATATTTTTAACTCACATAATTGGGTTGATGAGGTTTGAAGTGTGGCCCCACAATCAGCCTCATTAGCACAGCCAGACATGGGGCTGGGATGTGATGGAGGGAGGAGGCAGGACTTGACACCAGAAGCAGCAGTTTGCACCACTTTTTTATTACTTTAAATTAGAATAACACCTGTGTTAAATTCTGAGAGATAACCAATGAACATCAATGTCGGTTCTTTTCATACCTAAGTTTTCATTGTATCCGTCGGAGTTTGGAGTTTATATGGGATAAAGCAAATGCATTTGGATCCTTGGATTATAATTGTCTTCTGCAATAGCTCTATGTAATGCCAAAAAACAAAGGAATGCATAAGTGAGTGTTTTTACAGAGGTCAAATTGTAATTTTTGCTATTTCACTTTACAGTTTTCATTTAAAATAAGATTCCATGACACATCTAAATCACTATACACAGGAGCCTATTCTAATAGTAGCAGGCTCATAAAAAATAACAAGACCAAATGATAACTGTCTCCTGACCCATACACGTATTTACAGTAGAATTTCTTTAATAAAGGTAGCTACATCCTCTAGATCCCCAGACCTTTACTTGAACTCTGCTGCAGCATAATTGACAGACAGAATTGGAGGGTATATTAAGCCCTGGAACTGAACTTTTTCAGCAGGCTCAGCCTCACTCACATCACTCATAATATTAGAAAGAATCTGTGACAATCGTATTAAAATGATGCCATCCTGACATAGATTAACAGAGTATGCAATTATATTTAAATGCTGTAATTGGTACTTGCTGTTAAGTGCCTACTGTCACTCCTCAATTCCCCTCAAGGCAAGTAAACCACATCTCCCTTTGCTCTATAAATTTAATACCATATTCTCTGCACAGAAGAAAAGCTGGTATTTCATCAAGAGTGTTTTGTTTGCCTCAAATGCTGTGAAAACACAGGCCTTGTGAACACCGCAGGATATAAATCCATCCTGGAAAATGACTCTGTTAAGAAAAACAAAAAAGCAACCAAAAAAATGGCATTTTGCCTTTTCCTGCTTATTGGGATACACCAAGTGTCTGTGCTTGCTTAGTTTCTGAACCTACAAAGCTACCCTGAGCTCCTTCCTTGGCACACAGCATTGTTAGGAATAAAGATGCTACAGGCAGAGGGTCTCACCAACCCTAGTGAGGTCCTGGTGCACCTTTTTAAGGCCCATCAAGAGGCCTGGGGCATTTTAAGGGCGTCTCTGACACAGTAATGCTGCCCTGTCTGTGGTGATAGAAGACAAAGGAAAGGCAGGAAAGCTTTTCTGGGCAGAAAGCTGGCAGGTAGAATAGAAATGTCGGTATTAGGCTTTTAAAGGTGTGCCGGGCAGGGGGAGGATGTTGTGAGGAGATTGGAAAAGATGATGAAGGAAGTATCTTGGGCGCCTCTCTGCAAAGGCTTTCCCTCTAAGTATCTTTCTGTGGACATGATAGTGTTGGCCTTCATTAGTTCTCACAGTTTTTTAGCAAATGCTTTATCAGATTTAGTTGGAGTCATATGGGCTATATCTCAGGTTGTGATACAATTGCTTGTTCTGTTGAGTTGCACTGATGTGGGTTAGTGTCTGACTTACTGGTAGCATCTAAAGAGTAGCAAAATATCAGTTAAAGTTTGGGACAACAATCCTTACCCTCCTTGTTGTTGGTTCATACTCTCCTGGAAGGATTTTTTTTTTTTCAGTAGAACAGTACAGTCATGAACACTTTTTTTTCCCCCTTTCTCTCTGTTCAGCTAAAGTTGACCTGGATGTGAATTTTTCTGAGAATGGAAAAGTGGATTTGTGTAGCTGTCATGCTCAAGCAGTCCCAGAAATGGAGGCAACAGGTGCGATAGCTGCTGCCTCTTGTGTTAGGATATGCATGCACTCGTGATGCTGACTCTGGCCTACTGGAAACTGAAGACAACTAAGCCCTTTTTCTCTTGCAACAAAAATAGTGATTATACTGTATTAATTTGGAGGTGCTTTGAAGAAGGTAGGTAAAGGTCCTTCTTAATATTGTGACTGACAATTTTACTGTGAAATGTGTATGCAGGCTGGGTTGAAATTAGATAAGCACTCTCAGCACTGTTCCTCTTCTGTGTACTGTAGTTGTGTTAATCCTTAGTGACATCCGTAGGCCTATGGGTTTTTAGAAAACGCTGCCTGCAAAAGTAGATGTGGGTAGCTTTGAGGATAAATCTACAGAAAACTAAAATCTGGATCTGGTCATTGCTCTGCCTTGCATAAAAAGCCCTCTATTAATCTTTTTCCATTTTCTGTCTTGGAACCATGTATTTTGCTCTGAGCAATGAGCTGGGAACCAGCAGACCCAGATGCTGCAGAGAGCCTTTGGCTCCTCCACAAAATTTGGTCTTAAACAGTGTTTTTAAAGTGTGGCTAGAACCCCACATGGTGACCTACATGGCTTTGGCTAGAGCTTCTTTTGTGACTCTAAGCCAACAAGGGCAGCTGTTTCTAAGCTAGTAGAGCTACAAAAGCACTAGCATCTTAGTGCTGTGACTCTTCTTTGGGTTGCCCAGAAGCTACATATGTGCATTTCTAATTAAATACACTCATATTCAAGTGTATTTACCCGTTACAATATTCTTTTTCCTCTTCTTTTTATCCTAACACTGTATGTCCTGCTATTTGTCAATGCTCTAAACTGAGGCAGGTAAGAACACTGTAACATTACAGCAGCTCTCCTGAGCAGAATCTGCCATAAGTACCAGCTGGGCTTAGCTCAGGGTATATGTGATTGCCATAGGTGTATGCAAGCAGCCTCACTGTATTATATCACTTGATATTTTCCAAACTGTAATATGAAAATCATTCACACAAGTAAGCCCGAGGTGGTCTGTATGTATTTGGGAAGGAAAGCTACAACTTTAGTTACTTCCTAATCTTGTGTACATCTGGGTCAAGGCAAGAGTTGGGGTTGCAGGGAGTCCCAGGCCTGTCACCCTTCAGTCATCTTCTGACTGTTTTCCTCTTACTTCCCTGCAGTCCAGGGGCTTCAAATGATGTTTTTTCTCCAGGCCCTTTCAGCATCCCCCTAGAAGGAGGATTCACTATTAGTTTATCAGTTAACAGCATCAGATGATGCTTCGTTAGCCAATATGGCAAGTTTATGTAGGTTAGGCCCTGCTCTAAGTTATCCAAGTCACCATCTCCATTACTGAGAAAACTGAGGATATTTAAGGCTTTTTTTGTTCCACTGCACTTGATAATCTACTTTGTTAATTATTTTTTTTCTCTCAGGATCCCCTCTAAAATATGTAGAGTGAAATTCTGGCCCCAGTGAAATTGATGGCAAATCTCCCGTTGTTTTCAGTGGTCCAGGGCTTGACCCATAAAATTGAAAAGGAGGGGACACAAGCCAGCAGGCCACCGAAGTCTTCATAGAGTCATTTTCAATCTACTGCCATGACTGAGGCTTATTTTGGAAATGAGAAGCTTATTCCCAATGGTAGGTGACAATACGTCTCTCCAAGGAACAAGTGGAAGGGCGGGTGAGATTTAGAGGTTGTGACAAGCCTGCTGTCCTAATTAATAACTTGTCAATCTTGCCATGAAGTTAGGCTATTTTATCAGTGCAGGACTCCAAACGTGGGGTTACACAAAGGCAGGGTTAATTGAAGCTATGCAATAGTTTAAAATATCCCAAAATTTGCGGTTGGGGGGGCAAGACATCTGGCATAAGCTTATGATATGGAGTGATAGTTCACTACCTTCAGGATTTCCTTCCTGTGGACACAATTGTAGCATAACAGAAATCAGTGTTTCCAAATCCTACTGTGAATAATAAAGGATAGGCCCAATAGAACAGCTGTATCTTAAAGCCATTTGTATTTAGTAAAGCAAAAATCTTTGTAGGGCATCTATGCATGGAGGGGATAAGGGAATAGATTTTCTGCAAGTTCTTTCTTTTTGGAGAAGGTATTGTGGTAATAAGCAGAAGATGATAGCATAAAGAATGTAGATGACTTTTAGGAAAAAAATCTGTATTAAAAACATTGTAGTTTGGCTGTAGTGTGCCGTATGAGGCCTGAGAAGCAGCTAGCGAAACCTTGCTTCTAACTTCTGCTCGTGCCTCTTTGGCTCTGAGCACGTGACTGCTCATGGAAAAGGAATTGATTTGCATCTCTGCAGAGAGGCATTGCTATTCCCAATGTATGACTGGGGAGTGGAGGCACAGAGAGCCCATGGCCCCTGTATGCCGTGCCAGCCCCTGAAAAGTAAAAATAGCACTGTAAACAATACAGTAATTTTCATTTTTCAAACGGTCAAAAAAAAGTGTCAAACATTTGTAACTTACTAATTTGCATCTTGTTCTAGAGCAGTGAAACCTGTATTTTTAATATTATGCCATTTTCTTATTTAAAGTTCACTGCATATGCATACCAGCCTTGTCCCTCCAACCAAAGTTTGGAAGCTTCAGGAGCTGAAATCTGTGCCTTAGATACGTGCTATTGAGGCAGAGCGCAGGGTTGCAGCTGCTGAGGTAGCTGCTCCACTGCTTGGGCGCGCTGAGCTAACTGCCTCACTGCCTGCTCCCGCACTTGCTGAGGTAACTGCCTCGCTACCCTGCTCCAGGGTGCGCTGAGGTAGCTGCCCTGCTGCCGCGTGCACTAACTAACTGCCTCACTACCTGCTCTGGGGCGCGCTGAGGTAACTGCCTCACTGCCTGCTCCCGCACTTGCTGGGGTAACTGCCTCACTACCTGCTCCAGGGTGCGCTGAGGTAACTGCCTCACTACCTGCGCCTGTGTGCTCTAATTGCTTCACTACCTGCTCATGGCCGTGCTGAGGTAGCTGCCTCACTACCTGCTCCCGCACTTGCTGAGGTAACTGCCTCACTACCTGCGCCTGTGTGCTCTAATTGCTTCACTACCTGCTCATGGCCGTGCTGAGGTAGCTGCCTCACTACCTGCTCCCGCACTTGCTGAGGTAGCTGCCCTGCTGCCTGCTCCTGTGTACATGGTCGCAGCTCTAGGACAGTTCACATCTCAGGCAGCGGTTCCTAGTGTGGCGTCGTCCCTAGTGTGTGTTTCAAGTAACTGTTGCACATTATTGTGGACTGTCAACTTTTCATCACTATTAGCTAAAGTGAAAATCAAAGCTGATCAAGATCTACCGAACTATCCACTTTTGCCACGGTGCCCATTTTGCTGAAGATTTAAGTTGTAGAGGTATGACAGAAAGTTTGCAAAAAGATAAGCAAGTCTAGCTGTGGGTGTACCACAAACTGTGGGCGGTTTGCTCTGCTCAAACTAAATTGGTCATTTCTGGAAGAAGAGGCCATCCTCAGCTGGAAAGAAGCTGATTTGGAAGAAAAAGGGGATCAAGGTGAGAGCAGGTGGGGAATGGCCTGCCAAATGGTACAGAGACACTTTATGTATCTTAGCTAGTCCAAATCCATTATCCATCTTGGTTGCTAAATTTCTTTGAGGGAACAAAAATGTATGGGATTTATTGCATTATGTTAGTAGCCCACCAGAAGGGGGAGTTGACAGCTAGGTTGTTAAAATTTCAAGGGCCAAATTATTCTTTTATGTCACTAACAGCTTAGCTGCTGCTAGTTGTGTTGGTTGCTGTGGGGAAAAAATAGTATTATAGTTAGCAGAAGTGACTTGCAGGTAAGAAAAAAAGGGTATCTGGAAATGTTGGGTGGCCACAAGGAAATGAGTTTTGTGAGTTAGTACTGTCTGCCTCCTAAGGGGAGGTAGGGCAGGTGAGCAGAGGAAAGGGCTGTGTTGTATGAACAGATTTTACTAGGCCAAAAAAAAGGAGGAAAAAAAATATTCCAGCATTTTTTGGTAGGTAACTGTCAGGATAATCTGATGGTTATAACAGCATCTGTACACCTATGGAAATAAAATACCATTTCTTGCCAGGCTGCTACCTGTTGTTTCTGCATTCAGCAAAGTGTAAAGGAAGTAAAATTCCAAATACTTTTAGTCCATTAAGGCTAGGTATAAGAACCTATAAAATTTAGTGAAAATTCTGTATCAGTTTACAGTTTGGTACCTGAAAAGTGCTGCTTCCTTTTCCCACTTATGTTTTGTATTATTTGTCATTTCTTTTAACAGAGATTCTGTTTTACTCTGATAAAATCATACTGTTTGATAATGAAGTTGGAAGGGAAAACTAACCTAGCATGGGACTTATCTGGTGCTGAATGTGGTTATTTGTAAATAGATGCCACTACTAAGTGCTTAAATTAGATAATAAATGGTACCTATCTCGTGAATGTCTTTCACTCCATTTAGTGTGGTGTGCAGTCTGGGTTTTTTTTCTGCTTTTAGGATGTTTTAGGGATGCAGTTTGCTTGTGAATCTTGCACAACTGTCACTGGTTCAATACAGACTTAAAAGGATTAGTTCTTTTCTAGAGGGTCCCAGGTGGATTTTTTATTAACCTTTTGGGTAATAAACATTTATCTCATTTTTACAGCAGCATTTAACACTATCTATTTATGACCAAATATCTGTAAATCCATTACATGAGCAGAAAATGCACCTGCTTCAGAAAAAAGCTCTCTAGAGAGCCTACAGCAGGCACTGATAATTGTAAACAAAATGAAACAAGAGCCCATAAAATAAAAATAAAAGTATTACCTTGAGCATCATGTCTTACAGAATGACTGCTTGGAACAAAAGCCCAATTATCATCATAGCATGTCTATGAAAAAAATAAAGAGGGAGAAGGCTGAGTTAGTGTGAAGCTGGGGTGGATGCTCTCAAGCTCAAGCCAGAAGGACTGTATCTGGGAGATCATTTGTGCATATCTATTGAGAGCATGACATTATGTTGTTAATATATTATGCTGTGCACTATCAGACCATCGTGTGCCTTGTTGATTGTAAATTTATAGGCCCCAACTGCCCTGAATGCTCCGTATAACAAAAGACAGGCCTGTGGTGGAGGTAACCTTGGTAAATCCTGTCTCTGCTGCAGTCCTTGCCCCGAAAGAGCCTCCAGAATCCATGCAGGCTTGAGAAGAGTGTGGATGGTAAATGAATAGAGGAAATTAGGTCAGAGCACTCGCTGTCGTGCCCTGTGTTAAGTCTCGTTCCCCCGGAATGGAGAGGGTGCGCACCAGAAATGGGCACTACAGTGTTTTCAGGGGAACAGCTTTTGTGCATATGGTAATTTCATTGTCATCTTACTTTCTCAAAGGTAAGCATATGTTTAAGAGGCTTGGTGAATCAGAGCTGTAGTGACAGGAATAGCTCTCACAGTTTTCCTTAAGAAAAGAGCCCCCAGACATAAAGTGAGATTGAATCTCAGGATACAATAGCAGCCTTCTCGGAGGTCTAATGGACCTCACTGGATCCTGAAAGCTTTGACATTAAGAGAGCTTCAAGTTTGAACAAAGGTTTGAATTTCATCAGAGCTGGGTATCTCCTTAATAGTTAATCAGTTAACTGCTGAATGGGCAATCCATGCATGTACATCCCCTTTTAAGAAAGGGTGGTATTTTGTTTTGGAGAGCTATACAGTTTGACATGTTTCTCATATTTTCCAGAATTTGAATTATATTTGGTTACCTGAAAACTTACTTATCTGGAACAATGTGAGAGCAGGCAGTGCAACATACAACTTTCTGAGACCACTTGAAATTCTGCAGTGTTAGGCTTTTCATTTACTGGAGCTAACATTTTGGTAATATACCTGCGAGCAGTGGACTAGTCACCATTCCTAACCATGTGAGCCTCTTAATGTATATAAAAGGTAAAAAATAATGGTCAAAGAAATTACATCATTGCAGCATGAGAGAAAGAAGCACTCTTTGCTAGGCTGATCAAATTAATTATGCTAAATAGCTGAAAGCAGAGGGAAATGAAACAGAATTAGCCCTTCAAATGGTGCTTTAGGCAAAGCCAGAAATGAGACTGCTTCAGAGTGGTCCAGTGATATTTACAAATGGGGCTCATGCCGTTCCCTCTGGCTCTGGCTGACTCCACTTTCAGTTATCGTTACGACTTCTCTAGCAGAACTGCAGCATACGGGAGCAGAGGGTACAAGCTGTGAAGTTCTGGGATGCTGTTGCCACTAGACGTGCATTTTTTTGAGAATTTTCAGCAATTATTAATGCTGAATTTTGATTTGACATTTACATAATGTGATTTTCTCATTCTGTAAGTGGAAGCTGAGAGCCTTCCTGAGAAATCTCCGATTTGGATGGAATAGGTAAATGTGCATCAAGCCAAATTTCTGTAGCACATACACCTGTGCAGCCCAGAGGAAGCAACTGAATCAAACAAATGTAATGAAGGAAAATAAAAGAACTGCTGTGTGTCTTCATTTGTATCAAAATAAATGATGTCCACATTCATTTTCAACACTATATCCTTTCCCAGGGTGACTTTGATTTAATTTAATGAGTAGTCTCCTACTGCTGCACTGCTCTGACAACTGGTGATGGTATTCAGTTACTGGTATGAAAGGCATTTAATATTGTTTATATAAGTATAGATATTTTGGTTAAAATATTTATCTTACTGACATAAAAAGCTGTGTTTGCTTAGGGAATTGTTAATCTCATCAAGGTACTAGAGGCACCCAGGTTTTGTAGCAGGTGTCTTCAAAGGAAATCTGGACCTTTGAACTGGTCTTAAGCAAAAATAGTAGGTACAGTACTGCATAGTCGAGGGACGGACTGACATTTGCTGAGGCTTTGAGGTTATGTTTGGTTTCGTTTTTTGAGTAATGCAAGACACAGCTTTCCTACTCTAACCCTCCTGACATGAGCAGTGGGCCTCTCTTCCGCTCCTGCCTGTGTGAGTCAGGAAATGCAAAAGTCCAGGCTGAAGCATGAAGTGCTCCCAATAGCTCTCATAATTCAGTGAAGGTCACTAGTTTTGTGCTCAACCAGAAAAGACTTAACATGGGAAATTAAGTAATGACTGCACTGAAGGTTGAAATTCTGTTGCCCTAGAAACTATTTCAGTGTATATGGAATAATAAATGCATATAAGGCTTAAAAGTCACTTCTTATCTGAAATCACTTATATCTCTTTACATCTACATGCAGGTTATTATTCCCATTTTCTAAAAAGGGAACTCCAGCCTCACAAATACTGCCTCTTTTGGCTTGGTCGTGCAGCATTATCCATGGAAGAATGAAGAACACAAAATTCTTCTGATTCCTGAGATCTGACTGTACGTTAACTGTTACACAAAGCTGTGTAAACGAAAGGTTAGCAAAAGGCTTTGCAGAGACATTAAAAGTTTTCTTCAATGGGAAATTAATCCTTTGATAAAGCAGAGTAAAAGTCCTGAGGAGATGTTATTACTTGTGGTACTCTTACTGCAAAGATGTCTTGAGACAAGATGAAACACTTACCTGGGTGGAGCTTTAGTCAACAGAGTTGTTGCAATTATCTGATGGCTCAGGTGCCTCATAAATAATATGCCTGTTAATCTGTAAAGAACTGTATATTGCTTAAGTGTTCTGCAAATAGAAAATGAAAATTGTAAAAGAAGACTAAAACTGAGGAGCACTGCTAGTATTGGTGGGACCTATGTGAATCATTCTTCCTACCAAAGAAATCCTTTTTGAAGATGCTATTGCTGATGAACGTGTAATGAACTGCTGGTGAATATGAACTTAAGCATGTAACTTAAATCTGAATGGTTTGAAATAGTTAAAAATATTAATTACTTACCAATTTAGCATAAAGAAATATGGGATAACAAGATTGAGAGGAAGGTAAGCTGGAAAAGGGTATTTTAATTCTTTTGTTATAAAACCATGAACACGAGAGATGTGGTACTGATTTGAAATAAGTTGTGTGAAGTCAGGAGAACAATTTTAAATAGCAATAACAAAAAGTTTGGAACAAGTAAGAGTTCTCATGTTATCTACCTCCCTTATTAAACCACAAAATACTATAGTGAACAAACCTGATGGGTGGATGTTGTTCTTCTAGGGGCATTCTGTGATACATCAACACTGCAAATTCAAGTGTGAGACGGGAGAGGCTCCCCGGCTCTGCTGGAGCGCTCAGCACGTGACTTCAAAAGCAAATTGTGTGTATTAGGAAAAAGCAAAGGCCTGCCTTGCTTGTAACCAGACTTTGGCAGCCCAGCAATGAGGAGCATGCTGGCTTTTGTGCTTTCACTCTCTCAGGTTCCTGTATCAGAAGCAGAACTGCGGTTCCTCTAGTGTACTCAGTGCCATGAGGCAACGTGGGTGTCTCTGATCACACCCATGGACTTTCTGAATCAGACCCTTGGTGTCTGCTTTCCTTACATAAGTGCTTCCACATGGAAATGTCAGTTCTTTTGAAAATAATATTTAGTAGTTAACTTCCTGAATTTGAGCCCAAAGCCAAATTAGTTTCTGTTCTAAATAGCCAGTTATCTAGCTATGATAGTTAATTAGGTGGAAGAAGAGTAGGTAACAGTTCTAGATAACTGTTTCTTTTTGTGGTGCCAACTGGCAAATGGAAAAATACCAAAGTTGGGAGCTGAAGACTAAGCAAGTAGCAGCTCTACATCCTTGTGTCTCCATCTGAGTGCACTCAGCGGTCTCCTAACCAAATGCTGGATGTTTGAGGACCAGACTGTTAAAAGGCTAGATGCAATTCATAAGTGATTATTTAAAATGGTTTGTTGCTTATTTAATATTTGTCTCTGCAATAACAACTAAATCCTTGCAAAAAAAAAAAAGAAAAAAAGTAACCAAGTGCCTATAAAATTGTATGACTTAAATGAGGACTGGACTAGAAGCTTTACCTGGAAGTGAATAAAATAGGTGTAATGTCTTGCAAGGGATTCACATGCTTAGTTAACCTCTATTGCCATGTTCATTTTAGTTTGTATTGGTGTTTCTAGAAGCAGCACTGAAGTAGAAGTGCAAAAAACAACTAAATAGAATTTTTCAGATTTTTCACATCACTGTTTTAGTCTCTTTAGGAGCCTTTCAAAGAAGCCAGCTCTTACTGTTTTTCTACCCTATTTTATATAATCTTGGGTATTTGGTCAAACCAACTTTCTGAACCCATTCAGCCCACGCCTGTATTTAGAGATGTCAGATCACAATTGGAAGATGGAAAATCACTTATTTTTCCCTTTCCCATTCACAGCTGCCAAGCTACTGTGTTTTAGCACCTGCACAAATTAGCACGCTCGGCTCCAGCAGAGCACTGACTCCTGGGCATCTCTAAAACTCCTATTCCTGGCTAAAACAGAAATTACCGTTGGCTTCAGAATCACCAGCAATTCCTGCAGTATCTAGGTTTCCTTTGTTTTACATCCAAGCAGAGCAAGGACATATTTTTTTAGTTGGTGAAAATTGATCTGAATACCTTAAAGCCAGTGACACATTGTTGATTTACGTCTAATAAGGATCTGACCTATTTTTGAACCCCTGACATTCCCATGATATCGGCTTTCTTTCAAATAATATATAATTTTTATAGCATGGTTAGGTGAGCCTTTTTCAGCTCTCTCTTTGCAGCAAGTGTTTGTTGCATATGTAGAAAAAATGCTGCATTCCCCTTGGTATGGAATGTCAACTGCTTGTGTGAGTGGATGAGTTTTTTTACCAAGTTTCCTTTCGTGTAGTCACTTGGACTCTCTTCTCTCTTCAGGCAAGCCAGCCCCTCTGCAGAACGTGCGGCCTCAGGCAGCCCCTCTCCGGGAAGCAGAAGTCATGGAGCACGTTGGCAGCACGCGGTTCTGGTCAGTACTGCCCCTAGGGTTTTAAGCTTTGGTGAATATTAACCTGTGCTTCTGGTGGGGATACACAGTTGTTACCATTTAAGTTTGTGAGCTGTGGCAGCTCCTGACTGGTTGCATGTATTCTGCAGCAATCCTTGCGTTTTTACTCATACTCCTACACGCAGACATAGTCAAAAGCCCAGTTAAAGCTAGTGAGAACTGACAGACGAAGCCTCTTACAATTTGGCTGTAAAAGGAACGACTAGGAAGCAATTTGTTTTATTTGATGAGAGTCTACATGAACACACTTTGTAAAGAAATCTTGACAATGTTGGATGATTTTTAGTCATTTTATAATGTACTCCCAGTAACAAAGTTAAAGCCTATATTGCTATTGCAAGTGCCATGCTGTATATGGGCTCGTCTCACTTCAGTGCCAGCAAACTGAGCTTCTGCCTTTGGCTAATGTACCAACGCATCAGTGAGATCATCACCCTCTCCTTTTACATACTCAGCTCAAAGTGGTTGTTATTTATCAAGCAAAGCACACTGCAAATGTGCTCAGCAGGCTTGCTCAGTTCTGCTTTCCTTCTTTTGCTGACTAGTTACACTGTACTGTCTTGTCTAAATAATATCAGATCATTTACAAAAAATGCATCTTTAAAGTGGGAAAAATATCACCAGTATTTTCTAGTGTTATGATGCAAATTATCATTTTTCAAAGTTGCAAACTGTCATTTTACTGAAAGTAGCTGAAAATTTTGTGCACTTTTGAATGTAAAATTTAGAAAATTCTGTTGCAGTGAGCTGTCATTTTTTTGTGATTTACTTTGGTTTTGATTTAAAAGATTAGAACTTTAAGTTGATAAAAAAAATTTATTTGGGAAAAGGTATCTCTGTCATCCATAACTGTTGCAAAAACCCGACTCTTTCTGCATATATTTTTGGTGTTTTAGGAAATTTCATAATATTGCTCCAACTTAAGGAAAAATTTCTTAACAGTGAGGGTGACAGAGCACTGGAGCATGTTGCAAAGAGAGATTATGGAGTCTCCCTCTCTGGAGATCTTCAAAACCCGCTTGGACGCAGTCCTGTGCCACGTGCTCTAGGTGACCCTGCGTGTGCAGGGGGGTTGGACTAGATGATCTCGAGAGGTCCCTTCCAACCTTAGGCATTCTGTGATTCTATGATTTGCTACAATGTACTATGTAGGGCATGTCATATTTTTATGTCTATATTCAACTGTATCATAGAATAATTGGAAAAGATCTGCATAGTGGATGTCTTAGACATTAATTAGAAATTACTCACTTTCAAATAAGGTGGGAAGATGAAGTAGAAGAAACCTGATGTGAGGAAGGGCAGGGATAAGGCTGCCCGCTCCTTGTGTTTGACGAGACCTGGTGGCAGATCCAGCAGAGGACAAGCTGCTGGGAGTTGGAGCCAGCTTTTCCCAGCCATGGGGCACAAAGCTGTTCCTACTGGAAGCAGTGCTGTGTTTTTCAAGGCTACCAGGGCCTGAGGAAAAGGTTCTTGGGCCCTCATTAGTCCAGATTTCCCACTTTCCTGCCAGCAGTCCTGGCCCCTCTCCCACTCCTGTTAAAGCACTGTGGATGCCTCCACCATCATGCTGGGAAAGGAGAAAATGGGCATGAGGGGTTTTCCTTGCCGTGACCTCGGCCCTCCTGACAAGAGACAGAGTTCAAGCAATCAGCCTTATTTAGAGCAAGTCCTTCCTCAAAAAGCAAGCAGCAGTGTGTGTTCTGAGAGGCAGACTGGAGCAGAGAGGAGTTATGCAAAGGAATATCTGTATGTAATTGTGACTGAGAGAGATTCATACAGCTCTGAGTCTTAAAAACAAATAATCCAGTAGATGTCTAACAGCATCTTTCCAATCTTGTATAAATGTCTTTTTTTGTTGTTGTTCTTGGAGGTATTTGCTGTAGCAATCAGGGGTAGACAGCACTGAAATGTTTTTACAGTGCAGAGGAAGAAATTGCTTCAAGCACTGCCTAAGTTGGCACCTGGCAGGACCTTGTGGGGAAGAGTGTTGCCCTGCCCAGAACTCCCTCCTGTGTAAGGAGGTTTATATGATGACACCTTCCACCTGCGCAATGTCCCTCTAACTTCCACAGCCTCAGGACTATGAGGGTGGAAGGGGGACCAAGGAGTTATCCTGGAGTTATCCCCACATTCCCCTGTGTGTCTCCTGTGGTTCCCAGTGGTTTTAATCTTCCCACATCAGATGCAATGCATGTGATTCTCATCTCGCTTAGGCCTGCAAAATGGAGATTAATTCCATTTAAATCCAGCAGCCAAGTCAGGTTTTGGAAATGTACCTTTAAGAAGCATATGGCAGAACAAAACTGTATTAAAGTCATCAATATTTATGGAGCAGGTAGAATTCATATTAGACAGGCTAGATGCCATCTGTCAAAATAATTTTCATTCCAGCTTGCTATCCAAAGTGATGAAGACTAATTTTAGGGCCAGATATTTAAGTTGGGTTAAAAGATGACATGTTACTGTGCCAGCAAAAGTGAGGTTATCGGATAAATAATACTAAGGGATCTCCTTATGTATTGAGTCACTGTCGGTGTGCAAGTACCAAAGGCAAGTATCAAAAACCTCTGCCTCTAAACATGTCATGGAGTAGCCTCTAGGCACAACTTTGTCAAAGTAATTCTGTCCGTCAGACCCGCATGCTAATTGTTCAGAATTATTCCAGGCAAATTATGGTGAAAGTAAATTAATTAGTGACTCAGTATCCCAATTTCTAAACCAGCTATTAGGAAGGTAGGCCAGATAAACACATAGGTAGAATAGATGTCTTAGGTAAGGAACGATCTGAAAATTTCCCCTTTCTACATTAATTCTGGAAAGTGTTGGGGTTTAAGTATTTACAGTCTAATCCTGCGTCGATTTAAGGTAATAAAAAGCTGTCATTAAACCTAGAAGAAGAAATTTCAGGCCCTGGCAGGTAAATTTGTTTTAATCCTTTTACATGCAGCCGTTTAATGTTCTCCACAGAAATCCTGAAAATGGGCAGATTTAAATTGTTTTTCAGAGTTTGGAGGGGCAGATGTTTCTCTACACGTGTACATCCACCTGCAGCTCTGAGCGTATTTGCCAATTTGGCAAGAATTCTGACCAAGGTCTGGAGAAAACGAAGTTTCACCAGGGGTTCTAGGTGGCTTTTGCTTTTGACCCAAGTAATTTTCCCTTTTGAGAGTTGTTTGGTTTCATTCAGAGCAAAAGGAAATTCAGGGGGAAAGAGGTGATTAATCCACCCAAGCCAAAGCAAACGTGCAAGCACCATGTGGTGCAAACCTTCCAGTGATCTGAACCTTCACTTCCCAGAGTGGAGGAGCTACAGCTCATACCTTGTGAAAAGCCATTGATTTGTTGTTCCTATCACGAAGGCTGTCGAGCTTTAACCAGTTGCAGTTAGAGCTGGATTTCTAGAGTCGGGCTGACGTGCAGCCAGTGAGCGTAATAACAGGGTGACACAGTGCAGGAGTAAAGGGAGGACCTTTCCCTAAGTATGATTAACAGGGTACGTGCTACAATCCTGTAGGGTCTTTAGCACTTGTCTATGTATGTTGTCTAAGTTGATGTTACGATTAGAGAGGTATTTGAAGCAGTTTGCTAAGACAATGTCAGCTGCTGCCTTTTCCCTCATTTGTAAGCAAATGTAAGTGTAGATGCTTTTCATATTTCTAGAAAAAAAAAAAAGTGGCAGGAAACGAGAATGTCATATATTGTAGCCAATGTGTGCTTTATTTGCAGAGCTGTTAATAAGGCAACATACAGCCAAAGGTCCCTGAAACCAAGGGGTGATTGAACCAGGCCCTAAATTACAAATCAGGTGGTGGAAAATGAAGCCTAACTTTTCTTTCTTCTAAGGAAATAGATATTTGTTCTGTTATTAAATACAACTTCCCCGCAAAGGATTCACTGAGTAGACTGTCACAGCAACCCCTCCCCCCCAAAAAACAATATTTCTGTTGCTGAATAACTCCTTCATTGAATACTATCTACATTTAAATAGTATTAACAACCCTTTATTGTCTGTTTTCTCAGCTGATATGAATGGGTAGTTAGCAAATTCTTTGGGTAGCAGCACACTTCTCATTTTTACATAAAACCTCTATTCCCTTAATGCAAACTACATAGAGATATTAATGTAGCAATGTATTTTTTATGCTTTCAAAAGCATTTAGAGGATAGTGGATAATGGCATAACCTGATGTTTAGCTCATAGCCAGCAGGAAAAAGAGCAAAAAAACACTGAAAGTGAAGCCTATTTGCTGTCTCTTAGTAGAGATCTGTGTTCTGGGTGTTTGAGACACCAACCCTTGCTTGAGGAGCTCCCGCGACGAGCAGTGAAGCTGCTCTGCCCAGCCTATAATCCAGCCTGAATACAAGAAAAAAACTTCAAGGAAGACTAAGTCTAATTTAATCTATTACATGATTGTGTAAAATTACTTGACCACATCAAAGAGGCAGAGGCATCTACGCTGGGAAAGACCTTTTAAATAAAAATGTGCAATCTCACAGGTGATCTAGTCATGGGAATGCGTCACTGCATTTCCCCTGCGCCCCTGAAATCCAAAACAATGGTGCCATTATCAGAGAAAGAAATATTAGAACCATTTTCCTTATTAGCTTTGCTTATTAGAGGATATTTAGCTGTCTAGTCATCTCTCCTTTTACTTTCATTAATCAAAGCTCTTTTGGAAAGAATTCTTATTTAAAAATAAAGTGTCTCCCAAGGGTCAGGAGAAAGATTTCTCTCCTCCTCTCCTCCCTCCCTCCCCCCAAAAAGAATAAATTCAAATGTTGGCTATTTTTATATTCGAAGGAAAAGAATTCTTCTTCTCTGGTGCTCCCTGCTCACAGATAACATCTGTACCCAGTTATTTAGTGGATAAAAATCGTCTAAGTTTTGTTAGGGGGTGTCTAGACAAAGTATCGCCTGTATCTCATTCTTTACTGGTTAAACTGGTGAAGTGCACTGAATAATAGTCTCAGCCATGTCCTTTTGAAGATGTGGCAATTCCTGCCTCAGACCAATGTGAAAATTTCCTTATTTCGTGACCCTCTGCTCCTTTTGTCGTTTCTGTTGTTGCTTCCCAGTGCAGGGGAGAAATAGGTGGCACGAACAGTGAAGAAAGGTCTAAAAGACTCTTCTTCCCCTGCTACCTCTGCAAGAAAAAGACAGAGCCACATGTAATGGTGGTTAAAACCGATCCTTGAGGGCTGTTCTTGCTCTGTGGCGAGTCCTTGGGGCAGGAGATGTCAATGTTCAAGGTCCTGCAAGCGCTGACAGGGGCAGCCAAGTTGTTTTGGCCTCCAACAGGGCTTGCAAGTGCTAAGCGGTGGCAGGGCTGGTCCTCAGGCTTGCCACATATTTGGGACTTCCATTAGGTGCCTTCTCCTTCCTTGGTCAGATCTGGAACCTTTGAAACCACCTCATTTAGTGACCTAACAATAATATCAATAGCAAGAGGGTAGAGTGACATCTTCTAATTAGCGACATGTAGTTTGCGGCTCCTGTGACCCATGTGTGACAGCGCGACTGCTACATGCTCAGAAGTGAAGGTGCTTCATTGCATACGCAGGCTAACTAGTCTTGCTCGGGTGAGCTGCTTTAACCAGCTCAATCCAGGCCTCCAAAAATAAAGAGCTCGTGCAGAAGTGCTGAGGCAGCCCAGCTTGTGCCAGCAACTCAGATCTGACTGGGCTTTAGCCCAGAGACCCTCGGCCGTCTTGTCTGGACGCCGTGAGGAGCTTGTGGCTCTAGAGAGCTGCGCCAGTGCTACGGGTTTAGCAGAGGTTTCCTGGTTCTCCTGTGTTCATGGTTCCGCAGCGCTGCTCTAGCGGAGTCACCTCGGTGCCAACAGCAAACGGGCAGTGTTTGTCTGCGCAGGTGGAGCTGGTCCAGCGCTGCCTGGGCAGGTCTGTATTGAAACGCACAGAAATCTGCCCTTCTCCTCTGTGAGTGGGGGGAAACTGGCTGCGGCTGCCAAGGCTACAGAAGACGATGCCACTGATTTAAAGCACAAAATAACTTCAGAAATAGATGCTTACACTAACCTACACGTGAAAAAATCGAGTGGGAGGTCGTTAGTGTGTCATGATTCTATTTTTGACAAATTTAACAAATTCATTACAACCCATGAAACGTCAATTAAGGGCTAAATTCTGCTTTTGCCAGTGTACATCCAAAGCGCCTCTCAAGCCCTCCATTTTACACAGGTAAAACCAAAGTCTAACTTTGCTCTTGAAATTGCAACCTTGCACCACAAGAGATGCAAGCAGAATTCTGACCTTGACTTTTTAATAGCAAAGCTATTTTATTTTAGGCTAAGTATGTGAGCTGCCTAGTGGTGTCTTAGTGTGGCGAAGGATAAACAGGAGAAGAGAGATGGAGAAAATTTAGAGTGAGGGAGCCTGACCCTGAAGAAGAAATATCTAGCAAATGCTGTTCTGGGCAAGTGTCTGCATCTATCCCTGGCCTGCCCTGTGGCAGCCCACTGCTCACTCACTGCCCCTGATTCTTGTGTTTTTTTTAAAGTTGATGAGCTAAGTGCTAAGAAAACATTTTAGCACAAGATACTGACAAGTTCAAGTGTTTCTTCCACCCAGAACTTAGTTACTCTGGGCCCTTGGTCCTTGGCACAGTGAACTTGCTAGTAGGAAAATAGTGGGAAAACCCACACTTTGAGCAGTCCTTGTGCTCTAAAGAGCAGCCGCAAAACCAAACACAAGTATCGTTCCTTGCTTATGTTTGTTCTGGTGACCCTCCAAGGACTGTGACACTATACAGAGTTGTCATTCACAAGCAATGGTTTAGCTGAGAAGCTTTAATGGCAAATAATGCTCTTTCTGTATATTTCGAATCGTCCTGTGGGATTTCTAGCGTTGAATTGCTGCTAGATAGTAGCTTGAAATACCTGTGAAAGAATAGCAGTCTCCCTCCATTCTATTCTTTACTCAAATATTTTTGATATAGTTGCTCTGTTTTCATCCTTGTAATCTATTTTTTTTGTATTTTTTCCCCCCCACAAGGAATAGAAGCTCCAGCAATAACAATTGTGCTGAAAACATTCCCTGGTTACTTGGCAGTGCCAAAAAAAAAGTGATTGCTGTAAACCCTGAGTGGAATTTATTTAGTCAATTTAGAGAGTCTCCTGCATGTTCTTGATTTATGGGTTAGGCTATTGCTGAATAAAATGTTCTCATGGGCACAAGGTGGGTGCAAGAGCATACTTGTTGCTTATGTGTAAATGCTTCAGCTCTTGAGTAGTCTGAGCAATAGTAAATGTTCGTGAGACAGCGCAGGAGACCCACACCATGTATCCCGGAGCATCTGGTGCTTGAGTATCTGTATCCATGAGATGTGTGCTACAAAAATGTCACAAGTCATTTTGCATATGTTGGTGCTTAGGAATCCGTCCAGTGGCTAGAGAGAGTTTATTCAGCTCCAGGAAGGAATAGCCCCCTGCCTCATAAGGATAGAAAAAATCTTCTATTCCTAGCGAGCTTTAAGTTGTAGCTAGTTCTGCTGGCTGGCATGTGTGCCCTTGCACAAAATGCATCTCGTAGTTGAGAGGAGTCGTTTCTTTCCTTCCCACCTTTGGGCTTGCCACTCGCCAGCCCTTAGTGGTGCAGCTGAACTTCATAGCAGGGAGGTGGGAGCGGAGGAGGGGGTTGCTCAGACTGATTTACTGCACTGATTAAAGAGAGGATGAAAAGATACTGCATCAGAATGGATTTTGCTCCTTGCTCCTCTCTCCATCTCTCCAAATGCTATGTTATTCCCCTTCAAAGTCAGTTCTCAACTATTTTCTCTTCTCCTCTTTTCCTCTGGTGTGTTGCAGGGAGGAGATAAAGGTGAAAAAGAAGCAGGAGGCCCAAAGAGCAGTAACTAGAGAAGTCCTTCCTGCAGAGGAGATGTCAGTGTGCGTGGCCTTAGGCGGCACGAGCTAGTGCAGCACAGCCTGTGTGGGCTGAGGCCAGGGCAGAGAGGCAGATCCCCAGTCCCGCTTAAACCAAGATCTTTCCCTGCTCCAGCTTGCCACAGGCAGGTCAGATAGGTCTTGTCAGGAAATACCCCAAGAAAAACGCGCTGAGCTAGTTGCAGTACCTAATAGTGGAGAGTCCTTCTAAATGCACGGCCCACTGGAAACACAATCGGATTGATTTACGTCTTCTGTTTCCGTGTCTTTAGATGTTTAGGTTTTGGGGACTGTTTCTTTAAGCACTTTAACCTTTCTTCTGTGACTGTCCTGCCCAGTGCTGCCGTTTCTGCTTGCTGAAACCCAGACTAACCTTTCTAAGTTTGGTAGTTATGCCTATTTCCCTATTTTGGCTGCTTATACACACTGGAATGTGTGTCTGAATTGGGATTTTTGCTGTGGATACCTTGCAGAAGGGCAGCCAAAAAGCTTTCCTCGTGTTCATAACTTAAATGCTGCTTGTGCTAATTTAAGTGAGTAGCAGTCATCTTATTCCTTTGGCAGGAGAATAAGTGGAATTCCACTTGAGGTTTATTTGTTGTAATGGGATTGTTAGCCACGCTGTGAGCAGCCGCCTGTGACTTTTAGGTGGGGTTGGAGGAATGAGCCCAAGATGGGATGATGTTCAGTGCATCACGTCTGAGCTCCTTCCCTGCAGAACTCTCCGGAAAGGACTAAAAGAAGAAGGCTTAGTGAGTTTGACACTAACCTGGAACAGCCTGGAAGAGATGCACAAACAGCTTTTCTCACTATGCTGGCTCTTGCTCCAAAGTCTTACTGGAGCAAGAGTGCAGCCACGCATTATT